>QJPP01002789.1:0-322742 GCA_003996215.1 Jaltomata sinuosa | reverse complement strand
TCTATTCTGTCTATTACTATGCTTTTATCTTATATATGCCCAGTCGGCCTATGATACCTACTGGGTACCTTATGCTTCGCATTTGGTGCTCACCCCTACCCCCTGCATCTTTGGGTGCAGATCCTAGCGTGGGCCATCATCGTTAGACCATTGTGATTCGTGCTTGGAGATCTGTTGGGGACTACCTCAGACTGAGGGTGAGCTCTTGGCGATCGGAGCTTAGCTTTAGTCTATCTTTTGCTTCATGTACTTTATTACCATTCAGAGACATCTGTATATATTGTTTTGGATTATTTTCACTCCATGTATGTAGTTTGGGCTCTATACTATGATACCAGGTCTTGGGGTTTGGTTTAGTTTCCGCATATCTATATATTTATAGTCCTTTTATCTGTTCACTTCGTCTTGTTCTCTTATTTGTTAGATAGTAGCCCATTACTAACTGTCCTGGGCTACGGGGATTGGTTCACCTACCGGGGGTTGTAGGTGCCATCATGACCGAGAAATCGGGTCGTGACACCGCCAAAAGTAGATCTTCGGCGAGTGCATCAATTCGACGTGCCGATGTGTGTGTCATTTTTTGACCACTTTTTTGGCAGTTTATTTTTTCCAGTAACATCGCTTCCTCATTCCGAGGCTGATCATATAAGTTTTTCCTGATTTCTACCTGATTTTGGCGATCAGATCTACGTTTTTTGGTGACGGCAACATCTATTTTTAAAATTCAGACGATCGACGGAATTATGGACCCGATGATTTTAGCACCTTTTTTCGGCCATTTATTAGATAAATATATTATTTTCAGCGTCGTGCAGAGATTCTGACTGACCCATACCAATTTTTTCAGGATCTGGTCACTTTTTCTAATAGTCCTATGATTAAATCTGAACCTTTAGTAAGGACACACTCGACCTAGATGTAGCTATTGTAATAGGCTTGGACACACTCGTGATGTATGCTATTCTCAACCAAAGTGTAGTTATTGTAATAAGCTTGGACAGACTCGTGAAATATGCTATTCTTTTCATGGTCGGACACCTAAAGATGTTCGTATCGCTAAGACAAACACCACAAGTAATAAATGGGTTTATTTATCTGAAGAGGAATATAATGAGTATCTTTGGTATCGAGCAAGTAAGCAGACATCTCTACTAGTAGTGTCAGCCGCATAGTCTCTACCTTTGGATCATAGGTTGTGGACTCGGGTGCTTTTGACGATATTTCTGGTGATAACTCAGTTTTGTCAAATATAATTTATTCACAGTCTCTTCCAACTAGTACTTTAGCCAATGGGAACCAAACCAAAGCAAAAGGAGTTGGACAGGCTAATCCCCTATCATCTGTCACTTTTAATCCTGTTATTTATGTCACTGGTTGTCCTTTTAATCTTGTGTCTGTCAGTCATTTGACTCGTGCCCTAAATTATGGCATACTATTTTTGTATACTCTAGAAATTCTAAGCCTAGAACCAGCTCAAAAAAATCAGAAAAATAAATTTTCCAAGTCTCAGTCGAAACCAGGGATGGTTTCGACGGACTGTGAAAGGGTTCATGGGTTGTTGAAAGCCTCCCTGGAACTCAGTTAGAGGACAACAAGTTTGGAGTCAAGTTCAAAAGTTGAAACTATGGACCATGAACAGTCCACGAGTCTTGGATTCCACTTGTGGAACTCAGACCTGAGGCCCAACAATTTCCCAGAAACCACGACCAGTTTCCACGGATCGTGGAATGGTCTACGAATCATGGACTGGTATCATGAATCTCAGACCTGAGAGTCATAAATCCCTTAGGAACCATGAGAAGGTTCCACGAGTCGTGGATGTTTCCATGAGATGTGAACCTGGCTCGTGGTAACTAGACCCGCAGTCAAAAAAAGGGCCCAGGAACCACGACAGGGTTCCACGAGTCGTGGAAGCTTCCACGAACAGTCAAACCTATCTGTGGAACCAGAATCGCGAACTTTCCAGAAGTTTTTAATTTCGTTTCTCAGGGGTATCTTAGACCTTTTCTTCTTAAATTAGCTCCGACTACAAATAGTCTTAGGCTTATTTTATTTAGTCAAAAACCTCCAAACAAAGTTAGTTTTCTCTCAAGACAGAAAAGAGCGTTCTTCTCAAAAGTTCAGACCTAGGGCTTCTCCTCCAAGCTTCAATTTTAGATTTCTCTTCAAGGATTATCATCCACCAGGTATGCGGGTATTTAGTAAGGGTTTAATTCGCCCTTATGCCCAAAAATCTCAGACTTTTACAGTGATTTTCATGAATTTAGAAACTAGGGTTCTTGCCTTTTATGCAGATTGTTATAGAATTTAATACATATGTTTCATATAGGATTTTCATCCTATTTAATAAAGTATATATTAATCATATTGAATTGCATGGATTTTTACAAGGTTTTTGAGAAATTAGGGACTTAGCCCTAAATTATACTCCCTCTGTCCCACTTTATATGACTCACTTTCCTTTTTAGTCAGTCCCAAAAAAGAATGACACATTTCTATATTTAGTAACAATTTAACTTTAAAATACCCATTTTACCCTTACTAAAATAATTTACAACCACACAAACATCTAAGACTCATTTTAGACCACAAGTTTCAAAAGTCTTCTTTTCTTTCTTAAAGTCCGTTCCAAGTCAAAGTAACTCATATAAAATGGGACGGAGGGAGTAGTATTTTTCTAAAAGAGTTAGTTTTTCTTCAAGAATTAGCCTAGACTACTAGTTTTGAGTTAAAAACAAGAACTCAGTAAGATTTTAGGTTACTACAGTATTTTAGAAAAATAGTGATTTCGGACCAGCTAGTTCTGTCTCAGAAATTCTGAACCTCAGTTTTAAATAAGCTATTAGTGTTTAGTTTGAGAGTAGTATTTAGCACCGAGTTGGAATAGGGTTCAACGTACCCTCAAGTCCCAGAAATATATGCCACCATAGGTTTTTTATCCCCTTAGTTGGGCCTCAAAACTAGTGATCACATCAGCCATGCCTTTATACCCTGGCAAGGTATATAGGGTCCTCTCGATGGGGCGTATACATCGGACTCCACATTTAGCTCATGTGATTTATGTCAGTTAATAGACTCTCCCACAATATTAGTTTCAGTAAAGTACCTTAGGCCCTCAGTTTATGCTTATTTTTAGCTTTAAGTATATTTTCAGATTACACTTTCATTTCAGTTTTTATGCATGATTATATTTTGGGCCTATGTACTATAGTTCAGTTCAGTTTAAACACTTTATCAATACTTTAGCATGTTTACATTTTTAGTCAGCTTTGCATATCCCTCATGCTACTACATCTGAAATACTGATGCATACCATGTGATTCATCCTATAGGGATCAGGTTCAAGTTCTCAACTTCAGCCTCATGATTAGCTCGCTCCAGTGTCATATCAACGATAGCTAATAGTCAGTCCTCATCATCCGAGGACATATCTTTACATGCTTTTTGAGTTAGTCAGTTTGTTCATGATAATTCAATAAACTACCAACTTATTGAGCCTTTATCCATGAATTATTGCTATGTTCTGAATAGATTTAGAGGTTCTTATGGCCTTTATTGATGTCTGTACAAGTACTTATGATCAATGATGGAAAACAAGGAAATGGACGGAAAAAGAGCTTAAAAGGGGTGAAGTGTGAAGTGATTGGAAAAGATGGAGATTCTGCCCTGAGATGCGTTACCCGTGCGACATCCACAAGCTGTGGTGTGGAACACACCTACATCGCATATAGCCACAAAAGTCACTGAAGAATCTGCTAAGGGGTGCGGTCGCTGTGCGATGCGTACAACTCATGGTGCGAACCATACTTCCTTCACATGAGGCCTCCAAATTAGCTGAAGTCAATGGTTCAATTGCAGATGGTGTGCGACACACACATCACTATATGCAAACCGCACATCACATTGCACACCACCCGAAGGGTAATTTTGTCCAGAAAATTAGTGACGTTTTGGGAAAGTATAAAAAGCCAATTTAGTCACAAATGTAAAGAGAATTCTTCAGTCCTGAATATTCTGAAGAGCTTTAACCTTTGAGAACAAGTTTTTCTCTCTAAGAAGGAGAAGAGAGTTTCAATACATTCTCTCTTATAATTCTTGGTTAACCATTTGTGTACAAAACTGAGCTTAGAAATTTAAATTACACTTGAATGAAGAGGAATTTGACTTACTCAGTTGGTATATCTCTTTACTTTAGCATGAGTAGCTAATTTCAATTTTCTAGGGATGTGTTGATAATGGGTGCTTGACAAATGGGTATGGGTGTTGTTCATTCTTGCTCATAATTGCTTATTTGACATGGGTCTAGTAGTTTCACCAAGTTTTAATCCTAAAATTACTGGTTGTAAACATTGATTTTCATTACTCGGCTATGTTATTTCTTGAAAGAGAATTTCATAGTTTTAGATGTGAAATTACTAGTGGGATCTTGGGACTCCTTTTAGATTTGAGGCTAGAAACAACATATCGACAAAATAACCCATTTAAGGTTCTAAGCTAGAGATAGTGTGACCTCCCCAATCTTGATCTTGGTTGTTTGTTGTTAAACCGATAGTGCTCTAACTGAGATTGTCGTATATATGGTTGCTGATTGAGAGATAAATAACCATACACATGACCAAGTCTACCTATTTCAATGACCGAGAATAAGCATGAATAAGCAATTACCCTATCCCACATTAGAGCCCCATTGGATACATATCCCTAGTGATATACTCTCATTTGTACACCCATTTTACTTTACCGTCTTGCTTGAATTGTATTTTTGTGACAAAATTCCCAATTCCCCCCAATCCTTTACTTTCTTGCATTTAAACACTTACTTTCTTAGTAAAGTCATTCCTATACAATCATCATTGTGCTATCTAGAAGTCTTTGTAGGTACGACCCTGACATCCATTGGGTACTTATAAATGTGTTTTACTTGACGATTGTCGATACCTCTTCATGGGAGAGTACGTTTGAGCATTTATAAAAAATGGCGTTGTTGATGGGGACTTGATTTGATAGCTATTTTTGATTGTTGATTTGAAATCACTTTGAGAGTGCTTGTTTCTTTTACTTTTATTTGTTATTTGTGTTGTGATTGAGCAGGTTAGTCTTGAGCGAGGTTGATGACAACAAGAGCGTTGATGGCTTCATAGATTCCAACACTACTGAGTCTGTTATGCAATGGGGTGTGGGTGCAATCCGCCTACCCCCCACAGTGGGAAATGCTACCTTTCACGTGACTAGCACCATGTTCCACTTGATCCAAATTAAGGGACTATTTGGTGGAGCAGCGCATGAATATGCCAACCGGTATATCCAGAATTTTGTGGAGATTTGCCAACCATACATTATTCAAAACATCTCCCAAGAATCCATCCAATTGCACCTATTCCCCTTTTCTTTAATGGGGGAAGCCATGGCGTGGTTGGAAGAATTATCGGATGAGTCTATAACATCTTGTGCCGAGTTGGTTGAGGCGTTCACTTCGAGATTCTTCCTATAATACCCCAGAACTTCCATGCGCAGACTAAGCTCAGAAAACCATTAGAAAATAAAAATTTCAGAAAAATTCAAGTTTCGAGGAACCATGGTTCAAGACCACGGACCGTAATTTGGAACCACAGTCTGTCGTCTCAAACTGTAGTCCAAAATCCAGTAGACCCCTAGTTCAAGTCTCAGGAACCATGAGTTAGATCATGGATCGTAGTTTGGAACCACGATCTATCCTGTCACTCTTGGTTTCCCTTAATCAGAGGACCACCAGTCCCAGGTTCAGGGACCATGAGTCAAACCACGGGCCGTAGTCCAGGACTACGGATCCGTCCTGTTGACTCATGGAACCAGAACCTCAGAGACTCTTAGCCGTTATCCCAGGAATCATGGGTCACATGACGAACAATCTTCCTAAAGTATGGTCCATCCTGTGGAGTCATAATTCCTAAGACTAGAGAACCCCTAAAACTCCTAGGTAGGACCACGACTCAGTTGAAGATCTGTCGTCTAGGAGTACGGTCTGTCATTTTGAGTCCTGATCCCTGAGTCGCAGTTTTGGCTGTTTTTCTTTTAAATTTCCTAGGGGTATTCTAGACTTTTCCTACCTCTTTTAAAGCCTATGCTACGATGTTTAGACTACTCTAAGCCCAATTAATTAGTCAAAACTACCTAAAACCTTCATTCTCCTAAATTCATCAGACCTACAAAGAAAAGAAGAGAAAGAAGCGATAGTTTTCTCCCAAGAACAAGCAAAGGTTAATATCAGGTTCAGCCCTAAAAATCCAAGGATTTCTCCGTAAATTTCTTCACTAGGTATGTGGGATTTCACAAGTGGATTTCTTTTACCCATTAGGTCCCTAGATTCCAGTCAGTCTAATTTTCTCCATAAAATTATTCAGACCTAGGGTTCCAAAATCTTAGGGATTTATTGAAATTCAGTTCCTACAACCTCTATGGTATTGACTACATATTTCATGGAAAATTAGTATAGTTCTATCTATAATGTTCAGAAACCCTAGTTTGTATACTTACAGTACATCATGAATTAAGCTTACTAGGCAGATTAGTTATTTGATCATGCATCAGGATTCGAATGCCATATCCCTCAATATATTTATGATGCATTCTCAGTTGATTTCCAATTTTTGAGCTATCAATCATTTCAGTACATTGTTGCTTAAATTTAGTTGGGAGTAGACTTAGTATCGAGCGGACGAGGGGATGAAGGTTTAGCTGTCAGTTTAAGCTAAGACCTTTAGTAGCAGTCCCAAGTCCTAGAACTATGGTGCCACCGTATGTTTAGAGGAGTCAGCTGTAAGACTAGGCTGTACCTCCTTGTCCCTTGTGGACATCAGTAGTGGATCCACATCAAACTTGTTCGTACCCTTGGCAAGGTATGAACACCCTTCCATCAACTGTTACAGGTTGGCCCCATAGTTAGCTCAGCTTGGGGTATGTCGGTTTATAGTATCTCCCACAGTCAGATTCATGTGCATTGACCATGTATCCAGTATATATTTATATATTTCAGTAATCAGCTCAACATGTTATATCTTCATGATTTGTACTTACTCATCGCATCCAGTTTAACTTTCAGTTATATTCCAGTATATCTTCTTCTATGCTCTGTTATTATGTTGTTCAGCTTAGCCTATATATCGCATGCTCAGTACATTCAAAGTACTGACACATACTCTTGTGCTACATCATTTTATGATGTAGGTTCAGGCGCTCAACATCCAGACCACGCCTAGTTTGACTTCCAGTCCGTACTCAACAATTAAGTGGTGAGTCCTCAGTAGTTTGAGGACGATAGACATGTTTATATCTTTAGTATTTACTTTCAGTTTCAGATTTGTTAGAGTTAGCTGTGGGAATGTCCCAGCAACTCCTATTCAGTTAGAAAGCTTTCAGACATAGACAAGTTTCAACAATCGTTAGTATTGTTTTTCAGTCAGTACTAAACAATTTATATATTCAGACTTTTGGGTTCTTCCTTATTTTTAGATAATGATGGTTTTAACTTTCGCGTAATGCATGCCTTACTCTGATTTTGTATATATATGCCATGCCATGGGTTAGATTGGAGTAACTTATGACACTAAGCACCGTGTCATGTCCAGGGGGTAGCTTCGGTGCGTGACAAACTTGGTATCGGAGCATAAAGTTTAAGTGTCCTAGGATGTCTGAAAGTCGCGTCGAGTAGAGTCTTCTTCATGGGGTGTGAAGTGCGCCACACCTATGGGGGAGAAGCTATGAGAAGTCTTTAGGAATAACTTCCCTTGTTTCTTTTCCAGATCATGCTATAGAGTATGAACTCTATTTAATCTACTTCTATTCTAACTCAAGCGCTTCGTATTTCAAAAAAATGCCTCCCAGAAGAGCTAATGCTAGGAATCAGCCAGCAGCTCCAGTAGACCCATTGAATGAGCAGGTTTCGCATGCCAAATTAAAGGCTGCTTTTCAAGTTCTCGCTCAGGCTATGACCTCTGAGGTCAATCAACAGGCTGGGACACCAGCTCTTCCTCAGGTTAATACTGCTGCAGCCAAAATTTGGGACTTCACTCGGATGAACCCTCCAGAGTTTTGTGAGTCCAAGCCAGAAGAGGATCCCCTAGAGTTCTTAGAGGATGTTCAGAAAGTGACAAGCATTATGGGTGTCACCCCAGTCAAGGGTGCAAACTTGGCCGCTTATCAGCTGAAAGGAGTGGCCTACACTTGGTACCAGCAATAGAAGGAATCTCGTTGTGCAAATGCAGGACCAGTGACTTGGGATCTTTTCAAGACTACTTTTCTAGATAGGTTCTTTCCACTAGATATCAGGGAAGCCAAGGTTCAGGAGTCCATCAACCTGAAATAGGATGACATGGTCGTAAAGAATTATGCTCTGAAAGTTCACTCAGCTATCCAAGCATGCCTCGGCAATGGTAGCTGACTCTAGAGCTCGTATGAGCAACTTCGTGTCTAGAGTGTCTAATGATATGGTCAAGTAATGCAAGACGGCCATGCTTATTAAGGATATGGACTTCTCGAGGTTAGTTACTTATGCTCAACAGATTGAGGAAGAGAAAATTAAGGAAAGGGGAGGAGATGCTAAGAGGGCTAGGATAGGTGATTATAGCCACTATCAGTAGAGGTCAGAGGGTTGAAACCGCTCTCAATATCGCCAAAAAAATTCAGCCCCAGCTCCATCTTCTGCTAGTTCCCCAATGCCTAAGTTCAAGAAGGATCAATGCGATAGAGCGTCTAGCTCTAAGTCCCAAGGTACGGTTACTAGTAGGCACACTAACCCAGTGTGTAGAAAGTGTGGTAGAAACCACCAAGGTGAGTGCATGGCAGGTAGTGGAAAATTTTTTGAGTGTGGTAAACTACGCCACATGATGAGGGGTTGTCCAACAGCTTCTCAAAAGGGTAAGGATGTTCGCCCACAGACTCAGACTGGTTTTACAATAGCTCCAGCAGGTCGCCCCACTCAACAGGTTGCCTCATCTAGAACAGGTGGTGGTTAGGGCCAGAACAGGTTATATGCTCTTCAGGCTTGATAGGACCAGGAGGATTCTCCTGATGTGGTCACGGGTACGTTGCGAGTCTTTAATACTAATATTTATGCATTGTTAGATCTACGGGCTACACTTTCATTTGTAACTCTTTTTATAGCAGTAATTTCAATGTCAGACCATAAATTCTCCCAGAACCCTTTTTAGTCTCTACTCCAGTTGGTGACCCAGTTATAGCTAGACGAGTATACAGAAATTGCCCTATCACAGTATCCCAGAAAGTCACCTCAGTAGATCTTGTAGAGTTAGAAATGGTAGATTTTGATATAATCCTAGGCATGGATTGGTTGCATTCATGTTATGCCTCAGTCAATTTTAGAACTAGGATCATTTGGTTTCAGTTTCCTAATGAGCCAGTCTTAGAGTGGAAGGGTAGTAATTCAGTTCCTACAGGTCGGTTTATCTCTTACCTTAAGGCTAGAAAAATTATTTCCAAAGGGAATATTTATCATCTTGTTCAGGTTAAGGATTCAAGCTTCGAGACTACAACTCTTGAGTCAGTCCCAGTAGTGAATTAGTTCCCAGAAGTGTTCCCAAAAGATCTTCCCAGAGTTCCTCCCAAAAGGGAAATCAACTTCGGAATAGATCTCTTTCCAGATACCCAACCTATTTAGATTCCTCTTTATAGAATGGTTCAAGCTGAGCTTAAGGAATTGAAAGAACAGTTGAAAGACCTTCTAGATAAGAGCTTCATCAGACCCAGCATATCTCTATGGGGTGCTCCAGTATTGTTCATGCGTAAGAAGGACGGTTCTTTCAGGATGTGCATTGACTACCGTTAGTTGAACAAAGTCACAATCAAGAACAAATATCCTATCCCCAGAATTGATGACTTGTTCGACCAGCTTCAAGGTGCTAGTTGCTTTTCTAAGATAGACCTCAGATACAACTATCATCAGCTCAGAGTCAGAGATAGTGACATCTCAAAGACAATCTCCAGGACTTAGTATGGTCACTACAAATTAGTAGTTATGTCTTTTGGACTACAATGCTCCTACAGTTTTCATGGACTTAATGAATAAGGTGTTCAAATAGTATTTGGACTTGTTCATCATTGTTTTCATTAATGATATCCTAGTTTACACTCAAAATGAGGAGGAGCATGAGACTCATCTGAGGGTTGTTCCTCAAACTCTCAAAGATTGTCAGTTATTCGCTAAGTTTAGCAAGTGTGAATTCTGGTTACACTCTGTTGCTTTCCTTGGTCATGTGGTATCTAGAGAAGGGATCTATTTTGATTCCCAGAAAATTGAGGCATTGAAGCACTGACCCAGACCCACCTCTCCGACTGACATAAAAAGTTTCTTGGGTTTGGCCAATTAGTACCGAAGATTTTTTGAAGGATTTTCATCCATAACTGCCCATTGTCCAAGTTGACTCAGAAAAAGGTCATGTTTCAGTGGTCAGATGAGTGTGAGAAGAGTTTCTTAAAACCCGATTGACTACAACTCCTATCTTGACTCCACCAGAGGGTTCAAATGGTTATGTGGTTAATTGCGATGCATCCAGAGTTGGCCTGGGTTATGTTTTGATGCATCAGGGTAAGGTCATAGCTTATTCTTCTAGACAACTTAAGGTCCATGAAAAGAATTACCCAACTCATGACCTCGAGCTTGCAGCGATTGTGTTTGCCCTAAAGATCTGGAGATACTATTTGTATGGTGTTCATGTTGATGTATTCACAGATCATAAGAGCCTCCAATATGTGTTCACCCAGAAAGATTTGAATATTCGTCAAAGGAGATGGCTTTAGTTCCTCAAGGATTATGATATGAATGTGCTCTACCAACTGGGTAAGGCTAATGTAGTGGCTAATGCCCTCAGTAGGCTGTGCATGGGTAGTGTGTCACATGTTGAGGAAGAGAAGAAACAATTAGCCAGAGATGTTCATAGCCTTTCTAGCTTAGGAGTTTTCCTCATGGATACGCCAGATAGTTGTGTAATAGTTCAGAATGGGTCAGAATCTTTATTGGTAGCGGAGGTTAAAGAGAAATAGGATAGTGATCCCATATTGCTTCAGCTGAAAGGTGCAGTTCATCAATATAGAGTCGAGGTTTTCTCCCAAGGAGAAGATGGTGTGATTCGTTATTAGGTTCGCTTATGTGTTCCTAAGGTGGGTGAGCTGAGGCAACAAATCCATACAGAAGCGCATAATTCCATATATTTTATTTTATTGGGTGCCACGAAGATGTATCGTGATCTACAGGAAGTCTATTGGTGGAATGACATGAAGAGGGACATCACAAATTTCTTGGCTAAGTGTCCCAACTGTCAGCAAGTTACGGTGGAACATCAGAAACAAGGGGGTGTAACCTAGGAGATAAGCATTCCTACTTGGAAGTTGGAAGTGGTTAACATGGATTTCATTATGGGTTTACCTCGTACTCGCAGGCAACATGACTCTATTTGGGTGATAATGGACAGTCTTACTAAGTCAGCTCACTTTCTAGCAGTCAAGACTATAGATTCTGTGAAGGATTATGCCAGACTCTACATCAGCGAGATAGTCAGGTTGCATGGGGTTCCATTGTCTATCATGTCAGATAGAGGTCCTCAATTTAGTTCTCCTTTCTGGAGATCATTTCAAAAAGGTCTTGGTACTCAGGTGAATCTCAGTATAATATTTCACCTGCAGACGGATGGTCAGGCAGAGCGTACCATCCAGACCTTACAGGAAATGTTGAGAGCTTGCGTGATTGATTTCAAGGGTAGTTGGGATGATCACCTACCTCTCATAGTGTTTGCCTATAATAACAACTTCCACTCTAGTATTCAGATGGCTCCTTATGAGGTACTTTATAGGCATAGATGCAGATCACTGGTTGGTTGGTTCAAAGTAGGTGAAGCAACCTTGATCAGGCCAGATTCGGTTCATGAGGCTATGGAGAAAGTTTAGCTCATAGAGATAGACTAAAGACAGCTCAAAGTCGTCAAAAGTCCTATGCAGATGTTAGGAGAAGATACTTACAATTCGAAATTAATGATAGGGTTTTCCTGAAAGTGTCACCTATAAAGGGAGTGATGAGATTTGAAAAGAAAGGGAAGCTCAGTCCCAGGTATTTAGGTCCTTACAGAATCCTGCAAAGGATTGGTAATGTGGCTTATGAGTTAGAGTTGCCAGCAGAACTAGCAGCGGTCCATCCAGTCTTTCACATTTCCTTATTGAAGAAGTGTGTGGGTGATCCAGCAATGATAGTACCTTTAGAGAGTGTGGCTGTGAAGGATAGCCTCACCTATGACTAGGTTCCAGTTGGTATTCTTAACAGTCAGGTTTGTAGATTGAGAAATAAAAAAGTTGCTTCAATGAAAGTTTTGTGGAGGAATCAGTCCGTAGATGGAGCTACTTGAGAAGCAGAAGCAACCATGATGTCCAATTACCCTTACCTCTTTCCCTCCGATTCAGTTTCAGCTTCAGGTAATAGTTCCTCTCAAGTCTCTCAGTTTACTCTTGTGTAATTCAGTCTTAGTACCTTGTTCCATCAATTATGCTTACATTTCATCCTGTTTGCATGTTCATGGAACTCAGTTCAATTAGATATCAGTTTCTAGTACTCAGTTGGAGGGGATTGCGGCTCTCTCCCTCAATCCTCAGCTTATTTAATCTTCATTCAAGGAAGAATGATCCCAAGGGAGAGATACTGTAATACCCCAGAACTTCCTCGCCCAGACTAAGCTCAAAAAACCAGTAGAAAATAAAAATTTCAGAAAAAATCAAGTTTCCAGTAACCACGGTTCAAGATCAAGGATCGTAGTTTGGAACCACAGTCCGTCATCTCAAACCGTAGTCCTAAATCCAGTAGACCCCCAGTTCAAGTCTCAGGAACCACGAGTCAGACCACGGACTGTAGTTTGGAACCACAATCTATCCTGTCACTCATGATTTCCCTTAATCAGAGGACCACTAGTCCAGGGGTCAGGGAACATGAGTCAAACCACGGGCCGTAGTCCAGGACTATGGAACCGTCCTATTGACTCATGGAACCATAACCTCAGAGACCCTTAGCACGTGTCCCAGGAATCATGGGTCACATGATGAACCGTCTTCCTGGATTACAGTCTGTACTGTGGAGTCGTAATTCCTGATACCAGAGAACCCCTAAAACTCCTAGGTAGGACCATAACTCAATTGACGATCTGTCATCTAGGTGTCCGGTCCGTCATTTTGAGTCGTGATCCCTAAGTCGTAGTTTCAGCAGTTTTTCTTTTAAATTTCCCAAGGGTATTTCAAACTTTTCCTACCTCTTTTAAAGCCTAAGATACAATGTTTTGACTACTCTAAGCCTAGTTAATTAGTTAAAACTACCTAAAACATTCATTCTCCTAAATTCATCAGACTTAGAAAGAAAAGAAGAGAAAGAAGCGATAGTTTTCTCCTAAAACAAGTAGAGGTCTTCATCAGGTTCAGCCCCAAAAATCAAAGGATTTCTCTACGGATTTCTTCACCAGGTATGTGGAATTCCACTAGTGGGTTTCTTTCATCTATTAGGTCCCTAGATTCCAGTTAGTCTTCAGTTTTCTCCATGACATTGTTCAGACCTTGGGTTCCAAAATTTTAGGGATTTAATAAAATTCAGATCCTACAACCTCTATGATATTGACTACATGTTTCATGGAGAATTAGTATAGTTCTATATATAATGTTCAGAAACCCTAGTTTGTATACTTACAGTACTTCATGAATTAAGATTACTAGGCAGATTAGTTATATGCTCATGCATCAGGATTCAAATGCCATATCCCTCAGTATATTTATGTTGCATTCTCAGTTGATTTCAAGTATTTTGAGCTATCCATCATTTCAGTACATTGTTGCTTATATTCAGTTGGGAGTAGACTTAGTACCGAGTGGATTAGAGGATGAAGGTTTAGTTGTCAGTTTAGGCTAAGACCTTTAGTAGCAGTCCCCAAGTCCCAGAACTATGGCACCATCGTATGTTTAGAGGAGTCAGCTGTCAGACTAGATTGTGCCTCCTTGTCCCTTGTGGACATCAGTAGTGGATCCACGTCAGACTTGTTCGTACCCTCGGTAAGGTATGAACACCCTTCCATCCAGGGTTATAGGTTGGCCCCATAGTTAGCTCAGCTTGGGGTATGTCAGTTAATAGTATCTCCCACAGTCACATTCATGTGCATTGACCATGTATCCAGTATATATTTATATATTTCAGTAATCAGCTCAGCATGTTATATCTTTATGATTTATACTTGGTCATCACATCCAATTTAGCTTTTGGTTATGTTCCAGTATATCTTCTTCTATGCTCTGTTATTATGTTGTTCAGCTTAGCCTATATCTCTCATGCTCAGTACATTCAAAGTACTGACGCATACTTTTGTGCTACATCATATTATGATGTAGGTTCAGGTTCTCAACATCTAGACCACGGTTAGTTCGACTTCCAGTCCTTACTCAGCAGTTCAGTGGTGAATCCTCAGTAGTTCAAGGATGATAGACATGTTTATATCTTCAGTATTTACTCGCAGTTTTAGTTTTTTAGAGTTAGCTGGAGGCATGTCCCAGCAACTCCTATTCAGTTAGAAGGCTTTCAGACATAGACTAGTTTCAATAATTGTTAGTATTGTTTTTCAGTCAGCACTAAACGATTTATCTATTCAGACTGTTGGGTTCTTCCTTGCTTTCAAATAATGATGGTTTTAACTTCCGCACAATGCATGCATTACTCTAATTTTGTATAGATATGCCATGCCATGGGTTAGCTTGGGGTTACTTATGACACTAAGCACCGTGTCGCGTCCAGAGGGTAGCTTTGGGTCATGACACTTCCCTCTGTCTCGCATGATGTAGATAAGAGACGAGATTACCAACTTTAGGCAACTCCTGGATGAGCCTCTACATGAGGTTTGGTTAAGGTTCAAAAAGAATTTCTCTTGTGTCTGAATCATGAGTTATCGGACAAAATATTTCTCCAAAGCTTCTACCAGTCATTGAACTCCATGAATAAGTTGGTGGCTAACAACCTTGGAGGTGACACCTTCATGGACTTAGAATTTCCCATTGCCTTGACTTTGTTGGAGCAAATGAACAAAACCAACAAAGCTTGGAATATGAAAGAAGTAGATGTGCCAACTTTGGGGGCACCCTCATCCATCTTGACCAAAGAAATGAGAAAAAGAGATAAGGAGCGGGACAAAACAATGGCCAAGATGATGACACAAATTGATTTGATGGCCAAGAATGTTATGGGAGCAGGTGGTGCTAAGGCGGTGAATGCTGTGAGTACATCATAAATCAAAGCGAGTGATGATGAGCAGATGACAGTTATCGATGGTAAACTATGCTTTGTGTTGGTGAGTTCTCATCTTGAGTATTATCGCCCGAGGGAAGAGAACACGGGTTGGATACGAGATAAAGAAAAGGACAAAAATTAGTGGGATAGGGACAAAGATGGTGATCGCTTCAATGACCGGATCTCGAATCCCTATATACCTCCGAATAAAGCAGACTCTCTCTAACAACCGGGCACAAGCAACCCCGGTCTTTCCAAGCTAGAGGAAATGTTGTCCTTGGTTCTCAAAAAGGTGGATATGACAAATACTAGAGTGAGTGAGCTAAAGAGTGAAGTTTAGACACTTCATCAAACTGTGAGCTCTCACTCAACCTCGATCAAGCATCTTGAGGACCAAATGAACCACCGCTCGAGCCAAATGAACCCAATGATGAATGTAACACCCAAAAAACATATCCAGCTATCTAAGTTAAAAACCTCAAAAAGATTTATGTTACAGGAACTACGGGTCCAAACCACAGACCGTGGTTCAAACCACAGGTCATGGAATGGAGATGTGGTTGGCCTTATGCTGGTTCAGCCTCTGGTCTAGAACTACGAGTGGGTTCTATAGTCCGTGGTTCAAACCATGGGTCCATCCTGTCCACTAGTGGAACTCAGATCAAAGGAGTGATAGGTCCCCCTGAAATGACGACTAGGTTCGATGACCCATCGTCTTGAGTCATGGATTGACCAAGGGTCAACTGTATCCCCAGGAATGACGAGTCCAAATGACGACCCGTATTCTTTTTGATGGGTCTATCCTATTGAATCATAGACTGTCTTCTGTAGGCTATCTAGTTGACCAGGTTCCACGAGTTGGAACCATGAGTCGTCATACAAACGACGACCCATGGAATCAACCCGTAGAACCTGCAGCCGACCAAATTTCTTGATTTTTCTAAGTTAAATACTAGAGGAATTTTGGTCATTGCCCACCCTTTTAACTCCTAAATGATGTCGTTTTGGCTATTTCAAGTAGGGTTTTCACCCTTATTAGCCTAAGTTCCTCCTAAGATCTTCATGCTTCTCTCAAAATGGAAAATTTCCTCTCCAAGCTTCAAGTCTCAAGCCCCAAGTTCAAGTCTCCTAAGTCTTTCCAAATCAAGTGGGTTATCTTCAACCAAGGTATGTGGGTAATAAACAATGGGTTCCTTTCACCCTTGTGCCCAAAACACCTAATTCAAATTTTAATTTTATGATTTTCAAATTAGGGTTCTTATCCAATTCTCATGGGTTTTGTTAAATATGGTCTTCTCATGATTTGATTATGAAATTACTATTAAATTGCATGATTTCACATGGGTTTTAACATGTTAACTCTTATTTCATGAATTGAAGTTAAACCATGGAAATATCTACATGGATAAAGTTGATTTAAGTAAATTGGGTTTTGATAAACATGTTTCTTATGGATTTTCAAGTATGTGCATGCCTAGTTCCTATGATTCTATAAAAGTATATGTTTTATGAAAATTAAACTAGAGCAATGCAAATTTTATAAGTCATAAAGTATGCAAGTCTTTCTATGTTATGAAGTATGATGCAAAATAAGACACCCGATGTTTCATCAATGCTCATGAATCGATTTTAAGACCCTAATTCATGAGAAGTATGATGATTCGGGGTATGAAGATGTTATGAACAAGTATGAACAAATTTGGCATTGGATATTTCATATGTATGTGAGCTCATGTCATGTATTTATATGTTTTGGGAGTAGTATTTAGCACCGAGTTGGACCGGGTAAGAGTATCCTTAGTCCCAGAACTACGTGCCACCATAGGTTGTCTTTCTGAGGCTTATGATGACAGGATCCTGGTATGAAATGGTTCTAACCTTGGCCGGTTAGGACAACTCTTTTAGTGTGGGTGCAAGACACTGAACTCTATATATCTTAGCATGGTTTAATGCCGGTTAAGAGAAACTCCTACATGTTTATTTTCAAGTTATGAATTTATATGAATCCATTTTATGAAACTTAAGCTTTATTTCATGTTTTATGTTTTATACCTTGATATTTATTTATGGTTCTTCTTTACGTAACAAGTTCATTCATAAGCATGTTTCAAACTATTTTTATCATGATTCATGCATCGGTCACATACTCGGTACATCCTATAGTACTGACGCATATCTTGTGCTGCATCTTTTGATGATGCAGATTCAGATGCTCCTTTCCAGGCACATGGCTAGAGCTTCTAGGCCACTTTTCTATCAGCTGTTGGCGAGTCCTCTTAGTGCGAGAACTAGATATGTTTTAGTTATGTTGAATTATTATATTCGTACTCTGAGTTAGTTAGGGTCTTGTCCTAGCAACTCCTTATATCATGTAGAGGTTTTTCAAACATACACAATGTTCAAGTTTCTTTCCAAATTTTATATTTCCATTCGAATTGATTACCTATGTATGTGATTCTAGATTTATCTATTATGATTCCGCTTATCTTTGTTATGCTTGAGTATGCTATGACAAAGGGGTTAGCTTGGGGCACTTGTGGTCTCAAGTCCCGTTTTACGTCCAGTGAGTAACCTCAGGGTCTGACAAACTTGGTATCAGAGCCTCAGGTTCAAGAGTCCTTGGATGTCTGAAAGCCGCATCGAGTAGAGTCTCTTTCATGTGTGTGAAGCGCGCCACACATATGAGAGGGAAGCTATGAGGTGGCTTAGGAAAACTTCACTTCTTTCATGATCACATCGTGTGATAGAACCTAACTTTAATGTCCCTCTAATCCTTATCTTGTATGTTTTAGACTATGCCTCCTACATGTGATATGCCTCCCCGAGCCGCTCAGAATGTTGTTCCTCCCATTTCGCTCCCTGATGTCACGAATGAGGAATTTCGAAATGCCATCCATTTGCTAGCCCATACTTTTGCCACTCAGGCCAATCAGCCAAATCCTGCCCCAGTCCACCCTCAATGTGGGGTAGCAGCCCGAGTTCCTGACTTTGTCCGGATGAACCCACCTGGATTTTAGGGTTCAAAAGTGAGTGAGGACTCACTCAACTTTATTGATGAAGTGAAGAAGATCTTTGAAGTAATGCAAGTGGTAGGGTTTGATTGTGTTGAGATTACATCCTATCAACTCTAGGATGTGGCTTATATTTGGGTCACGCAATAGAAGGAGGCTAGGGTGAGGGACGCGGTTCCCACGACTTGGGAGTGTTTTGAGAGGGCCTTCCTTGATAGGTTCTTTCCCCGAGAGTTGAGGCAAGCAAGGGTGGAGGAATTTGTGAACTTGAGATAGGGTTTGATGTTGGTGCAAAAGTATAGTCTGAAGTTCACCCAATTGTCTATATATGCTCCCTCCATGGTAGCGGACCCACATAATCAAATGAGCAAGTTTATATATGGTGAAGAAACAATGTAGGTCTACTTTTTTGTTGAGTGATATGAACATTTCATGACTCATGACTCATGCCCATCAGATTGAGGGTGACAAGCTTAGTGAGATGCCAAGGGAGAACAAGATGGTTAGATCCGAGGGATCAGGTTTTGGTCATCACAGGTCCGGAGGTGGACATCTCTCTTCTTTCCAAAAGAAGTCATCAGGATCCATTCATTCTTTTGCTAGTGCTCCTACCCAAGCTCAGAAGCCTCATCATGATCAGGGTGGTAGAGGATCTGGTTCTTATTCCCATTCTCATGGAAGTGTTGCTAAGGGGCCTTCTTTCCCTGTTTGTACTAGGTGTTGGAAGAATCACCCGGGAGAGGGTCATTTGGGCACGGGTGCATGATATGAGTGTGGACAGACTGGACACTTGCTTATAGATTGCCCTTCAGCTAAGAAGGGGCAGGGATGTGGTAGGACTCAGTCTACCCTAAAAGCTTCAGGACGTCGACCAACACAATAGGCCACAACTTCTAGTTCTGGTGGAAAGCACCAGAACTGCCTTTATGCTATGTCCTCTCATCAGGATCAAGAGGGTTCCCCAGAAGTTGTTACTGGTATGTTAAAAGTCTTCTCTTTTGATGTGTATGCTTTGTTGGACCCCGGTACCTCCTTATCTTTTGTGACCCTTTATGTGGCATGCAAGTTCAAAGTTTGTTCCAAATCTCTTTTAGAACCCTTTTGTGTATCTACTCCGGTTGGTGAGTCAATCTTAGCCAAAAGAATCTACCCAAATTTCCCTATCTGAGTCCTTCATAGAGTCACTTCAGCAGATCTAGTAGAGTTGGAGATGACTGATTTTGATGTCATTCTGGGTATGGATTGGTTGTATGCATGTTATGCTTCAGTTGATTGTCGTACTCGGGTTGTCAGTTACAAGTTTCCTAATGAACCCATTTTAGAATGGCAAGGTAGTCCCCCTTCTTCGAAAGGTCATTTCATATCTTATCTTAAGGCTAGGAAGATATGGAGTCTAAAACCCCATCCCTTCAGTCTGTTCCTGTTGTGAATGAGTTTCTAGAAGTGTTTCCTGAGGATTTGCCCGGAGTCCCTTCCGAGCGGGAGATAGACTTTGTGATAGATCTTCTTATGGATATGAATCCTATCTCTATTCCTCCCTATAAAATGGCTCCCAGAGAACTCAAAGAGTTGAAAGATCAGTTGAAGGATCTTCTTGATAAAGGTTTTATTAGGCCTAGCATTTCTCTATGGGGTGCCCCAGTTTTGTTTCTTCGAAAGAAAGATGGCTCTCTTAGAATGCGTATTGATTACCCTCAGCTGAACAAGGTCATAATCAAGAATAAATATCCTATTCCTAGGATTGATGACTTATTTGATCAGCTTCAGGGTGCTAGTTTCTTCTCCAAGATCGACCTTAGATCCGATTATCATCAGCTTCGTGTTAGAGAGTGTGATATTGCGAAGACAACTTTTAGGACTCGGTATGGTCATTATGAACTTGTTGTGATGTATTTTTGTCTAACGAATGCTCCTGCAGCCTTTAGGGATTTGATAAACTATGTGTTCAAATAGTTTTGGATATGTTTGTGATTGTTTTCATAGATGATATCCTCATCTACTGTCGAAGTGAGGAGGAGCATGCGGATCACTTGAGGGTTGTGTTGAAAACTCTTAAGGATAGGCAATTGTTTGCTAAATTTAGCAAGTGTGAGTTTTGGATGCAATCTGTTGCTTTTCTGGGTCATATTGTGACTAAAGATGGTATTCAGGTTGATTCTCAAAAGATAGAGGCAGTAAAGAACTGGCCTAGACCTACATCTTTGTATGATATTAGGAGCTTTTTGGGTTTGGCTGGTTACTACAGAAGGTTTGTGGAAGGGTTTTCTTCCATTGCTGCCCCTTTGACCCGATTGGCTTAGAAGAAGGTAAACTTTCAGTGGTCTGACTTGTGTGAGAAGAACGTTCAGGAACTGAAGACTAGATTGACCACCGCTCCAATGTTAGCTCTACCCGAGGGCTTAGATGATTTTGTTGTGTATTGTGATGCTTCTAATATTGGTTTGGGTGGTTTTTTGATGTAGCGTGTTAAGATGATTTCTTATGCTTCGAGATAGCTTAAGACCCATGAGAAGAACTATCCTACTCATGATCTTGAGTTGGCAGCCGTGGTCTTTCCTTTGAAGATTTGGAGACACTACTTGTATGGTGTGCATGTGGATGTATTTACCGATCTTAAGAGTCTCCAGTATGTGTTCACTTGGAAGGAGTTGAATTTGCGACAAAGGATATGGCTCGAGCTCCTTAAGGATTATGATATGAGTGTGCTTTACCATCTTGGTAAGGCCAATGTCATGGCGGATGCCTTGAGCAGATTGTATATGGGAAGTGTGTCTTCCATTGATGATGGGAAAAGGAATTGGTTAAGAAGGTTCATAGGCTAGCTCGGTTAGGAGTTTGCCTTGTGGACTCGACAGAAGGTGGTGTGATTGTACAAAATGGTGCTAAATCATCTTTGGTAGCTGAGGTGAAGGAAAAGCAAGACGAGGATCCCATTCTACTTCAGCGTAAGGGTGCAGTTCATCAGCAGTGGGTGGAGGTTTTCTCCTAAGGGAGAGATGGTGTACTTCGTTACCAGGGTCGCTTGTGTGTGCCAAATATTGATGGGTTGAGACAACAGATTCTGACTGAGGCTCACAGTTCTATATATTCCATCCATCTGAGTGCCACTTAGATGTACCGTGATCTCTGGGAAGTCTTTTGGTGGAACAATATGAAGAAGGACATAGCCGGGTTTGTTGCTAAGTTTCCCAACTGTCAACAAGTCAAAGTGGAACATCAAAGGCCGGTTAGCATGCTTCAAGATATTCACCTTCCTACTTGGAAATGGGAAGCGATCAATATGGACTTCATTATTGGGTTGGCTCGTACTCGAAGACAACATGATTCTATTAGGGTGATTGTCGACCGGATGACCAAGTCATCCCATTTTTTGGCTGTTAAGACCATTGATTCATCAGACAACTATGCCAGACTCTACATCCGGGAGATAGTTTGATTGCATGGTGTTACCTTGTCCATCATTACTGACAGAGGTCCTCAGTTTACATCTCAGTTTTGGAAGTTGTTTCAGAAAGGTCTTGGTACTAAGGTGAAGCTTAGCACAACTTTTCATCCTCAGACAGACGGTCAGGAAGAGTGCACTATTTAGTCTTTGGAGGATATGGTGAGAGCATGTGTGATTGATTTCAAAGGTAATTGGGATGATCACTTACCTCTTATCGAGTTTGCCTACAACAAAAGCTTTCACTCTAGCATCCAGATGGCTCCGTATGAGGCACTTTACGGCCGGAGGTGTAGATCTCCTATTGGTTGGTTCAAGGTTTGTGAGGCAGCCTTGTTTGGTCCAGATTATGTGCATGAGACCATGGAGAAGGTTCAACTTATTCGATAAAGGTTGAAGACCGCTCAGAGTCGACAAAAATCTTATGCGGATGTGAGGAGAAGGGAGTTTGAATTGGAAGTTGATGATTGGGTTTTCCTTAAGGTGTCACCCATGAAGGGTGTGATGAGGTTTTGAAAGAAAGGAAAACTTAGTACCTATTTTGTAGGTCCTTATTGGATTTTGAGGAGAGTTGGTAGCGTTGCGTATGAGTTAGAGTTTCCAACAGAGTTGGAAGCGGTTCATCTAGTTTTCCATATTTCCTTGTTGAAGAAGTGTGTTGGTGCTCCGAGCTTGATTGTCCCTTTGGAGGATGTGGGTGTGAAGGGTAGTCTCACCTATGAGGAGGTTCCCGTGGAGATCCTTGATCATCAGATTCGGACATTGAGGAACAAAGAATTCGCTTTGGTGAAAGTTCTTTGGAGAAATCATCTTGTTGAAGGAGCTACTTGGGAAGCGAAAGAGGCCATGAAGGCCAAATATCCTCATCTCTTTCCTTCCAATTCAGTTTCAGCTTGAGGTACTAGTTTCCTCCTTAGTATGTCCCTCCAATTCTATTCCATCAATTCCTCTCATGATTCTAGCATGCATCCATGTTTTACGAAGTTAGTTTATCATGTTTTCAAGTTGAAAAGTTCAGGTTTTATGTTTACTCTTTGATTTCCATGTTTTGATGTTTGGTTGGGCTGTTTTCTCCTCAGTTTTCCTTGTTTAGTCTTCATTCGAGGACGAATGATCTCAAGGGGGAGATATTGTAACACCCCAGAGACATATCCAGCTATCTAAGTTAAAAACCTCAGAAAAATTCATGTTCCAGGAACTACGGGTCCAAACCATGGACCGTGGTTCAAACCATGGGTCATGGAATGGAGCCGTGGTTGGCGTTATGCTGGTTCAGCCTCTGGTCAGGAACCACAAGTGGGTTCTACGGACTTCGGTTCAAACCACGACTCTATCCTGTCCACTCATGGAACTCAGATCGGAGGAGTGACACGTCCCTATGAAATGATGACTGGGTTCGACGACCCGTCATCCAGAGGATGAACCGTTGTCTTGAGTCGTGGATTGACCAAGGGCCAACTGTATCCCCAAGAATGATGAGTCCAAATGATTACCCATATTCTTTTCAACGGGTCCGTCTTGTTGAATTGTAGACTGTCTTCTGCAGGCTATCTAGTTGACCAGGTTCCATGAGTTGGAACCATGAGCCGTCATTCGAATGGCGACCCATGGAACCAACCCGTAGAACCTAAAGCCGACCAAATTTCCTGATTTTTCTAAGTTAAATCCTAGGGGCATTTTGGTCATTGCCCACCCTTTTAACTCCTAAATGATGTCATTTTGGCTATTTCAAGTAGAGTTTTCACCCTTATTAGCCTAAGTTCCTCCTAAGATCTTCATTTTTCTCTAAAAAAGGAAAATTTCCTCTCAAAGCTTCAAGTCTCCTAAGTCTTTCCAAATCAAGTGGGTTATCTTCAACCAAGGTATGCGGGTAATCAGTAATGGGATCCTTTCACCCTTGTCCCCAAAACTCCTAATTCAAGTTTTTATTTCATGATCTTCAAATTAGGGTTCTTATCCAATTCTCATGGGTTTTTTTAAATATGGTCTTCTCATGATTTGATTATGAAATTACTATTAAATAGCATGATTTCACATGGGTTTTTACATGTTAACTCTTATTTCATGAATTGAAGTTAAACAATGGAAATCTCTATATGCATAAAGTTGATTTAAGTAAATTGGGTTTTGATAAACATGTTCCTTATGGATTTTCAAGTATGTGCATGCCTAGTTCCTATGATTCTATGAAAGTATATGTTTTATGAAAATTGAACTAGAGCCATGCAAATTTTATAAGTCATGAAGTATGCAAGTCTTTCCATGTTATGAAGTATGATGCAAGATAAGACACCCGATGTTCCATCAATTCTCATGAATCAATTTCAAAACCCTAATTCATGAGTAGTATGATGATCCGGGGTATGAAGATGTTATGAACAAGTATGAACAAGTTTGGCATTTGATATGTCATATGTATGTGAGCTCATGTCATGTATATATATGTTTTGGGAGTAGTATTTAGCATAGAGTTGGACTGCGTGAGAGTACCCTTAGTCCCAGAACTACGTTCCATCGTAGGTTGCCCTTTTGAGGCTTATGATGACAGGATCCTAGTATGAAATGGTTCTAACCTTGGTCGGTAAGGACAACTCTTTCAGTGTGGGTGCAAGACACTAAACTCCATGTAACTCAGCATGGTTTAATGTTGGTTAAGAGAAACTCCCACATGTTTATTTTCAAGTTATGAAGTTATATGAATCCATTTTATGAAACTTAAGCTTTATTTCATGTTTTGTGTTTTATACCTTGATATTTATTTATAGTTCTTCTTTACGTAACAAGTTCATTTGTAAGCATGTTTCAAACTTTTTTTATCATGATTCATGCATCACTCACATACTCGGTACATCCTATAGTACTGACGTATATCTTGCGTTGCATCCTTTGATGATGCAGATTCAGATGCTCCTTTCCAGGCACGTGGCTAGAGTTTCCAGGCCACTTTTCTGTCAGCTGTTGGTGAGTCCTCTTAATTCGAGGACTAGATATGTTTTAGTTATGTTGAATTCTTATTTCTGTACTCCGAGTTAGCTAGGGTATTATCCTAGAAACTCCTTATGTCATGTAGAGGCTTTTCAGACTTACACAGTGTTTGAATTTCTTTCCGATTTTATATTTCCATTCGACTTAATTACCTATGTATGTGATTTCAGATTTATTTATTATGCTTTAGCTTATCTTTGTTATGCTTGAGTATGCTATGACCAAGGGGTTAGCTTGGGGAACTTGTGGTCTCAAGTCCCGTGTTACATCCAGGGAGTAACCTCGGGGCCTGACAATTAAAGGGGACACTACCTAGTGATACCATCACCAATCCAAAGAATGGTTGATTTGAGGTAGTATCATCGAGCTGCGACATTAAATCAAGCACTGCTTGGGAGGCAACCCAAGTTTCTTTACATTGTTTTTGGTTATCTTTTGTTGCTTTTGGTGTGTTTGTAGGGAATGCATGGAGTAGAAAATGGACAAGTGAAAAAAGGACAAAAATGGGCTGTGCGGTGGACCGTACGAACCACATGAGCGATTGTACGTGTCGCACAGCTCGCCACACACCAAAACAGAAGGCCCGGGAGAAAATAGAATCATTGGAGGTGATGTGCGCCAGGCCGTGCAGACCGCATGAGCCCAAGTGCGCATCACACCTCTGTTGCATGGAAAACAGAAGCATGGGCAAGCCCAGGGGAGAAAAAGGTGATGTGCAAAACAATATGCGGTCCGCACCAAGGCTAGTGCAAACCATACATCGTGGCACACCAAATGTAAATTTGAATTTTTATTGACCTAACCCATTGACCAACCTGACCTGGCTCAACTTTTCTTCTTTTTTCTCTTTATATTCCGCCTTTTTCACCACCTTCACCATATTTTCTCTCCAAACCTCAAAATTCTCTTCCAAAAACTTCCACAATTCTTCCTACTTCTCCGAAAATCTTCTTCTTCTCTCCCACAATCACCACCACAGCTCCTCCATGCTGCCGCTGTCGCCTCTCTGAGCAAGTCAATTAGGTCACCCTTATTGCACTCCAAAAAGCTTTAATTTTCACTTCTCTCTGCCCAATCTTCACTTGTGGTAAGTTCTCTGATGTTAAATACTTATTTTTATGAAGGTTGGAAACTCATATTGTGAAGAATGCTAAATAGAATTGCCATGTTGATTTTGGGTGAGATCCAAAAAATTTGGTTCCCCAATTTTGAATTGTGTTGAGAATTATGCTTAGTATCAACTTGGTAAAACTTGATTTTTGTTTATGCATGTTGATTGGTAGTGATTTTTAGCCTTGAAATCTGAGTATGGGGTGAAGTCTGAGTAACCCACTTGTGATTGACGAATGGTTTGGCCCTATGATAGATTGGGTGGCGTCGTTCTTACGGGTAAATCATCGTTAGTCATGAGGTTTTGTTGAGAATAGTTTGTGGGGCTGAATCTTGCTACTTGTATGCCCATAGTTCTTTGTTGAAAAGTATGTTTGGGTGTATGATCTTGTGCGGGGATGGGTTAATTGTTCCTAAATTTGTTGGTGCCCATTTTTGCAAGTGAGAGCTTGATCTTCCCTATGATAGACGGGGTAGCGTCCATCTTAAGGGAAGTCGTTAAGTTTTTTTCTTGCTTGTTGTTTTTGTTAATGGAAATATGGGGAAGTCTGAGTACCTGAAATTTTATGGTCATGATATCCCTTATCCCCTTTATTTAAATATTGTTGGTTTGTTGCTTGGTGCCAAGTGCCTAAGTACATCTTGCTCTACGAATCACACGCGTAATTTACAAGAACACAAGGAACCAAAAATTCCAATTGTACCTTTGTGCATTTCACATATGATGCATAGATCTTGATGTACAGGTCACACAAGGCATCACGCCATGTTGAAAAAGAAAGCCAGTCACTTCTTTAAGGGGTGAAGCATGGTGCGACCCGCACTTTGGTTGGTGCGGACCGCACCAACTTTGCACCTCGATGGGAAAATCTCTGTAGGATTCTATTAGCTCGTGCGATAGCACATGTGATGCACATTCCTTCTGGTGTGTCTTGCATGTGGTCTGCACAAGCCATCCGTCACCTACTTTATTTTCTAGTCCGTTGCATTCCATCTTTTATAGTTTGCTAACTTCTTTCTAGATTTTATTTTTATTTTTGGCTCACAATCTCTGTATGTAGAACATGTCTTCTAACAGGGGTAACACTGAGAGGAATTCAGGAAGGCCAACAACTCCCCCCTCCTCAAATCCAACCTCAAAGGGGAAAAAGAAAGTCTCATCTTCCCGTAACCAAGTCTCAGAGGAGGACAGGGTTCGATTTGTAATGGAGAGAATGAAGGTGATTTATGATCGTGATATTGGTAGGTCCTTCAACACAAAGCAAAGCTTTAACCTGGATGCAATAGGGGATAAACTACCAAACATCCCCACTCAGTTTGCCAACTGACAGTGGAAACCATTTCAGGAGGTACCCAGAAACTACTACTAGGAGTTAGTCCAGGAGTTCTTTGCCTCATACCAGGCCACACAAGATGCTAAAGGCTACAAAGGGGCTTGTCCAGCACTCCTAGCATTGGACTCGGTCTTTGTTCGGGGTAGAGAGATCACAATCACCCAGCTGCAATTAATGCTATCTATTGGAGCACTCCCATTGAACCATCCCCTAAGCTCATGGCTAAGCTACTTCTCAAGCGCAAACCTCTCAAATGGGCAGCTCCTATTATTGCTACTGATGAACCTCTCTGGGCTACTTTAAGGGGTGATATCCCACGCCAGACTTTGTACTTTGAGGCACACCTATGGTATGATTTTGTTCGCCCCCGCTTCATGCCTTCTCAGAATGACCAAAAGTTCACACATGATGGGGACATTCTAGTAGATGCAATCATGGTGGGGGATAATATTAACATTGGTGAAGTCATCACCTTGGTGATAAAAAGGAAGGCTCATAGAGGTGGTGATGCATTCCCCTTTCTAGTGCTAATCAGTAAACTTTGTGCACACGCTGGTGTTCCTTATTTTGACTGTGATGACCCTACTCCAGCCATTGGTGTGCTAGATCTTGATAAGAAAACTGACCGGGATGCTCCTCATTTCAAAAGGTGTAAGGTAGAGGTTTCGGTGGAAGATGAGGATGATGACTCTGATGCTGAATTGCATGCCTCCTCTCCTTCTCATCCTACTTCAGAAACACATACATCCACTACCAATGCACATAGAGAGCAAGTATCTAAAAGTGGGCTCTAAGATATGGTTGACAAAACATCCAACCATGAGAGGCAATTGAGGGATTTGTCAAATAATCTACTAGGATTGATTGAGAGGGAGGTGAAGAGGGCAATCAAATGAGTTGTGGAGAAAGTTTCCACTCTTTGCAAAAGTGTGGATGTTTGTGAAAAATCTATCAAGACACTCCGAAAAGACCTCGACAAGGAAAAAGGTAAGGCACTAGTCAAAGAGGTAGATTTGAATAACTTACCTCAACCCCGCACCATTCCTAGCCCCCTGGACAACTTATTGGCGTCCCTTGCGAATAATGAGTAGGAGTTACCCGGTGATGTGGATGCGTTACTCGATAATGACGATAGGAATCCAGATTTTCAGCAGGCCCTTAGAGATTCCTCAGTCACCATGCACTCTCGAGAGGGTGGTGCCAGCCCGAGCGGAAAGACCTCAGATGATGAGGCAGCAACTGATGATGATGATGATGAGGCCTAGTCTTCCAGGGAGTTCCACTTTCTTTCCCTTGATCTATTAGCATTAAGGGCAATGCTCCTTTTATAGGGAGGATGTGGCTTTAATTGCTTTTTATTGGTTGCCCATGATTGGGCTTGAGATATTATTTTTATTGTCCTTGTCGAGGCTTGTTGACATTCTTAATTCTGCTAGATTTGATTTGGCCCTTGTCGGGGATATTTTGGATGATTTGATGCTTATTGCCCTTGCCGGGCCTTTAGATTATGTTAGTTTGTTTTGAGCTTAATTGTACCCTCGCCGAGCTTGATTTTTAATTTTGTTGTTGTGATTGTATTGCCGAGTTGGTCTTACACGCCCCATTGTTTTATTACATGTGCTTTGAAAATGCGCTAAAGGCCCACGCCAAGGCTTATTTTTTGATGAATCATGAGCACGTAATTGGGATATCTCCTTGTTAATAGTAGTTTAGAAATAAACTCTGACGGTTTTCTTAATACCATGGTTCTTTCCCAAGGCGCACAAGTTTTCTTTATCATTCTTTTTCTTTTATTTTTTTGTCAAACCGGGTTGGTGTTTCCCTATGATAGATTGAGAGACAACTTTCTTAAGGGAAAATGACAAGTTTTAGTTTAAAATTGAGCTAATAGTTGCTTGTCTCAAAATGGGCCCACCAAAAAAAAATTCTTGGCAAATTGTTTTTGAAAATAAAAGAAATAAGGGAAATGAATTTTTGAGGAAAGACATTCTCTTGTCATGACTTGCACACTCTCGCTTTGGCTTGATTCACTCACAAATGAGTGTGTAATGAACTCATAATAGCTTGTCAAAAGTCATTTGTCCCAATTGATTTTGAGACTAATGAATGAATTCTTGTGGCAGGATGCCTTGTGTGGTGAGGCTTTACCTTGATTCTCGTTCATGCGTGTTTTCTAGAACTTGCCCGGAATATGATTCAAGGAAAAATTCTAGGTGTGACCGAGCTTGGAAGATGACCTTAGGCACTTTTTTATAGCCACTTCACCGAAATAACTTCCCGTGACATCAATTCTAGTGAACCCTTTGACCTTGTAACCGTTCTTTGGCACATGGTTAACAACTTGACCTTTTTGGAATCTCTATCTTGGCACCCGTCCTCCCTAATTGCTTGAAAGTGAAATGTGGGCTAAAAGCCTAAGTTTGGGAGGAAATGAAAAGACAACATAGGCAAATGCCTAAGTTTGGGGGTGTATGTGATCAAATGAGGAGAAGAAAAGGAATGCACTTCAAGTGCAAGGTAGCACCTTAGGTTTGAATTGAAAATTTCTTCAAAAGTTCAATCCAATGAGAAAAAATGAAAAGAAAGAATAGGCGCTACTAAACAAGGTGATACAAGGAGTTTGAAGGATCATGATTTGAAGGGAGAAGATTGGGTTGTGTGAGGGAGAAATAAAGTGATGTTGAAATTTGAAAATATGAGCAGTGTTTGAAATGATAACAAAGAGCGTTAGGGTGGTGTAGTCATTTGAACCAAATAAAATCCTTAACTTAGCCCTAGACAACATCGTAACACGCAAGTCCTTTGTGATTCTGAGCTTGGCTACCCTACATTAGTGGTGATTTACATGAAGGGCAAGCCTATGGTTTGACGTGTGTGTACTTGAACTTCCTTGAGAGAGTGAGAGTCTTCTTGGTTATTCTATAATCCCGTGGTTTTGTGAATTGCATGTTTGTTAGTGAAATTCTCTCTTGTGGTGAGTGCCATGAAGCACTCGAATTAAAATATGAAATCTCTATTTCAATTGAGAGGAATGAATGAGACAAGTTGTGTGGTGAATCTCGAGGCAAACGTTGACGGTCCATACCAATGACTTGAGAAGCTTAAATGTCTTGTTTTGAATGACAAAATTCCCTTGATTTTGAATGAAAAATTAAGTCCTTTTGGAAAAGGTTTTGAAATGACCAATTGCCTTGATTTTGTGGTGGTTCAAATTGACATGAGCATTGTAGTTGAGTTTTTTGTTTGAGTCTTTTTGTTTATCCAATTTCTTAATTTTTAGTATAGATTAGTCCTTTGTGCCTTTGATTGAGTCTAGAGCATAATTCATTCCTTGCCTTGTGAGTATCTTGCTTTAAGACAAGCAATAGTTCAAGTTTGGGGGTTTGATAAGTCGGTAAACTACCTACTTATTGAGCCTTTATCCATGAATTATTGCTATGTTTTGAATAGATTTAGAGGTTCTTATGATCAATGATGGAAAACAAGGAAATGGACCCAAAAAGAGCTTAAAAGGAGTAAAGTGTGAAGTGATCAGAAAAGATGGAGATTCTTCCCTGAGATGCGATGCCCGTGAGACACGCACAAGCGGTGGTGCGGAATGCACCTACACCGCATAGAGCCACAAAAGTCACTAAAGAATCTGCTAAGGGGTGCGGTCGTTGTGCGATGCACACAACTCATGGTGCGAACTGCACCTCCTTCTCACGAGGCCTCCAAATTAGCTGAAGTCACTAGTCTAACTGAAGACGGTGTGCGATATGCACATCATGACATGAAAACCGCACATCACGTCGCACATCATCCGAAGGGCAATTTTGTTCAAAAAATTAGTGATGTTTTGGGAAAGTATAAAAAGCCAATTTAGGCACAAATATAAAGATAATTCTTCAGTCTTGAATATTCTGAAGAGCTTTTACCTTTGAGAACAAGTTTTCCTCTCTAAGAAGGAGAAGAGAGTTTCAATCCATTCTCTCTTATAATTCTTGGTTAACCATTTGTGTACAAAACTGAGCTTAGAAATTGAAATTACACTTGAATGAAGAGGAATTTGACTTACTCACTTGGTATATCTCTTTCCTTTATCATGAGTAGCTAATTTCAATTGTCTAGGGATGTGTTGATAATGGGTGCTTGAAAAATGGGTATGGGTGTTGTTCATTCTTGCTTATAATTGCTTATTTGACATGGGTCTAGTAGTTTCACCAAGTTTTAATCCTAAAATTAGTGGTTGTAAACATTGATTTTCATTACTTGACTATGTTGTTTCTTGAAAGAGAATTTCATAGTTTTAGATGTGAAATTACTAGTGGGATCTTGGGACTCCATTTAGATTTGAGGCTAGAAATAGCATATCGACAAAATCACCCATTTAAGGTTCTAAGCTAGAGATAGTGTGACCTCCCCAAGCTTGATCTTGGTTCTTTGTCATTAAACCGATAGTGCTCTAACTGAGATTGTCGGATATATGGTTGTTGATTGAGAGATAATAAACATACACATGACCAAGTCTACCTATTTCAATGACCGAGAATAAGCATGAATAAGCAATTACCCTATCCCACATTAGAGCCCCATTGGATACACATCCCTAGTCGTCTACTCTCATTTTTACACCCATTTTACTTTACCATCTTGCTTGAATTGGATTTTTGTGACAAAATTCCCAATTCCCCCCAATCCATTACTTTCTTGCATTTAAACACTTACTCTCTTAGTAAAGTCATTTCTATACAATCATTATTGTGCTATCTACAAGTCTCTGTGGGTACGACCCCGATATCTGTTGGGTACTTATAAATGTGTTTTGCTTGATGATCATTAATTCCTCCTCATGGGAGAGTATGCTTGAGTGTTTATCAGTTCCCATTTTCAGTATTATAGAGTTAGTTGGGGACTTGTCCGAACAACTCATCGATATTAGAGGCTTTCAGACATAAAGTGAGACTCATTTGATTTGGGTTGTTCTTCTTTTCAGAAAGTTATTTGTTTGGATATTCTCAGTTGAATTCTTTTTAGAATATATGTTTTATTCTGTTATGCTTCTGCTTGTTTAGAGTTATTTCAGATTGCTTGTGATATGCCAGATTCTTGGTTAGCTTAGGGTCACTTGTGATCCTAGGTCCCGTGTTACATCTAGGGGATAGCCTTAGGTCTTGACAAACTTGGTATAAGAGAATTAGGTTCAAGAGTCCTAGGGTGTCTGAAAGTCGCACTAAGTATAGTCTTTTTCATGGGTTTGAAGCGCGCCACACTTATGAGGGAGAGGCTACGAGGTGTTTTAAGAAAAACTTCACTTCTTTCATTATCTTTATCCTGCGATAGAGTTTAATTCAGTTTCTCCTCTCTAATCCATTTGTTATGCATTTTAGATCATGCCTCCTCGCAGAGCTAACGCTCGAAATGCTAACGCTAATCCTCCAGCCCTGAACCATGAGGTTACGAATGTGGAGTTCCATAATGCAATCCAATTGTTATCTCAGACTGTAGCCAATAAAGCTAATTAGCAGGCCCCAGTTCTTGCAATTCCAAATGGTGAAATAGTTGCAGCTCGGGTTTGAGATTTTGTTCGCATGAATCCGCCAGATTTTCTAGGGTCAAAGGTTGGTGAAGACCCACAGAATTTAATTGATAAGATCAAAAAAATTCTGGAGGTGATGCAAGTGACTGGTATCGATAGTGTTGAGTTAGAATCATATCAATTCAAGGATGTAGCTCATATTTGGTTCACTCAGTGGAAATATAGTAGGGGTGTGAATGCAACTCCTGTGACATTAGATTGTTTTACTGGAGCTTTTTTGAACAGGTTCATCCCGAGGGAGTTGACACTACTAAAAACATCTCAAAAATGGACGTATAGGAAAGCAACGGACAACGTCGCTCCTGAAAAGCAACGAAAAAGCAATGTTGTCCGTCGCTTTTCTATTTTTTTAATTTGTAATTTTTTTTTACAAAAGCAACTGACTGCGTCTCTTTTTCCATCACTTTTTAGCGGATTTTTGTGTCAAAATTATTTACAAATAATGAATTTTTATTTTTTATTATAAGCGACGGACAGCGTCGCAATTGGTAAAAAAATTAAAAAATAATTTTAAAATAACGACGTTGTCCATCGCTTTCATTAAATTTTAATTTATATTTAAAAAAAAAGAAAAAGGATGGACATTTTCATTTTTGTCAGTCGCTTTTCGGTCAATAGGCGGTCAACTCATTTAAAATAATGATGGACAAAAGCGACGCTGTCCGTCACTTCTTTAATTATACAGAGACCAGATAGGTCTCTTTCCCTCATTTCTCTATTTCTCTTTTCTCTTCTCCTCTCCTCCTATCATCCTCTCCTCTCTTTTGCCACTGCTCTGCCACTCCCTCCACCGCCGCTCCCTCCACCGTCAGCCTTCTCTCTCCAACCTCCTCCGATGTTGAGGTTAGTTGTTTTGTTTATTTGAAGGTTAGGGTTTAGTTTGGGTATTTTTGTTTTGGAAAATTCATAGTGAATTCTAGACTAGTGTATGTTGTTGTTGTTGAATTCTCGACTAGGGTGTATATGTTGTTGTTGTTGTTCTTGTTGAATTCTAGACTAGGATTTTGAGAAATTAATAGTGAAAATTGATATGTGAAAAAATTGATAGTGAAAAATTCCTTTTGTTTAGATTATATTCTTAGTTTATGAACTTTAATTAGTTTAGGATTGCTATTAGTTTGTGAACATTAGTTTAGGGTTGCTATTAGTTTGTGAATCTTAGTTTAGGCTAGCTATTAGTTTGTGAACCTTAGTTTAGGCTTGCTATTAGATTGTGAACCTTAGTTTATGCTTGCTATTAGTTTGTGAACCTTAGTTTAGGCTTGCTATTAGTTTGTGAACCTTAGTTTTGGTAATGCTTGCTATTAGCTTGTGAACCTTAGTTTAGGTTATTTTTTGAACTTGAATTATATAGGTTCTTGAATTAGCTAGGTTCTTGAATTTGGAATTAGGTTTTTGAATTAGATTATTAACTTGAATTTGAAAACTTTGAATTTGAAATAGGTTCTTGAATTAGTTTTGGATTTTGTTTTAGAATCTTGAATTAGTTTTCAACTTTAACTTTTTGAATTAGGTTCTTGAATCTTAATTTTTAAAGTTAAATTTGTTAGTTTAAATTGTTAGTTTTGAGTTAAGAATTAGTTTTCAACTTTAGGTTCTTCTTTGAACTTGAATTAGGTACTTGAATATGGAACTTGAATTTGGAATTAGGATTTGGAATTAGAATTTGGAATTAGGTTCTTGAATTAGATTATTAACTTGAATTAAGTTCTTGAATCTTAGTTTTTTTATGTTAAGCTTTTTTAAGTTAAGTTTGTTAGTTTAAATTTTTAGATTTGAGTTAAGAATTAATTTTCAACTTTAGGTTCTGTTTTGAACTTGAATTAAGTACTTGAATTTTGAACTTGAATTTGTAATTAGTATTTGGAATTAGAATTTGGAATTAGGTTCTTCAATCTTTGTTTCTTTAAGTTAAGCTTTTCAAAGTTAAGTTTGTTAGTTTAAATTGTTAGCTTTGAGTTAAGAATTAGTTTTCAAATTTAGGTTCTTTTTTGAACTTGAATTAGGTACTTGAATTTAGAACTTGAATTTGGAATTAGGTTCTTGGATCTTAGTTTTTTAAAGTTAAGCTTTTTTAAGTTATGTTTATTAGCTAAAATTGTTAGTTTTGAGTTAAGAATTATTTTTCAACTTTAGGTTCTTTTTTAAACTTGAATTAGGTACTTGAATTTGGAACTTGAATTTGGAATTAGGATTTGGAATTAGGTTCTTGAATTAGATTATTAACTTGAATTAGGTTCTTGAATCTTAGTTTTTTTAAGTTAAGCATTTTAAAGTTAAGTTTTTTAGTTTAAATAGTTAGTTTTGAGTTAAGAATTCGTTTTCAACTTTAGTTGTTTTTTTGAATTTGAATTAAGTACTTGAATTTGGAATTAGGATTTGGAACTTGAATTTGGAATTAGGTTCTTCATTAGGTACTTGAATTTGGAATTAGGTTCTTGAATTAGATTATAACTTGAATTTGGAAACTTTAAATTTGAAATAGTTTTTGAATTAGTTTTGGGTTTAGTTTTTATACTCTTGAATTAGTTTTCAACTTTAGGTTTTTTTTGTGAACCTTGAATAATGCTTGTTAGTTTAGGATAATCATGTGAACCTTAATTAGTTTAGGTTAGTCTTGTGAGTTATGTGAATATTTGTATGTAAGTGTTATTATTAAGAAAATGAGAAACTTTGAATTAGGTACCTGAATTTGGAATTAGAATTTGGAACTTGAATTTGTAATTAAGTTCTTGAATTAGGTACTTGAATTTGAAATTAAGATTTGGAACTTGAATTTGGAATTAGGTTCTTTAATTAGATTATAACTTGAATTTGGAAACTTTGAATTTGAAATAGGTTATTGAATTAGTTTTGGGTTTAGTTTTTATACTCTTGAATTAGTTTTCAACTTTAGGTTCTTTTTTAGAAACTTTGAATAATGCTTGTTAGTTTAGGATAGTCTTGTGAACCTTAATTAGTTTAGGTTAGTCTTGTGAGTAATGTGAATATTTATATGTAAGTGTTATTGTTAAGAGAATGAGGAACTTTAAATTAGGTACTTGAATTTGGAATTAGGATTTGGAACTTGAATTTGAAATTAGGTTCTTGAATTAGATTATTAACATCAATTAGGTTCTTAAATCTTAGTTTTTTAAAGTTATGCTATTTTGAGTTAAGTTTGTTAGTTTAAATTGTTAGTTTTGGGTTAAGAAGTTTTCAATTTTAGGTTCTTTTCTGAACATGAATTATATCGGTTCTTGAATTAGCTAGGTACTTGAATTTGGAATTAGATTCTTGAATTAAATTATTAACTTGAATTTGGAAACTTTGAATTTGAAATAGGTTCTTGAATTAGTTTTGAGTTTTGTTTTAGAATGTTGAATTAGTTTTCAACTTTAACTTCTTGAATCTTAGTTTTTTAAGTTAAGCTTTTTTATGTTAAGTTTGTTAGTTTAAATTGTTAGTTTTGGGTTAAGAAGTTTTCAACTTTAGGTTATTTTTAAAACTTGAAATTATATAGGTTCTTAAATTAGCTAGGTACTTGAATTTGAAATTAGATTCTTGAATTAGATTATTAACTTAAATTTGGGGACTTTGAATTTGAAATAGGTTCTAAATTAGTTTTGGGTTTTGTTTTAGAATGTTGAATTAAGTTTCAACTTTAACTTCTTGAATTAGATTCTTGAATCTTAGTTTTTTTATGTTAAGTTTGTTAGTTTAAATTGTTAGTTTTGGGTTAAGAAGTTTTCAACTTTAGGTTCTTTTTTAAACTTGAATTATATAGGTTCTTGAATTAGGTACTTAAATTATATAGGTTCTTTTTAAGTCAAGTGTTAGTTTATTACATTAATGTTAGTTTGTGAACGTTGAATAGCTTGCTAGTTTAGGTTAGTCTTTGTGAACCTTAGTTTAGGTTAATGCTTGCTATCATTTCCCTATATATTTTGACATTTTGACACTTTTTTTAAGTTATTGAATACTTTATAGGTCCTTTTGGTGGACCTTTTATGTGTTTAGTGATATTATTACTTCGTATTTAGTTTCTTGTTATGATTGAATCTTATTATGAATGTTGTGGCAGCAACTAGTGCTGATTTGGGCTATTTTGAATTAGTTTTGTAAATGGCAGGTGGTGCATATTGAAAATGCAGATTTTTGCAGCTGGAAAAAATGCAGAAAAGCGACGGACAGGGTCTCTTTTGTCCGTCGCTTTTCTAGAATTTTAAAAAATAATTCTTAGAAAAAGTGACGAACAACTTCTCTTTTCTGGAAAAAAATTACCAGGAAAACTGACACTGTCCGTCGCTTTGTTCTTCAAGTTCAAGAACAAAGCGATGGACAACGTCACTTTTTTGGAAAAAAGAAAAAAAATCCATCACTTTTAATTTGTGTCGCTGTCTATCACTTTTAAAGCGACGTTGCGTGTCGCTTTTGGAAAAGCTATAGGCCATTTTCCCACGAGAGTGACGCCATCGCTTTTGGCCAAAAAAGCGACGGACAACGTCCCTTCTGGCCGTCTCTTTTTAGTAGCCTGAGGGAGGCTAGGGCCCAAGAATTTATGAATTTGAGGCAGGGATCGATGTCAGTCCATGAATATGGGTTGAAGTTCACTCAACTTTCCAGGTATGCCCTATCTATGGTGGCCGATCCAAGGGCACAGATGGGCAAGTTCTTGTATGGGGTATCTGGTTAGTGAAAACGGAGTGCAGGAATGCAATGTTATTGGGGGATATGGATATCTCTAGAATGATGAGCCATGCACAGCAGGTTGAGAAAGATAAGATTAAGGAGATGGCTAGGGATAACAAAAAGGCTAGGACATACAACTATGAATATTCTCAGCAGAGGTTGGGTAGTGGGAATTGCTCATAGTTTCAGCAGAGGCCTGCAGCCCCATCACTTTCATTAGCTAGTGTTCCATCTCCCAAAGATCATTATGACACGAAAAAAAGGGCATCAGGATCTAAGTCACAAGGCAGTGTTTTAGGTAACCACACTTTTCCAGACTGCCCCAAGTGTGGTAGAAATCATCCAGGTGAGTGTTTTACTAGCAGAGAGGGGTGTTTTGGGTGTGGTCATCTTGGCCATAGGTTGAAGGAGTGCATCTCCACCAGACAGGGACAGGGAGGTAACAGAGCTCAGTCTATCTCTTCAGCAGCTCCAGCAGCTCCGGCAGGGCGCACAGCTCAGCAGAGTACGGCTTCTGGCATAGGTAGAAGTCAGCGTCAAAACCGTCTCTATGCTATGTCTTCACATCAGGATCAAAAGAGTTCACCAGATATAGTCACTGGTATGTTATCAGTCTTATCTATTGATGTTTATGCCTTGTTAGACCGAATGGCTTCCCTATATTTTGTAACCCTCTATGTTGCATGTAAATTCAGAGTCAATCCTGAAAATATCGTAGAGCCCATCCTAGTCTCTACTCTAGTTGGTGAGTCAGTCCCAACTAAGAGGGTGTATAAAGATTGCCCAGTTCCAGTCTTTCATAAAGTTACCTCAGTAGATTTAGTAGAGATAAATATGACTGACTTTGATGTCATTCTTGGCATGGATTAGTTACATGCCTGTTATGCCTTAGTCGACTACAAAACTAGGGTCATGAAATTACAGTTTAGCCTGTCTTAGAATGGAAGGGCAGTCCTCCAAAATCAAAAGGTCATTTCATATCTTACCTCAAAGCTAAGAAGATGATCTCAAAGGGTTACATCTACCATATAGTCCGGGTTAAGTATTCCGAGTCTGAAACCCCACCTTTCTAGTAAGTTCCGATAGTTAATGAGTTTCCAGAGGTGTTTCCTAAAGATCTACCGAGAGTCCCTCCTGAGTGGGAGATCGACTTTGGGATAGACCTTCTCCCAAATATGAAACCTATATCTATTCCTTCTTACATAATGGCTCTAGCTGAGCATAAGGAGTTGAAAGACCTCCTAGATAAAGGTTTCATCAGACCTAACATCTTTCCATGAGGTGCTCAAGTTCTCTTCGTGCGCAAGAAGGATGATTCTCTCAGGATGTGTATAGACTACCGTTAGTTGAACAAGGTCACAATCAAGAATAAGTATCCCATCTCCAAGATTGATGACCTGTTCGACCAGCTTCAAGGTGCCAGCTATTTTTTCAAGATTGACCACAGATCCGATTATCATAGGCTCAGAGTTAGAGAGTGTGACATTCTGAAGATATCCTTAAGTAGTCTGTATGGTCACTATGAATTTTTGATTATATCTTTTGGACTAACGAATGCTTCTGCGGCTTTTATGGACTTCATTAAATGGGTGTTCAAGCAGTATTTTGACATGTTTGTTATTGTATTTATAGATGATATTCTAGTCTACTCGCGGAGTGAGGAGGAGCATATTAATCATTTGAGAGTGGTGCTGCAAACTCTCAAGGATCGCTAGTTATTCGCCAAATTTAGCAAGTGTGAGTTTTAGTTATAGTCAGTCGCTTTTCTAGGTCATGTGGTGTTTAAGGAGGGCATCCGAGTTGAGTCCCAGAAGATAGAGGCGGTAAAGAATTGGCCTAGACCCACTTCTCCGATAGATCTTAGGAGCTTTTTGGGTTTGGCTGGTTACTACAGGAGATTTGTTGAGGGGTTTTTGTCCATAGCTTCTCCATTGACCAGGTTGACTCAAAAGAAGGTTAAGCTCCAGTGGTCAGACAAATGTGAGAAAAACTTCCAAGTGTTGAAAACTAGGTTGACCACAACCCAAGTTTTAACTCTACGAGAGGGTTCAAATAGTTTTGTAGTATATTGTGATGCGTCCAGAGTTGGCTTAGGTTGTGTTTTGATGCATCATGGTAAGGTCATTGCTTATTCCTCCGGACAACTTAAGGTTCATGAGAAGAATTACCCGACTCATGATCTTGAGTTAGTGGCAGTGGTCTTTGCCTTGATGATTTGGAGAAACTACTTGTATGGTGTCCATGTAGATGTGTTTACTGACCATAAGAGCCTTCAGTATGTGTTCAGCAGAATGAGTTGAATCTTCATCAGAGAAGGTGGTTAGAGCTCCTCAAAGACTATTACATGAGTATGCTTTACCATTCGGGTAACGCCAATATAGTTGCTGATGTACTTAGAAGGTTGTCCATGGGTAGTGTGTCACGGGTTGAGAAAGGAAAGAAGGAATTAGCCAAGGACGTTCACATGCTTGCTCGGTTAGGGGTTCTCCTTACAAATTCATTAGAAGGTGGTGTCTTTGTTCAGAATGGGTTAGAGTCCTCATTAGTTGATGATGTGAAGGAAAACCAAGACGGTGATACCATCTTACTTTAGTTGAAGGGTCCTATCCAGCAGTAGAGAGTAGAGGTCTTCTCCCAAGGAGGAGATAGTGTACTTCGTTATCATGGTCGGCTATGTGTTCCTAATGTAGGTGATTCAAGGCAACAAATTTTAACAGAGGCTCATAGCTCCAGGTATTCCATCCACCCTGGTGCCACCAAGATGTACCGTGACCTGTGGAAAGTCTATTGGTGGAATGGTATGAAGAGGGACATTGCTGATTGGTGTCTAGGTGTCCTAACTATCAGCAAGTGAAGGTAGAACATCAACGACCAGGTGGTATGATGCATGAGATGGAAAGTCCTACTTGGAAGTGGGAGGTCATCAAAATGGACTTTATTACAGGCTTACCTCGTACTCGCAGGTAGCATGATTCTATTTTGGTGATTGTAGACAGGGTGACTAAGTTAACCCACTTCTTGGCTGTCAAGACTATCAATTTAGCAGAGGGCTATGCAAGACTCTACATCTGTGAGATAGTCAGGTTGCATGGAGTTCCCTTATCCAGCATCTCAGATAGGGGTACTAAGTTCACATCTCAATTTTGGAGATCATTTCAGAAAGGTCTTGGTACTCTGGTTAATCTTAGCACAACTTTTCACCCACAAATAGATGGTCAGGCAGAGTGTACCATTCAGCCTTTAGAGGATATGTTGAGAGTTTGTGTAATCGACTTCAAAGGTAATTAGGATGATCACTTACCTTTTATAGAGTTTGCCTATAATAACAGTTATCACTCTAGCATTCATATGACTCCCTATGAGGCACTTTATAGGCGGAGGTGTATCACCTATAGGTTGATTTGAGGAAGGTGAAACAACTTTGATAGGTCTAGATTCAGTCCATCAAACTATGGAGTAGGTTCAACTTATTAGAGAAAGCTTGAAGGAAGCTCAAAGTCATCACAAATCCTATGCAGATATGAGAAGAAGAGAGCTAGAATTTGAGGTTGATGATTGGGTTTTCCTGAAAGTGTCACCCATGAAGGGTGTGATAAGATTCGGTAAGAAGGGGAATCTTAGTCCTCAATATGTAAGCCCTTAAAGTATTCTGAGGAGAGTTTTCAAGGTGGCTTATGAGTTAGAGTTGCCCACAGATTTAGCATCAGCGCACCCAGTTATCTATGTATCCTTGTTGAAGAAATTCATTGCTGATCCATCTTTAGTTGTGCCCTTAGAAAGCACGGGTGTGAAGGATAGTCTCTCTTATAAAGAGGTCCCAGTTCAAATTCTTGATCATCAGATTCGATGGTTGAGAAACAAGGATGTCGCTTCAGTAAAAGTCCTTTTGAGGAACCAGTCAGTTGAGGGATCTACTTGGGAAGCAAAAGAAGCCATGATGACAAAGTACCCCCACATGTTCCCTTTTGATCCAGCTTCAGCATGAGGTAATAGTTCCTTCCCAAATTCCTCAGTTTACTCTGACTCTCTTTGTTATGTTTCCTTAGCTATTCCGACATTTTCAGCATGTTTGCATGTCCTTAGAACTCAATTAAGTCAGATATCATCTTCTAGTACTCAGTTGGTAGGGATTGCTTCTCTTTCCCTCCAAACTCAGATTGTTTAGTCTTCATTCGAGGATGAATGATCCCAAAGAGGAGATATTGTAACATCCTGGAAATTCTACGCCTAGAACCAGCTCAGAAAAATCAAAAACATAAATTTTCCAAGTCTTAGTCGGAACCACGAATGGTTTCCAAAGACTGTGGTCGAGGAAATACTCCATGGAACTCAGTCCAGACCAGTAAGTTTGGAGTCAAGTTAACAAGTTGGAACCACGAACCATGGAACAGTCCACTAGTTATGGATTACACTTGTGGAACTCAGACCTGAGGCCCAACAATTTCCAATAAACCACGACCAGTTTCCACGGACCATGGAATGGTCTACGAACCTGGACTGGTGTCGTGAATCTCAGACCTGAGGGTCATAAATCCCTTAGGAACCATGAGCAAGTTCCACGTGTTAGGGATGGTTCCATGAGCTGTGAACCTGGCTTGTGGTTGTCAGACCCAAAATCAGCAAAAAAGGCCTAGGAACCACGACAGGGTTCCACGAGTTGTGGAGGCTTCGAAAAATCGTGGAACCTGTCTATGAAACCCGAATTGCAAATTTTTCAGCAGTTTTTAATTTAATTTCTCAGGGTTATTTTAAACCTTTCCTTCTTAAATTAGCTCCAACTATATATAGTCTTAGGCTTAATTTATTAATTAAAATACTTCAAACAAAGTGAGTTTTCTCTCAGGACAGAAAAAAGCGTTCTTCTCCAAAGTTCAGACCTAGGGATTCTCCTCCAAGCTTCAATTTCTGATTTCCCTTCAAGGATTATCATTCACCAGGTATGTGGGTATTCAGTAAGGGTTTAGTTCGCCCTTATGCCAAAAAATCTCTGACTCTTACAGTTATTTTCATGAATTTAAAAACTAGGGTTCTTGCCCTTTTATGCAAATTGTTATAGAATTTAATCCATATGTTTCATATATGATTTTCATCCTGTTTAATGAAGAATATATTTATCATATTGAATTGCATGGATTTTTACAAGGTTTTTGATAAATCAGAGACTTAGCCCTATATTATAGTATTTTTCTAAAAAAGTGTTAGATTTTCTTCAAGATTTAGCCTAGACTATTAGTTTTGAGTTAAAACCAAGAACTTAGTAAGATTTCAGGTTACTACAGTATTTCAGAAAAAAAGTGATTTCAGACCAGCTATTTCTGTCTCACAAATTCCGAATCACAGTTTTAAATGAGCTATTAGTGTTAAGTTCTGGAGTAGTATTTAGCATCGAGTTAGACTAGGGTTCAGCATACTCTCAAGTCACAGAACTATGTGCCACCGTAGGTTTTTTAGCCCCTCAGTTGGGCCTCAGAACTCATGATCATATCAGACATGCCTTTATACCCTGGCAAGGTATATTGGGTCGTCTCGATAGGGCGCATAAATCAAACTCCATGTTTAGATCACATGGTTTATGTTGGTTAATAGACTCTCCCACATTATTAGTTTCAATAAAGTACCTCAAGCTCTCAGTTGATGTTTATTTTCAGCTTTCAGAATGTTTTTAGATTACTCCTGCATTGTAGTTTTTATGCATGATTATATTTTAGGCCTACGTACTATAGTTCAGTTAAGTTTAAACACTTTATCAGTATTATAGCATGTTTACATATTCAGTCAGATTTGCATATTCCTCATGCTCAGTATATCTAAAGTAGTGATGCATACTCTATGTGCTGCATCTTATCATGATGCATGTTTAGGTTCTCAACTCAGCCTCGTGATTTGCTCACTCCAGTGTCATATCAGTGATAGCCAATGGTGAGTCCTTATCATCCGAGGGAATATATTTACATGCTTTTAGAGTTAGTCAGTTTGTTCCCATTTTCAGTATTATAGAGTTAGCTGGTGGCTTGTCCCAACAACTCATCAGTATTAATGGCTTTCAGACATAGAGTCAGACTCAATTGATTTGGGTTGTTTTTCTTTTAAAACACTTATTTGTTTGGATATTCTTAGTTGAATTCTTTTTAGATTATATGCTTTATTTAGTTATGCTTTAGCTTGTTTAGAGTTATTTCAGAATGCTTGTGATATGTCAGATTCAGGGTTAGCTTGGAGTCTCTTGTGATCCTAGGTCCTGTGTTTCGTCTAGGGGCTAGTCTTGGGGCATGACAATTTCTTGAAGACTCTTTCGTCATGCATGACCGCAGTATAGGAAAAACAATTGGTGTAGGATATGAATCACAAGGCCGCTACTATGTTAACTCTCCTAACTCCTATGTAGCTTGTCCAGTTACAAATTCTCCATAATTAATTCACAAACATTTGGGACATCCTAGTTTGTTCAAGCTACAAAATATGGTGCCTAGTTTGTCTAATCTATCCACATTATATTGTGAGTCATGCCAACTTAGGAAACACATTCGCATTACCTTTTAACATAGTGTTGAGAGTCATGCAGAGTCAATCTTTTTCTTAGTTCACTCTTATATTTGGGATCCTAGTAGAGTGACCTCAAACTTAGGGTTTTGTTAGTTTGTTAGCTTCATTGATGATAATTCAAGATGTACTTGGATTTTCTTAATGAAAGATTGCTCTAATTTGTTCTCTATATTCAAAAGTTATTGTGCTAAAATACAAAATCAATTTGGTGTCTCTATTCGTACCTTTCATAGTGATAATGCCTTAGAATATATGTCCTCCTAGTTTTAGTAGTTTATGTCTCACCAAGGAATTATTCATCAGGCTTCTTGTCCATACACGTCTCAATAGAATGGAGTAGGATATAGGAAGAATAGGCACCTCATTGAGACTAATCACACTTTTCTCATTTAATCTCACGTTCTGCTATATTTTTGGGGCGATGCAGTTCTCTCGTCTTGCTATTTAATTAATCGGATGTTGTCATCTTCCATTTAGAATCAAATTCCTTATTTAGTATTGTTTTTGCAGTCACCTCTATACTCTCTTCCCCCTCGTGTATTTGGGAGTACATGTTTTGTTCATAACTTAACCCCTGGGAAAGATAAATTAGCCCCACGTGCTCTCAAATGTTCCTTTCATGGTTATTCTCGAGTATAAAAGGGATATTGTTGCTATTCACCTGATCTTCATCAGTACTTATGTTAGTTAATGTCACATTCTTTGAGTCTCAACTTTACTTTATATCTTCTTCTGATCATGATCATCTTAACATATCTGAGGTCTTACTTATACCAACTTTTGAGGACTCTATAGTTACTTCTACATCTCCATCCATAGTTCCACCAGTCTTACCTGTACCGACTTTTGAGGAACCTATAATACCTCTTACATCTCCATCCACATTTACACCACTCTTGAATTATCATCGTCATCCATATCTATCATCAGGTTTAGATTATTCAAGACATGCACTCAACCTTACACCTACTACAGACTTGTCTCCTCTTAATCAACCGATTGTACTTCAAAAAGGGATACGGTTTAATCATAATACTAACCCTCATTATACCCTTTTAAGTTATCATCGTCTGTCATCCCTCTATTATGACTTTGTATCATCTTGTCCTCTATCTCCATCCTTCAGTCTACTGGAGAAGAACTTTCTCATCTCGGATGCGACAAGTTATGATTGACGAGATGTATGCTTTACATACACATGGTACTTGGGAGCTTGTTCCACTTCCTTCAGGTAAATCAATTGTTGGTTAACATTGGGTTTATGCAGTTAAAGTTGGTTCAGACAGCCAAATTGATTGGCTTAAGGCTCATCTTATTTCAAAAAGGCATACTCAAATATTTAGGATTGATTACAGTGACACTTTATCTCCCGTGGAATAAATAGCATATGTACGTCTTTTTTTATCCATGGCTGCTATCCCCTTGGCCTCTTTATCAGTTTGACATTAAGAATGCTTTTATCCATGGTGACCTTAAGAAGGAAGTTTATATGGAGCAACCACCTAGTTTTGTTGCTTAGGGGTAGCCTAGCTTGGTGTGTTGATTGTGCTAGTAACTTTATGGTCTGAAACAGTCTCCTCGATCCTAGTTTAGAAAGTTCAACACAGTAATTCAGGAGTTTGGCATGACTCATAGTGAAGCTGATCACTCTGTGTTTTATCGACATTTTGCTCTAAATCTATGTATTTATTTGGTGGTTTATATTGATAATATTGTTATTACCGAAAATGATCAAGATGGTATCATTAGTTTAATGCAACATCTCTTTCAATATTTCCAAACTAAAGACCTCGGCAGACTAAAGTATTTTCTAGGTATTGAGGTTGATCAGTCCAAATTAGGTATTGTTATACGCAAGTATGACTTAGACATTCTTGAGGAGATAAGAATGGTGGGATGTAGACCCATTAACACTCCATGGATCTGAATGCTAAACTCCTTCCAGAACAGGGGGAGCCACTTAGTGATCCTGGAAGATATAGGCGTCTGGTTGGAAAGTTGAATTATCTCACATTGATAAGACTTGACATTTCCTACCTTGTGAGTATAGTAAGTCAGTTTATTGATTCTCCATGTGATTGTCATTGGGATGCAGTTGTTCGCATACTGCGATATGTAAAGTCAGCTCTAGGTAAAGGACTACTCTTCAAGGATTGAGGTCATGAGAAAATCATTGGATATATAGACGTTGATTGGAAAGGATCATTAGATATTGTCACGCCCCGAAGCTACCCCCTGGATGCGACACGGTGCTTAGTGTCACAAGTGTTCCCAAGCTAACCCATGGCATGACATATCTATACAAAATCATATTAAAGCATGCATTGTGCGAAAGCTAAAACAATCATTATCTGAAGACGAGGAAGAACCCAAAAGTCTGAATATATAAATAGTTTAGTGCTGACTAAAACAAACAATACTAACAACTGCTAAAACTAGTCTATGTCTGAAAGCCTTCTAACTGAATAGAAGTTGCTGGGACATGCCCTCAGCTAACTCTAACAAATCTGAGACTGAAAGTAAATACTAAAGATATAAGTATGTCTATCATCCTTGAACTAATGAGGACTCACCACTGAACTACTGAGTACAGACTAGAAGTAAAACTAAGCGTGATCTGGATGCTGAGCACCTAAACCTACATCATAAAATGATGTAGCACAAATGTATGTGTCAGTACTTTGAATGTACTGAGCATGCGGGATATAGGCTAAGCTAAACAACATAATAACTGAGCATAGAAGTAGATATACTAGAACATAACTGAGAGCTAAGTTGGATGCAATGACCAATTATAAATCATAAAGATAAAACATACTAAACTGAATACTGAAGGAAATACTGGATAAATAGTCAATGCAACATAAGTATGACTGTGGGAGCTACTATTAACCGACATACCCCAAGCTGAGCTAACTATGGGGCCAACCTGTAACCCTGGATGGAAGGGTGTTCATACCTTGCCAAGGGTACTAACAAGTCTGATGTAGATCCACTACTGATGTCCACAAGGGATGAAGAGGTGCAGCCTAGCCTGAGAGCTAACTCCTTCCAATACCTATGGTGGCGCCGTAGTTCTGGGACTTGGGGACTGCTACTAAAGGTATTAACCTAAACTGATAGCTAAAATTTCATCCCCTCGTCCGCTCGGTACTAAGTCTACTCCCAACTGAATATAAGCAACAATGTACTGAAATGATGGATAGCTCAAATATTGGAAATCAACTGAGAATACAACATAAATATACTGAGGGATATGGCATTCTAATTCTGATGCATGGGCATATAACTAATCTTCCTAGTAAGCTTAATTCATGAAGTACTGTAAATATACAAACTAGGGTTTCTGAACATTGTACATAGAACCATACTAATTCTCCTAGAAACATGAGGTAAATACCATAGATGTTGTAGGAACTGAATTTCAATAAATCCTTATGATTTTGGAACCCTAGGGCTGAACAATTCATGGAGAAAACTGAAGACTGACTGGAATCTAGGGAACTAATGGGTGAAAGGAATACACTAGTGAAATCCCACATACGTGGTGAAGAAATCTATGGAGAAATCCTTGGATTTTTGGGGCTGAACTTGATGAAGACCTCTGCTTGATCTTGGGAGAAAATTATCGCCTCTTTCTCTTATTTTCTTTCTAAGGTTGAAGAATTTAGGAGAATAGATGTTTTAGGTAGTTTGTGACTAATTAACTAGGCTTAGAGTAGTCCAAATATCGTAGCTTAGTCTCTAAAAGATGTAGGAAAAGTCCAGAATACCCCTGGGAAAGTTAAAAGAAATTTTGTAGGAAATCACAACTCAGGGATCATGACTCGAAATGATAGACCGTACTCCTAGACGATGGACCGTCAACTGAGTCGTGGTCCTACTTAGGAGTTTTAGGGGTTCTCTTGTCTCAGGAACTATGACTCCACAGGATGGACCGTACTCCTGAAACATGGTTCATCATGTGGCCCATGATTCCTAGGAAAAGGGCTAAAGGTCTCTGAGGTTCTGGTTCCATGAGTCAACAGGACAATCCGTAGTCCTAGACTACATCCTGTGCTCTTACTCGGGGTCCCTGAGCCATGGACTACTGATCCTCTGATTAAGGGAAACCACGAGTGACAAGACAGACTGTGGTTCCAAACTATGGTCCATGGTATGACTCGTGGTTTGTGAGACTAGAACTAGGGGTCTAGTGGATTTGGGACTACGGTTTGAGACAACAGACCATGGTTCCAAACGACGGTCTGTGGTCTTGAACCGTGGTTCCTGAAAACTTGAATTTTTCTGAAATTTTTATTTTCTACTAGTTTTTCTGCACTTAGTCAGGGCATGGAAGTTTTGGGGTATCACAATATCTCCCCCTTGGGATCATTCATCCTTGAATGAAGACTAAACAAGTTAAGGATGGAGGGAAAGAGCTGCAATCCCCTCCAACTGAGTACTAGAAACTGATATCTAACAGAATTGAGTCCCATGAACATGCAAACATGCTGAAATGTAAGTATAAAACTGAGGGAACAAGGTACTAAGATAGAATTACACAAGAGTGAACTGAGAGACTGGAGAGGAACTATTACCTCAAGCTGAAACTGAATCGGAGGGAAAAAGGTGAGTGTACTTGGACATCATGGCTGCTTCTGCTTCCCAAGTAGCTCCCTCTACGGACTAATTCCTCCTCAAAACTTTCATTGAAGCGACTTCTTTATTACTTAACCTACGAACCTGATGGTCAAGAATATCAACTGGAACCTCTTCATAGGTGAGAATATCCTTCACAGCCACACTCTCTAAAGGTACTATTGATGCCGGATCGCCCACACACTTCTTCAACAAGGAAATGTGAAAGACTGGATGAACCGTTGCTAGTTCTGCTGGCAACTCTAACTCATAAGCCACCTTAGCAACCCTTTTCAGGATTATTTAAGGACCTACATACCTAGGACTGAGCTTTCCATTCTTGCCAAATCTCGTCACTCCCTTCATAGGTGACACTTTTTGGAAAACCCAATCATCAATTTTGAACTCTAAGTTTCTTCTCCTAACATCTGCATAGGTCTTCTGACGACTCTGAGATGTTTTTAGTCTATCTCTGATGAGCTGAACTTTCTCCATAGTCTCATGAACCAAATATGGCCCAATCAAGGCTGCTTCACCTACTTCAAACCAACCAACAGGTCATCTATATCAACACCTATAGTGTGCCTCATATGGGGCAATCTGGATGCTGGAATGGAAGTTATTATTGTAGGTGAACTCTATGAGAGGAAGGTGATCATCCCAACTACCCTTGAAGTCAATCAAATAAGCTCTCAACATATCCTCTAAGGTCTGAATGGTACGTTTTGCCTGACCATCTATCTGCGTATGAAATGTTGTACTATGATTCACCGGAGTACCAAGACATTTCTAAAATGATCTTCAGAAATTAGACATAAACTGAGGACCTCTATCTGAGATGATAGACAAGGGAACCCCATGCAACCTGACTATATCGCTGATGTAGAGTCTGGCATAATCCTCCACTGAATCTATAATGTTGACTGCCAAAAAGTGAGCTGACTTAGTAACCTTGTCCACTATCACCCAAATGGAGTCATGCTGCGTGCGAGTAAAAGGTAAACCAGTAATAAACTCCATATTGATCACTTCCCACTTCCAAGTAGGAATGCTAATCTCCTGAGTCACACCCCCAAGTTTCTGATGTTCCACCTTAACCTGCTGATAGTTGGGACACTTAGCCATGAAATCTGCGATGTAGCTCTTCATGATGTTCCACCAATAGACTTCTCGTATATCACAGTACATCTTAGTGGCACCCAGATGAATAGAATATTTGGAATTATGGGCTTCAGTAAGGATCTACTACCTCAACTCATCCACATTCGGAACACATAAGCGACCCTAGTAACGGAGCACACCATCTCTCCCTTGGGAGAAAACCTCGACTCTCTGTTGATGAACTGCACCTTTCAGCTGAAGCAATATGGGATCACTATCCTATTTCTCTTTAACCTCCTCTACCAATAAAGATTCTGGCTCATTCTGGACTATCACCCCGCCATCTGGCATGTCCATGAGTCAAACTCCTAAGCTAGGAAGCCCATGAATATGTCTAGCTAATTATTTCTTCTCTTCCTCAACATGAGACACACTAACCATGGACAGACTGCTGAGGAAATCATCCACTACATTAGCCTTACCCGGATGGTAGAGCACATTCATATCATAATCCTTGAGTTACTCAAGCCATATTCTCTGACGAAGATTTAACTCTTTCTGGGTGAACACATACTGGAGGCTCTTATAATTAGTGAACACATTAAGATGAACAACATACAATAGTGTCTCCATATCTTCAGGGCAAACACAACCGCCGTAAGCTTGAGGTCATGAGTCATGTAATTCTTTTCATGGACCTTAATCTGTCTGGAAGCATAAGCTATGACCTTACCCTGATGCATCAAAACACAACCCAGGCCGACTCTGGATGCATCGCAATAAACCATATAACCATCTGAACCCTCTAGTAGAGCCAAGACAGGAGTTGTAGTCAACCTGGATTTCAGTTCTAAGAAACTCTTCTCACACTCATCTAACCACTGAAACTTGACCTTTTTCTGAGTCAACTTGGTCAATGGGGCAGTTATGGATGAAAATCCTTCAACAAATATCTGGTAGTAACCAGCCAAACCCAAGAAACTTATGATGTCAGTCGGAGAGGTGGATCTGGGCCAGTGCATTACTGCCTCAATTTTCTGAGAATCAACACAGATCCCTTTTCTGGATACCACATGACCAAGTAAAGCAATAGATTGTAACTAGAATTCACACCTGCTGAACTTAGCGAATAGCTGGCGATCTTTGAGAGTTTGCAGAATAACCCTCAGCTGTGTCGCATGCTCCTCCTCATTCTGAGAGTAAACGAGGATATTATCAATGAAAATAATAATGAACAAGCCAAATACTATTTGAACACCATATTCATTAAGTCCATGAAAGCTGCAGGAGTATTGGTTAGTCCAAAAGACATGACTACAAATTTGTAGAGACCATATCGAGTCCTGAAGGCTGTTTTCGGGATGTCACTATCCCTGACTCTCAACTGATGATAGCCAGATCTGAGGTCTATCTTAGAAAAGCAACTAGCACCCTGAATCTTATCGAATAAGTCATCAATGCCAGAGATAGGATATTTGTTCTTGATTATGACTTTGTTCAACTGATGGTAGTCAATGCACATCCTGAGAGAACCGTCCTTCTTACGCACGAACAACACTGGAGCACCCCACGGAGAGACGTTGGGTCTGATAAATCCCTTATCTAGAAGGTCTTTCAATTGTTCTTTCAATTCCTTAAGCTCATCTTGAGCCATTCTGTAAAGAGGAATCGAAATAGGCTGGGTATCTTGAAGAAGATCTATTCCGAAGTCGATTTCCCTTTCGTGAGGAACTCCGGGAAGATCTTCATGGAACACTTATGGAAATTCACTTACCACTGGAACTGACTCAAGAGTTGGGGTCTTGGATCTTGAATCCTTAACCCGAACAAGATGATAAATATACCATTGGAAATCATTTTTCTGGCCTTAAGGTAAGAGATAAACCGACCTGCAGGCACTGAGTTACTACCCTTCCACTCTAAGACTGGCTCGTTAGGAAACTAAAACCGAATGATCCTTGTTCTACAATTGACTGAGGCATAACAGGAATGTAACTAATGCCTATAATGATATCAAAATCTACCATTTCTAACTTTACAAGATCTGCTGAGGTGACTTTTTGGGAAACTGTGACAGGGCAACTTCAGTATACCCATCTAGCTATGACTGGGTCACCAATTGGACTAGATATTGAGAAGGGTTCTTGGAGAATTTCTGGTATGACATCAAAATGTAATGCTATATAAGGAGATAAAATGAAAGCGTAGCCCCTGGATCTAACAATGCATAAACATCGGTATTAAAGACTCGCAATGTACCCGTGACCACATCAGGAGAATCCTCCTGGTCCTGTGAAGCCTGAAGTGCATACAGTCTGTTTTGGCACTGACCACCACCTGTTCTAGATGAGGCACCATGCTGAGTGGGGCAACCTGCCATAGCTACTGTAGAACTAGTCTGAGTCTGTGGGAAAACATTCTTACCTTTTTCAGAAGATGTTGGACAATCCCTCATCATGTGGCTTGCTTTACCATACCCAAAGCAATTTCCACTACCTGCCATGAACTCACCTTGGTGGTTTCTATCACACTTTCTACAAACTAGGTTAGTGCATCCACTAGTAACCATACCTTGGGACTTAGAGCCAGATGCTCTATCTCGTCGATCCTTCTTGAACTTAGGCATTGGGGTACTAGCAGAAGATGGAGCTGGAACTGAATTTTTCTAGCGATATTTAGAGCGGTTGCCACCCTCTGACTTCTGTTGATAGTGGCTATAATCACCTCTCCTAGCCCTCTTAGCATCTCCTCTCCTTTCCTTAATCTTCTCCTCCTAAATCTGTTGAGCATAAGTAACTAACCTGGAGAAATCCATCTTCTTAATGAGCATGGTCGTCTTTCATTCTTTGACCATATCATCAAACATTCCAAACACGAACTCTCTCATACGAGCTCTAGAGTCAGCTATCATTGTCAGAGCATGCTTGGATAGCTGAGTGAACTTCAGAGCATAATCCTTTACGTTCATGTCATTCTGCTTCAGGTTGATAACTCCTGAACCTTGGTTTCCCTGAGCTCTAGTGGGAAGATCCGGTCTAGAAAAGCAGTCTTGAAAAGATCCCAAGTCACAGGTCCAGCATTTGCATAATGAGATTCCTTCCATTACTGGTACCAAGTGTAGGCCACTCCTTTCGGCTGATAAGCGGCCAGGTCTGCACCCTCGACTGAGGTGACACCCATAATGCTTGTCACTTTCAGAACATCCTATAAGAACTCTTGTGGATCCTCTTCTGGCTTCGACCCATGAAACTCTGGAGGGTTTATATGAGTGAAGTCCTAGATTGTGGCTGCAACAATATTAACCTGAGGCATAGCTGGTGCCACAGCCTGGTGATTGACCTGGGCAGTCATGGACTGAGTAAACACTTGAAAAGCAACCCTGAATTTTGCATGCGTAACTTGCTCGTTCAATGGGTCTACTGGAGCTGCTGGCTGATTCCTAGTATTAGCTCTTCTAGGAGGCATTTTTCTGAAATACGAAGAGCATGAGTTAGAATAAAAGGAGATTAAATAGAGTTCATACTCTATTGCATGAGCTGGAAAAAAAAGGAGGGAAGTTATTCCTAATGGCGTGTCATAGCTTCTCCCCTATAAGTGTGGCACACTTCACACCCATGAAGAAGACTCTACTCGACGGGATTTCAGATATCCTAGGACACTTAAACCTTATGCTCTGATACAAAATTTGTCACGCCCCGAAGCTACCCCCTGGACGTGACACAGTGCTTAGTGTAATAAGTGACCCAAATCTAAACCATGGCATGGCATATCTATATAAAATCAGATTAAAGCATGCATTGTGCAGAATGTCAACTTTGACCTGGACTGAGCCACCAGGAGACTGGTGGTCAAATCTTATTGAATATCCAAAAGTGTCTCTCCGTCGTGCGAGAATGCTTAGTGTATAAACAAGAAATACTTCTGTAGCCCATTCCACCAATACGATAGAAAGTGTAAAATCACTTATTGTCATACTGACGATCAAGACGGCCAGAAGTGATGAGCAGTCGCGGTCGAAGCTTGGATGACGCTGATAGGCTAGCAGTAAGCTTGGATAAAGAGAAACGCTTACCAAGCGCGAAGGAAATGTCCTTCTCCAATTGAGCCATATACGGGGGAACTCACAGGAAGCTAAAACAATCATTATCTGAAGACGAGGAAGAACCCAAAAGTCTGAATATATAAATAGGTTAGTGCTGACTGAAACAAATAATACTAACAACTGCTGAAACTATTTTATGTCTGAAAGCCTTCTAACAGAATAAGAGTTGCTGGGACATGCCCCCAGCTAACTATAACAAATCTGATACTGAAAGTAAATACTAAAGATATAAGTATGTCTTCATCCTCGAACTAATGAGGACTCACCACTGAACTGCTGAGTACGGACTGGAAGTCGAACTAAGCGTGGTCTAGATGCTGAGCGCCTAAACCTACATCATAAAATGATGTAGCACAAAAGTATGTGTCAGTACTTTGAATGTACTGAGCATGCAGGATATAGGCTAAGCTGAACAACATAATAACTGAGCATAAAAGCAGATATACTGGAACATAACTGAGAGCTAAGCTGGATGCAATGACCAATTATAAATCATAAAGATAAAACATGCTGAACTGAATACTGAAGTAAATACTAGATAAATGGTCAATGCAACATGAGTATGACTGTGGGAGCTACTATTAACCGACATACCCCAAGCTGAGCTAATTGTGGGGCCAACCTGTAACTCTGGATGGAAGGGTGTTCATACCTTACCAAGGGTACTAAAAAGTCTAATGTGGATCCACTAGTGATGTCCACAAGGGACTAGGAGGTACAACCTATTCTGACAACTGACTTCTTTAATACGTACGGTGGCGCCGTAGTTCTGGGACTTAGTGACTGCTACTAATTGTCTTAGTCTAAAGTGAAAACTAAACCTTTATCCCCTCATGTGCTCGGTACTAAGTCTACTCCCAACTGAATATAAGCAACAATGTACTGAGATGATGGATAGCTCAATTACTGGAAATCAACTGATAATGCAACATAAATATACTGAGGGATATGGCATTCGAATTCTGATGCATGAGCATATAACTAATCTACCTAGTAAGCTTAATTCATGAAGTACTGTAAGTATACAAACTAGGGTTTCTAAACATTGTACATAGAACCATACTAATTCTCCAAGAAACATGTAGTCAATACTATAGAGGTTGTAGGAACTGAATTTCAATAAATCCTTAAGATTTTGGAACCCTAGGGCTGAACAATTCATGGAGAAAACTGAAGACTGACTGGAATCTAGGGAACTAATGGGTGAAAGGAATACACTAGTGAAATCCCACATACGTGGTGAAGAAATCTATGGAGAAATCCTTGGATTTTTGGGGCTGAACTTGATGAAGGCCTCTGCTTGATCTTGGGATAAAATTATCGCCTCTTTCTCTTATTTTCTTTCTAAGGTTGAAGAATTTAGGAGAATAGATGTTTTAGGTAGTTTGTGACTAATTAACTAGGCTTAGAGTAGTCCAAACGTCGTAGCTTAGTTTCTAAAAGATGTAGGAAAAGTCCAGAATACCCTTGGGAAAGTTAAAAGAAATTTTGTAGGAAATCACAACTCAGGGATCACGACTCGAAATGATAGACCGTACTCCTAGACTATGGACCGTCAACTGAGTCGTGGTCCTACTTAGGAGTTTTAGGGGTTCTCTAGTCTTAGGAACTAGGACTCCACAGTATGGACCGTACTCTTGGAAGACGGTTCATCATGTGGCCCGTGATTCCTGGGAAAAGGGCTAAGGGTCTCTGAGGTTCTACTTCCACGAGTCAACAAGATGATCCATAGTCCTGTACTATGGCCCGTGGTCTAACTCGTGGTCCTTGAGCCCTGGACAAGAGGTCCTCTTATTAAAGGAAACCATGAGTGACAGAATGGACCATGGTTCGAAACTACGGCCCATGGTCTGAATCGTGGTTCCTAACACTAAAATTGGGGATCTACTGGATTTGGGACTACGGTATTAGACGATGGACCGTGGTTCCAAACTACGGTCCGTGGTCTTAAACCATGGTTTCTAAAAACTTGAATTTTCCTGAATTTTTTGTTTTCTACTAGTTTTTCTGAGCTTAGTCTGGGCGTGAAAGTTTTCGGGTATTACAGATATTGTGTTTTAGTCGGAGGTAACTTAGTGTCTTGGATGAGTAAGAAACAAAGTTTGTTTGGTCAATCTAGTGCAGAAGCAAAATATCGAGCAATGGCTATAGAAACTTGTGAACTAGTTTGGATCAAATAGTTACTGAGAGAACTAAAATTTGGAGAAATCAGTCAGATGGAACTTGTGTGTGATAATCAAGCTTCCCTTCATATCACATCAAATCCAGTATTTCATGAGAGGACTAAGCACATTGAGATTGATTGTCACTTTATCATAGAAAAGATACTCTAAGGTGATACTGTTACAAAATTTGTGAAGTCGAGTGATCAACTTGCAGATTTCTTCACCAAGTCTCTCACTGGTCCTCGTATTGATTACATCTATAACAATCTAGGCACATATTATTTGTATGTACTAGCTTGAGGGAGAGTGTTAGAATAGGAATAGGAATTGTATATAGAATCCTAATTAAAAATGAATAGGAGTAGTATATAGAATCATACCTGGTAAAGGATTGTATTATGTCTATATATAGGATCTTTGTGTAATAATGTATCCAGACAATTCATATTATTCTCCTTTATTTCTCAAAATTACATTTTCTTAGTGGTTTAGCTGCGACTTGTTAACCAACTTTTGTCCCTTATTTTCTCACCATTAGCTTATATTGCATTTTATTATACTTATATCCAATTTGAGCTCAGTCAGCCTATGATTCTTACTGGGTACCGCGTGATTTTTGTACTGATGCTACACTTCTGCTTCTTTTTCCTGATATAGATCTTAGTGCGAGTTATCACTGCTGATACCATCCTCGTGCAAAGTTGCTAGCCGGAGATTTGTGGTGAGCTCATAGCGACAAGAGTTGATCCTTCTCCTTCTATTTTTGACTAGTTTTATTTTGCACTTTTGACACAGTTCTGTATATATGTTGTACTTATCTAGATCTCTGTATATTGTAGAAGCTCTTGTACTTACTGATACCAGGTCTTGGTGGAGTCCTTGTACAATTTGTTCTCTTTCCCCTCTACTTATATGCTTTATCTTCCACTTGTTCCCTTTATTTAAATGTTGTTCTTATTATTTCATCTCATTCTCTTATTAGTCTGTTACTTGTCATTTCGGGCTAAGGGTTTGGATTACCTACTGATGGGTTATTGTAGGTACCATCACAACCTGAGAAATTAGCTCATGACACGAGGCTTTTTCAAGAAGGTTCACTCCTTAGTCACAACCTAAGTTCATCTTCTATACCTAACACTTCCCAAATAATAGTGGTGGACCAGCGGGGCAAGTTCTAGATGTAACAAAATGGAAGATCAAAATCAGAACCTCACCACTCATGGCACCAATTACAAGCAAAACCACATTAAATCCTTCTTTTAGGCACAATGCAATCATCACACAACCCATGACTTAGTACAAAAGAAAAGTCAAAACTAGAAGCATGCTTCCACAATAATGATCACTCAATTACATCGACACACCAAAAATTCAAAATTCAGCCACTTTTTTGAGAGGTGTCCATTAATCGACCAAAGCAAGCCATTCAAGCAAGAATCTGCACAGAAGTACCAATAATGTCAAAGTACTCTATCACTGGGTCATGGTTACTCAAAATATATTGTTGGAAAAGAACCTAGAGAAATGGAAACCAAGGGGGATCTAACAAAATAAGAAGTTATACTAGCACGAACACAAACACAATAAGAAAGTGAAAAAACAAGAGTTTTCAAAATAGTGTTCAAAATAAAAATAATAAATCCCACCCCCAACTAAAACAATGCTTTTTCTCAATGCATAAACAAGTATAACAAATCAAAACAAAGATGAGGGTCCCCTTGTGGCACTCTATGAGTGCTCCTAAGTCTGGTCATCTGTAGTAGCATCAATCGAGGCATCGGTGCTCGATTCCCTCTGCTATGTCCTGCTCAGCCCATAGTTAGCCTTAAAAAAGTTGGATAACAAAGACTTATCTCACAAAACGACATAGGGTATTCAGACTTTCCCCTATTTACCACAAAGAAATGACTATTTCCCTTAATAATGTTGTCACTCAATCTATCATCCAAAAATATGGAGCTACAAAGTATTCAAACCCAATGACGAGTGAAGTGAAAGAAACTGGAGAAGTAGGGGGTCATGGAAAAAATGAAAGGTAGGGTGTGAAATGGAGGATGAGAAAGAAGAATCAAAATAAAACATTTTAACTCCCAACCACCTAAAGTGTGGTGTGACCAGAATGTACAACTAGATATGTGGTCACTTTTACCTGATAGTGGAGGTATTGATGTGTCATCACCTGGTGCGACCACACTCGGGGAGATTTATCCGTACATGACTAGATTTTCTTAAAATACCATACATCATATAGATTCAAATGCGGTCTTAGGGTGGGACCACACTTGGGGAGTGCAATCTGCACATAAGGTTAACCAGCCCAACTTAATTGAATGTAGCCTCTGGATTGAGATACGTACCCTATATGCGACTACACTCCAAGGATGCAGTTTTCACACGGGATAACGTTCAACACTTAGGTCAAATAACTTCTGCTTATTTCAAGATCAAGTTTGAGACTTCTAATACCTGTACACTTCGACAAACATCATACCAACTAGCAAAAGAAATGTACCAAAAGATTAAAGGAACAATAATAGAATATACATTATAAATTAAAAAGCTTGGGTTGCCTCCCAAGTAGAACTTGATTTAACATCATCGTGGTATGAAATAAGTACCTCACATTCATGGATCATCAATGTAAGTCACTTCGATCAAAGTGACCACTTCTGAAACACCCAAATATTACTTTACTCTTTGGATGTTCACCTTGAACCTTGCACCATCCAAGACTTTGAGTTCTATAGCACCATAAGGGAAGACTTGTGTAACCTTGAAGAGACCGAACCATTTGGACTTTAGATTTCCAAGGAATAACCTAAGTATTGAGTTAAACAACAACACCCATTCTCAGGGGGAAACTATCTCTTTAAGATCATTTGGTCATGGAAGTGTTTCATGTGGGCCTTGTAGAGTGAGGCGCTCTCATATGCTCTCATCTGAAACTCATATTTCTTATTCAAATCCTACACTCTTGCATGGGATGCCTTCTACCAATTGAGATTCAACCTTTACAATGCCCACATCGCTTTGTGCTCAAGCTCCACGGGTAAATGACATGCTTTGCCAAAGACCAATTGGTATAGAGACATACCTGTTGGTGTCTTAAATGCAGTCTGATATGCCCACAAGGAATCATCTAACTCCCTCAACCAGTCAATTTTATTAGCATTGACCGTCTTCAACAAGATACACTAAATTTCCTAATTAGACACTTCCACTTAACCATTTGTTTGAGGAAGGTAGGGGTTGCAACCTTGTGCTTCACACTATATTTATCTAGAAACGAGATCAACAATCGATTGCAAAAATGTGAACCCCTATCAATAATGCTAGCTAGGGGTGTGTCAAACCTTGACAAAATGTTTTTTTAAGAACACCATAACACTTCTCCTTTCATTGTTAGGCAATGCAATTTCCTCCACCCATTTGGACACGTAATCAACGGCCACAATAATATAGTTGTCCTTGTAGGAACTCACAAATGTCCCATGAAGTCATTCCCCCAAATATCAAATAACTCCATTCTAACACAGGGGTTAAGAGAAGTTCATGTTTTTACGAGAAATACCTCTTTGGCATTGGCATTTATCACAGGACCTGACAATGTCATGGGCATCTTGATATATGGTTGGCTAATTAAAACCATATTATAATACTTTGGAAGCTGTTCGCATGCTACTATGGTGTCCTCCCACAGGAGAAGAGTAACACGGTTAAAGTATAGGCATCATCTCAACCTCTAGAATGCACCTATGGATAATGCAATCAACACAAATGCATAATAGATAAGGCTTATCCCAATAGAATTTATGGACGTCATGCAAGAAATTCTTCCTTCATTTGGAAGTCCAGTCCTTCGGCATAATATTGCTAGCCAAGTAGTTGGCAAAATTGTCAAACCAAGGAATTAAATCATGGGAAGCCGCAAATACATATTCATCCAAAAAACATCATTTATTTTGAGATCCCTCACCAGTCTACAGTTTTCCTCCAACCAAGAGAGGTGATCCACAACTTGAATCTCACATCTCCTTCAGTCCTTCACCTTAAAATCAAACTTTTGCAACAAGAGGGCCCATCTAATAAGTCTTGGTTTAGCATCTATCTTGGCTATTAAATAGAAAATTTTGGCATGGTGCATATGCACCACAACTTTAGTCCCCAAAAAATAGGCTAAAAACTTTTCAAAAGCAAAAACCACAACAAATAGTTCTTGTTCCGTCACCGTGTAATTTGTTTGAGTCCCATTCAAGGTTTTGCTAGCATAATAGACTGGGTGTAAGATTGTATCTTTTCTTTGACCAAGAACAAGGCCTAAACCGATGCCACTTGTGTCACACATCATCTTGAATGATTTTGACCAATAAGGAGCCACAATAATGGGGTGGAAGTGAGTTTCTCCTTCAAGCATTTAAATGCTTCCATACGTGCAACATTAAAATCAAATTTGGAGTCTTTTCCCAACAACTTGCAGAAAGGACGAGCCACCTTCAAAAAGTCTTTGATGAACCTTTTATAGAACCCCACGTGGTCCAATAAACTTTGCACATCTTTAATGATCTTCGGAGGAGGCAATTTAGCGATAACCTCGATTTTTGCCTTATCTACCTCAATTTCATTCTCTGATATTTTATGACCTAACAATGATGCCTTCCTTGACTATAAAATGACACTTTTCCCAATTCAATACCAAGTTTGTCTCCTCACAATGCTTCAAAACATCAACCAAGTGTTCCAAGCAATAATAACAATAGTCTCTGACTACAAAAAAATCATCCATGAAAATGTCCATGGAGTCTTCCACCATGTAGGAGAAAATAGACATCATGCATCTTTGAAATGTGGCCGAAGTACTTCAAAACCCAAATGACATACTTTTGATGGAAAAAATACCATACAAGCAAGTGAATGTTGTCTTTTCTCAATCTTCTGGGCATTATATATTTGGTTGTACCCCGAGTAGCCATCTAGGAAACAATAGTAGCCTCGCCCATCGGGCCGATCAAGTATTTGGTCCATAAAGGGAAGAGGGGAATGATCTTTTTGGGTCCATGAGTTTAGTTTGCAATAGTAAATACATACCCTCCATCTGGTCACTTTCCTTAAAGCTATCAACTCATTCTTCTCATTTGGTACCACTGTGATACCACCTTTCTTTGGCACACATTATACTAGGCTCACCCACATGCTATCTAATATAGGAAATATAACTCCTGCATCAAACCATTTAATAATCTCTTTTTTTACCACCCTTTGCATTGGTGGGTTAAGTCAACTTTGGTGCTCAATGGATGGAGTGAAATCTTCTTGAAGGTTAATTTTATGAGTAAAAATGCCCATTGGGTTACCAATAATATCAGCAATTGTCAACTCTATGGCCCGAATATATTTCCTCAACGCTGACAATAAGGCCTCCACTTGCCATTCTTTTAACTTAATGGAGATAATAACCGGTAATATCTCATTTGCACCAATATAGGCATACCTCAAGTGTGATGGAAGAGGTTTGAGCTCCAACTTTGGAGGTTCAATAATGGATGGCTTGGAAGGGGGAGATTATCGATTCTTCAAATCTAGATCAAGCTTCTGAGGGGCATAGGTATAGGATCCCAACCTCATCAAAGCATTCCATACCTAGTAATAATCCTTGATATCCTCACCATCATAGTTTAATAAAACAATTGCCAAAGATTCTCTCAAAAATGCCACCTCGGATCTACTTTCCACACTTTCATAAATTTTATCAACTACGGATATGACTTGCAAGTTATTAGGTTGCCTCATTGATTTGAAAAGATTAAAATTAACCTCCTCTTAATTCACTCAAAACTTAAGCTCACCACTCTTTACATCGCCAAGACACACCCGGTGGCAAGAATAGGTGACCCAAAATGATAGGAACCTTAAAGCCCACCTCACAATCCAACACCATGAAATCAATGGGGAAACAAATTTATCTACTTTCACTGCTACAAGATTCCCACCGGAAATTTTATGGACACATTCCCCATAAGAAACCTCATCTTTATAGGCCTAGGAGATCCAAGTCCCAAATTCTTAGAGATAGAAAGAGGCATTAGGTTGATGCTCACCTCGAGGTCACACAAGGCCTTTGAAAACTCAGAAAAACCAATGATGCACAGAAAGGTGAAAGCACCAAAGTCCTCTTACTTTGGCACTAAGTTGCTTGTCATGATTGCAATACATTGATGAGATACCTCTACCATCCCCATATCCATATGCTTTTTTTTTGTTATCAAGTCTTTCATGTATTTTGCATATCTTGGCATTTATATTAGGTCATTCATAAATTTTACATTAACGGATAGTTCTTTAAGCATGGCAAGTAACTTGTTGAACTGAGTTTCCTCTTTCTTTTGCTTCACCCGTTTTAGAAAAGGGGGAGTGCACTTGGGAAAAGTCAAAGAAGTCATAGGGTCTTTCCCTCTTTTTATTATCAATATCACCCATTGCTTGAGGAGTAGGGTTAAGAGCATCATTTCCCACAACATTGTCAACTACACTTGGTTGATCCACCCTTCGCCTTCGGACCTTGAGTTTATAGCCTCACATTTTGAATTGGCACCAATCTTTGATAATATTTCAACTCTCTTCCTCTTCACTAAGGATTGATCAATCATAGCTTCGTTACTTTAATTTTAATTGACAATCTTCAGTACATCACTAAGTGTTTTGCCACTTCTACGTATAATACCGATGCAATGGCTATCATTCTTTGGGTTCTGTGGCTGATAACATCCAAAACAACTCTCTCAAAGGAGGTGTCAATATTCATTGCTAAACAATAACCTAACTTGAGTTGGGGTCAAATCCTCGAAGATTGGTATAGAGATTCAGCATAAATTATAAGTCGATTCACAAGAGCAAGCGCAATGTTCAAGCAAGTATAGTAAATGGGAGAATTAGTTTTGGGAACATTATTTCAAATTGTAACAAACCAATGGTGCAAACATAAGTGTTTATATTAAGATTTGAAAGACTAGGGGTGTGCTTTCAATGGGGTCATGCATTGGGATTAGGGTTGATTATTCCAGCTATTTTCAATTAAAGTGCATGTAGCATTGGTTCAAGTCATGCTTAGTTGTTTTTCAACCTACCAAACATATATACACTGTGGTATATTTCAAACACCATAGTTGAGAAACACAACAACCAATTGGCTTAGGTGAGTAAGCTATTTCTAGCATCAACTCTTATATGAGAATTTCCTAAATTAAGCTATTTCTAGCCTCAATTTATGGTGGAAATCCCCAATCCCTACTATTAAATCCTTACCCAAAAATTTATAGTGGAAATTCCCAATCCTTACTATTGAATCGTTACACAATTATTGAACTCTTTCTTAAAACAAGAACATAAGTTGTAAGTTATATTAATGTTTCAACCATCAATTTCATAATTAAAACGTAAAGGATTCAATAGACTCACACATAATAATCAATTATAAACCCAAATCAACACCCATTCCCAAATTCAAACACCCATCATGCACATACCACTAGAATTGAATTTAGCTACTCATAATAAAGAAACAAAAGAATGTACCAAGTGGGTATTCAATAGTTCCATTCATCTTCAATAACATCTTCAATTCAAAGCTCAAATAGTCAAGAATGGTGTTTTTCTCAATTTAAGGAAGAAGAAAGCTAAGAAAACTTATGCTCCAAAGTGTACTCTAACCACTCTGTCGTTATTGAGGAAAAGTTGGAATATAATCCTTGCACAGATCCTAAAGAGAGTCTTGGAAGCTTCCCAATTATGCAATGACAGTTTGGACCATTTTTTCTTTCGGGGCACATGCGATGGCACCTGCGGCCACCCTTGATGACATGCGGGACGCAGGTGCCAAGTCTCTTGGGGTGTGTCGAACTTTCACCGGCGATACTGCGCGAGCACCTGCGGCCGCCCTTGATGACTTGCGGCATGCATGTGCCTATATTGCAAGGCAGTGATTCAGCTCTTCACTTGCGCTGACACCTGGGAAATGCAGGTGTCGTCCCCTGACTCACAGGTCTTCTCACACATCATTAACATATCTTTTCTCTCCCGGTCATCTCTTGACTTACCCTCTATTTATAGCTCATTTGGGTTCAAATCCTCTTCTTCCTTTATTGATCAAGAATGCCTGCATATAAGACAAATAAGGCGTAAAAAACTCTAAAATCATATCAAATCAAGATAATAACTCATGAATAAAAGCTAAATAAGTTGGTAGATTACCAACTTATCAAACCCCCGAACTTGAACTATTGCTTGTCCTCAAGCAAAATACTCATAAGGCCAAGGATTGACACAAACTTCTCAATACACAAAGATTAATCAAAGGACTACACCGACTCAAGAAAATAATAAACAAAAGTCTCGAAACAAAAGACTCAAAATAAAGGACACTTACTCATTTGGTACCACCATAAACACACAAGGAAATATTGCTCACTTCAAATTCTTTTTCAAGAGAATTATTTCATTTAAAATTAGGGGAACTTTACTTTCAAAACAAGATCATCAAGCTTCTCAAGTTATTGGCATTAACCTTCAAGGTTTGCCTCAAGATTGGCTGCATAACTTGTCTCATTCATTTCTCTCAATTGAAATCAAGACTTTACCATTTTCATCAAGGATGCAATGCGACACCCCATAAGAGAGAATCCCACTCAAAATTTTGCAATTTACAATATAGGGGTTAAAAGAGAACACAAAGACTCTCACTCTCTCAAATAAGTTCAAATGCACACACATAGAACCATAGGCTTGCTCTTTATGTAATTTGCCACTAATGTAGTGTTGAAAAGCTTCGAATCACTAAGGACTTGTGTGTAAATATGTAGGCTACAATTAAGGTAAGGATTTCATTTGGTTCAAGTGACTAATCCTCCCTAATGCTATCATTAGGCATTTAGGTCTACCGCTCACATCTTTGCTTCAACTTTACCTTATTTCTCCCTCTCACAATCCCAATTTTACCCATAAACCATTATCCCAATCACCCTTTTCATTAGCTTATGAGGTATCACCACTCATTTCCTTTTCTTTCATTCTTTCTTTGTTTTGAACATTCAATTCTTAAGATGAGCATACGGAGCTACCTCACAATTGAAGATCAACTCCTTTTTCTACCATCAATAATGTATACACCCCCAAACTTATGCTTTTTCCTATATCGCATTCCATTTTTTCCATTCATATTCCCCCCAAACTTAGGCTTTTAGCCTACACTTTCATTTCTAGCAATTAGGGAGGAACGGGTGCCAAAAAATATGGTTAAAGAAGGTCAAGGTGTATAACATTGGTGTCAAGGAAAGGATAAAGGCTCAAAGGGGGTTGACTAGGATCAATGTTAAGAAAAGGAACTTTTGGGTAAAATAACTATTCAAAGAATGCCTAAGGGTCATATTCCAAGCTAAGCAACATCTAGGATTTTGCCTTGAATCACATTCGAGGCAAGTTCTAGATGACATGCATACATAAGAATGAAGTAAACCTTACCGCATAAGGCATCACAACACAAGAAGTTCACAATTAGTCTCATCTCAATTAGGGTGAATGACTTTTGATAAGATATTTCGAGTTCCACACACTCATTTGTGAATCAATCAAGCCAAACAAAGAATGTGCAATTCATGATAAGAGAATGCTTTTGCAAAACTCATTTTCCCCTCCTTTCTAAATTTTTCAAATTCTTTTGCCAAGAATTTTTTTTGGTGGTCCCATTTGAGACAAGGGCGATACGGACTCAAAATAAACAACTAAACTAGCATTTTTCCTTAAGAAAGTTGCCTCTCAATCTATCATAAGGAAATATCACCAAGTTCGACCCAAAAAATAAAGAAAAAAAAATTTGCTCCTTGGAAAAGAACCGTAGTATGAGAAAACCCTTGGAGTTTATTTAAAACTAGCTATTATTTACAAAGGTGATTCTCAAATTATGCCCTCATGGATCATTAGAGAATGAGGCCCGACATCGGCACTAAGTACAATTTGCAAGGCACGGGTAGTAAAACAATAGACGTGTAGGACTAACCCTATAAAATAATAATCTCACATCAAAAACATGAAGGATCAATACCGAGAAGGGAACAATATAAGCATATGAAAAAGAAAGGCAAGGCGAGGGCAATAAATAAAATTATCCAAAACATGCCCTACAAAGGACAAATTATCTAAAACATCTAGCCCCACAAGGGAAACATCACAACAAAAATGTCAAAGTATCAGAAGTAATAAATGCACCCTCCCCCACCAAAACATAACATTGTCCCCAATGTTTAAGCATAAAATAGAAGAGGGAAGATGCAAAAACTCTCTGAGCACACTTCTCTATGTCGCCCTCCTACAAATCTATTGTATAACTGGGTCAAACTCCTCCCTTACGAGAGTATGGTGTCTGCTGGGATTCCAAGATCACCTTTTGCATTTCTATGTCATTTGCCTCTTCCTCACCTCCTAAGGTGGCAGATATGTCATCAACTAGTCATGTAGTCTGGTGGGGTACATCCATAGACTTAACAAGCATGATCATATATGTAGCTGTTATAGGTGCCTTACCCTTTGCTCTATCCACATCGGCCTAAATAGAAGGGACCGCATCCTCTATGACCTCAACCCTCTTGCAAATCTTGCCAAGATTCTCAAAAACATCCTTCATAACATCCTTGACAACTTTTTGGATGAGTCCGGGCAGCTTCTTAGCCGATATGCTCAACTGAGTCTCGTGAGAATAGGTCATGTCAACTAGATTTTGAAGGCCAGTCAATGTAGAGGATAGGGGGAATGGTGAAGGTCTAGGAGGTACAACCTCCAGAGGATTTCCCAATGCTGTAGGAGTAGGAGTACTAGACATCGACCTTGCTAGAAGAAGATGCACCCGTGTCAAAAGCTGCCTCTGAGGTCCCCACATTAGCAAAACCCTACAATTTTCTCTTCTTTACTTTAGGCGCATCTTTGTCCCTCTTCTTGTCAATATCAACTACCTTGGATATAAGAACAGACTTATTGAAGGCAAAGTAAGGAATCTCGGCCTTGGCATACATCTTACTAATGAGCACTGGATAAGGCATTGAAGTAGTGGGTTGGCAAGCTTTATTTTTAATCACCACCATTACTATCTCTCTAAAATTCACATGCACCCCTGACATGATTCAAGAAACTAGCATTATCCCCTCATGGGTAACCTTCTAATCCTTTTTGGAGGGGATCAAACATAAGAGAATGAAATTATACCATAGCTTGGTTTCAAAGTAGAGGTCTTGGTGCTGAATTTCACCACCAAACTCAGCCCATAGAGGCTTACCTAGAGCAATGATCTTTGTAACCCAATCAAGCAGACTATTCTTCAAAGAAACTTTTCCCACATACTCAGTCCCCGGGGTGATTGGTGCATTCCATCAGATAGAATGGATGGCGGCAGGAGTGATATCAAACTCATTACCTTAAACCATAACCAACTCCAAGCAAGGAAAGTCTTCAGCCTTCCCCGGATATTTCATCAAATCTTGCTTTTCTTGATAGGTTGCATAACACTCAAGGACCAGGTTTGGGTAGTATGCTCCCAGCACATCCAGAAAAAGGGGACCAATCTCTCACAGGGAATTGGTTGGTGATGTTGGGGAATTCATCCCCAAGCTCAGCCAAGTTGAAGCTTCTCTCCGGTGTGAATGATCAGTTGGCCTTGTACTTGATATAAAAGGGCTTCATGCCCTCCACACAAAATCTGACCCTATCCTCCTTATTGACAGGAACTGGAGAGGCCTCAAGGGTAGTCTCGGGAGCCTTCTTATTGGAGGAGCTCTTAACCTTGCTTTTGTTCTTGGGGTTGGGGGTTTTCTTGTGTTTCGATTAGAGTCACCCATGTTAGAAGACATGATCTGCAAGAGGAATGTGAGTTCCAAAGAAAACAAACAAAAATATATTTGTATTTTTCATTAGGAATGAAAGAAAACACTACAATAAGTTAAGGAATTAAAAAGAATTAGGATGCACAAAGAATATAGTAGCACCAAGTTGACTTATGGCATGTGCATTTCACATGAAATTCGCAGGTGGAGATGCGTAACTCTCATGTGATCTCGCACATGCTAGGTAGTAAACTAGTATGGGGCAATGCATATGCAATGGCATATGTATTTCACATGAGCCAACATACGGCACGCATGTGCTGTTGCACATACATGGCAGTAAACTGGCACTTTCAATTTCCACCTGTGTTACCGCCAGCATTTCATAGGTGAAGAAGTGCGACATACATGTGGAAGCAGGTGGAAAGCAGTGAGTAATATTCAATTCTCTGCTTTCACTTGTGTTGTACATACAATTCACAAGGCATCACATATGTCACACAAGTGTCTAACAGGTAAGAAACACATTCAACAACACCAAGGCATGGTAAAGCAAATAGTTGACCGATTTCTAAGTTTAACAGGTTCTCAGACTTCCCCAAAAACTTCACAATCATACTAAGACCACAATATCAATAAGTGGCATATGCTCAATGATTTACCTTAAGAAGGACATTATCTCATCTATTATCGGGAATATCAAGCTATACGATAATTCAAGAGAAGAACATCAAAATTCCATAACAATCATGCTCACTCAACCAAAGCGCACACCTAACAAAATATAATCAATCAAGAAAACTCATGAGCATAATCGAAGGCAATTTCATCCCAACACAAAATTATTTCAATCAAACCCGAAGTAATGATGATTTTCACATAAAAATAACGTCACTCAATCTATCATAGGGCCAAACCATGCACTATAAACAAGTGGGTTACTCAGGCAACAATTATCTCAAACAACATACACAATCATAAAAATATGATCTACCAACTTCTTCACAACCCATAACAATAATAAGACCCAAAATTTAGTTTCAAAATCATATCTCAAGCATATTTAGGCATTGGTAGATTTCAAGTAGCATGCTTCACTAAAAATACTCTCAAAACACATAAAAATAATGATTTAATGTTAGGGAGCATACCATATGTGAAGATAATGGAGTGAGGAGTGAAAAATTGAATATTTTGGACCAAACCATGGTGACCCATGAGTTTTCACTGGAAAGAGAGTGACAGCAGCAGTGGTTAGCAGTGGCGGTGCGGTGGTTGAGCAAGGGAGAGAGTGTAGGGAAGAGTTTTGAAATTTGAGGGGGATTGTGGAGAAAGTTTAGAGGTTTTTAGGAGTGTAATGTCAAAAGAAGAAGAATAGGCAGTTTTAGGTATAGAAGAATAAGAAAAGACGCGGGTCAAGTCCGAGTTGAGTCAAGGTCAACTGGTAAGTCAAACAATTTAAAATCCATACCTGCACCTGCGAGACCACTTGCATTTCGCAGGTGGTTTCCTGCATTTTGCATGTGGTTTTGCAGGTGATAAATTTAAGCTTGATATTCCCAATGCACTATTTTGGACCTGTGACAACACATGCATGCCACAGGTCCCCACATGCGAGTTGCATTTAGTTTCGTAGACACCAAAAATTGTTTTGTTTTTCTTTCAATTCACTGTTTCCTGTGGGTGACTTTACATGCGTGCCACAAGTTGGTACATATAACTCATTAGTGGCATGTATGTCCTGTTCGAGATTTTTTTAGTAGTTAGCCACTGTTCCAATCTCCATGCATTCCTAGAACAAACTAAAAACAACAAAAAGTAAATTAAATAAATCAAAAACACTTGGGTTGCCTCTTAAAAAGCATTTGATTTTACGTCGCGGTACGAAGATAGTACCTCAAGTATTAATTGTTTCCCAAAGTCATGCCAATACAATTGGTACAATCCCATTGAAAATCTGGAAGTACTTTCTCAAGATTTTTATCAACTCATCCCTTTGCTATGCTTGTAACACCTTAGATGTGGACAATGGTAGGGCATCATTAGGACCAATGTTCATATCTACCAAATTTGGTGTCTTAGGCATGATAAACACTCCGGGGTCCCTCTCCCCTCGACCATCATATTGAACAAGCTGATCACTCAGTGGTTCACCTGTAACCTCTTCTTCACAAGGACTCTCAACTAGCCCGTCCTTAGTGGCAATCACCGATACGACCTGATATTTATCCAAAAGCTTCATAGGTTGACATACATTGAACATGACTTCTTCGCTTCCCACCCAATATTTGAGTTCACCCAACTCAACATCAATGAGGGAGCCCTAAAGTTACCTCTAAGTCAACGTCACAGTCTAACACCACAAAGTCCTCTAGGATTATGAATTTGTCTACCTTTATTAATACATCAAACAAAATTCATACCGGGTGCTTTATCGAATGATTAACCATCAGCAACTTCATCGGTGTTTATTTAGAAGATCCCAAACCTTACTTGTTAAAGATTAGAAGTGACATCAAGTTGATGCTTTCCCCAAGGTCACATAAAGCCTTCTTGAACAAATAAATGCCAATAGTGCAGAGAATGGTAAAACGACCCGGATCATCTCTCTTGGGGCCATATTACTTTTTTATGAATGCACTACAGTTGTGGGATACTTCTGCCAAACCCACATCAATCACTCTCTTCTTTTTCAATAACTTCTTCATGAACTTTGCATAGATCGACATTTGCATTAGAGCGTCTACTAAGGGAATGTTTATGGACAATTTGCTAAACATATCCACAAATTTCTTGAATTGATTGTCCTCTTTTTTGTTGATCAACCTTTGAGGATACAGAAGAGGAAATTTAAGCAGCAGCTTTGTCTCACTCAGAGTTTGCTTCTCCTTATCATCTTCCATATCAATCACAACCTGAGGAGGTGACTCAATCTCTTCCTTCTCCTTATTTGGGCTTTCATCATCAACCTCCACCATCTTTTAATTCTTCTCAATATCCTTCTTCTCAGACACGACCTCTTTAGTTCATTTGAATACACAATCAAGCATCTTCCCACTTGGTGTGACAATTTCTATCACATGGCCAACACTCTTTGGATTTGGGAAAGTGTCACTAGGAAGAGTACCCTTTAGTCGGGGGTTTATTTGGGCTGACAAGTGGTTGATTTGGGACTCTAAGTGCTTGATTGATGCTGAATGAGAGCTCACTGTTTGGGTAAGGGTAGAAACATCACTCTTCACATCTCTCACCCCATCATCCATGGACTCTACCCTTTTCAACAAACGTGACAACATATGTTAAATTTTTGACGCAGCGGGATCACTAACACTTGGTTGGAAGGTAGAATCATTTTCCTTAGGTGGAGGCACATATGGATTACCACTTTGGTGATTGTATCAATCACCTTCTCATTCACTATCTCTCTAATGATCTTCACTATCCTTTTCACGATCTCTCTAATATTGATTCTCATCCTGAGCTCACCAAGGGCCTTGATTTGCACCTTGGTACCATGGGTGACAACCCACCAATAGATAACAATCTTCTTCATCCACCAATGTATAAGAACCGTGTTTATCATGGTTTTGTCCCCATAAGCTCCAATGACATTTACACGTTAGTTCCAGCACCAATCATGTGTTTGGCTCACAATTCAATTTGAGACATTATCTTAGCCATAGCTTCATATATTTCTTCCTCTTTTCTACTCATTCATTAGTCATGATGGAGGAGGTGACACCCGATGTCACCTCGGCCTCTCTCATGTGCGAAACTCTATTTGTTTTTATCAATCGATCCAAAAGTGTTTTTGCAAGACCAAATGTTTGATCCATGATAGAACCATCTGTAATATTAATTGCCATAGATTTGTTCATTGAGTCAAGTGCCCGATTAAAGCTTTGTAGTAGAACTCCATACGGTAGCCCGTGGTTTTGACATAACAACAACTTTTTCTTGAACCTTAACCACACCTCGTGCAAAGGTTCATCTGGCAATTGTCAAGAGTTTGTGATTTCATCTCACAATTACAACATCCTAGAAGGTGGGAAGAACCAATATAAGAAAGCCTCAACTAGCCCATTCCATGATGTGATAGAGCCCTCGGGGAACTCTTCTAGCCATGTGGTCGCCTTTCCTGTGAGAGAGAATGGAAATATCCAAAGACGGATTGACTCTTGACTAATATTTTGGATGTTAAATGGCGGGAAAATCTCTTCAAAGTTTCAAATGTGCCGATTGGCGTCTTTATTTGCTAGTCCTCTGTACAATCCCTTTATTTGGATCACACGAAACATAGTGAATCTCATGTGGAAGATTGCATTACCAATGGTTGAAGGTAGCCGAATGGCATTCATGGAACCATGAACAACTAGCTCATCCTCCATGTCCATAAATCCATCCATGCTACCTTGCTCGCTAGTGTGGCTTATGAATAACTTGTTCTCTTCAACAAAAACAACAAAATATAAAATAAAATAAAAACTCTAAACTAAAATAATTTAATAGAAAATAAATGGAAAATCAAAAGCCAATCCCCGATAACGGTGCCATTTTTGGTGATGTCTAAAACAACTCTCCCAAAGAAGGTGTCAATGGTCTGTCATGCCCCAAGACTACCCCCTAGGCGTAACATGGGACTTGGGACTGCAGGTTCCCCAAGTTAATCCTTGGTCATAGCGTAACTTAGATAACCATAAGAAACATAGCGGGAGCATAATTAGAAAGCTAGGCAATATAATCTATAAATTATAATTTCAAGAAGAAACATAATCTGAAAGAGAGACTCAAATACTGTCTATGTATGAAAAGCCTCAAAATATGACATAAAGAGTTGCTGGGACAAAACCCCAGCTAACTCTAAGTACCGAAAGGATGATAATATTTTAAACTCAAGAATCGATCCTCGAAAGATGAGGACTCACCAACACTAGCTGGATGGTCTGCGATCTCTAGCCACGTGACTGAGGAAGGAAACCTGAATCTGCATCGTCAAAAGGATGCATCGCAAGAGTATGCGTCAGTACTATAAGATGTATTGAATATGTGAGATATGCATGAATATGGTAAAAACGTACTTAAAACATAGTTAAAACTTGTTTCACGCATCATAAGAGAAATCATAAGTAACATCGTAGTTTGAAAATAAAATGAGAAGTAGAAGAGCATAAGATTTAAAATATTCATACGGGAGTTTCTCTTAATCGACATAAGCCATGATGAGATACATGGAGTCCGGTCATACACCCATATTGAAAAAGGTTGTCCTAACCGGCCAAAGTTAGAACCATATCTACCAACATCTTGTCATAAGCCTCAAAGGGCAACCTACAGTGGCAATGTAGTTTTTGACTTGGGTTATCTAGAATCCACGTCGCTCAGTGCTAAATACTACTCCTAAAATATACATATAGCTCATAATAAACTTGTGACATATGTAATGCCAAATCTATCATAAGGACATATCTAATGTTATGCAATTCTTATATCATAAGTCTTAAAATTAGCATACTCATAATTCACAACATACTTTCCCTTCTAAAATCATAAATTGAAGAATTAGTCATGCAATTTCATAATAATAGAGGTCATGTTATCTAAACATGCCAATTTTTCTTGAAAACATGCAATTCAATGAAATCATGCTAGAATTCATCATCAACATATGGGCCTTTTAAATTATTTAAGGAATATTAATTTAAAACATGGGTAATGAGTGAGGAATCATGAAGTGATGCTTTAAAACAAAACCCATAACTTTTCCCCAATTTGGGTAAAACCTCTAATTTCGCAATTTGATAAGTCAAAGTAAGAACAAGGGGTTTTGGGCATAAGGCTTAAAGGAAACCCTTATTGAATGTCGACATACCTGATTTGAAGCTTACTTGATCTATGATAAAAAGAAATGGAGACTTGAACTTGGAGCTTGAGACTTAGAGTTGATGAAGTTGTTTTCCTCTTTTGGATTTAATGAGAGCTTAAGGGATGGAACTTAGGCTAAGTGAGGTTAAAACCCTTCTATAATTTCCCAAAACAACCTCATTTAGGAGTTAAAAGGGTAGGTACTTACAAAAATACCCTTGGATAAAATCTGGGAAAAACTATAACACCTCGAGAAAATGAACCACCTATTGAATCCTGAATCCAACGAGTTTTCAGCATTTTTCTGCAATTGTAGGTCACTACAGGCAGTGCCACAGGTGTCGTAGCTTAGACGTCCCGTGGGGTGCCCCATGGATACCAAAAAGTTGGGTTATGCCAGCTGCATTAGCCCGACAGGCAGTCACGATGGGAGTCACAAGAGGAATGGCCTATGGGACCCCACCGACGAAATGGTCCATCCACTCCTCCCCATCACCCAGTTTCCCCAGAAGATTGGTCCACGGGAGTCTTTGGAGCGACGACCCATGGGAGCAAACCGTTGGAAAGATCTAGAGCTCTTTTCCCTTGTCCACTTTTCCCTCGACGGGCAACCCCATGGGCGTCGCAAGCGCGATGGGCCGTAGGAGCTCATCGTTAAAAGGGTCCAGCAGACCTTGACCTAGGTACCCAAGCCCGACTCCTTGGCCTATGGGCCATTGTGGGCAAAACGCTCGTCGGGTAGCCCATAAGGCATCCTAGTTTCCTGTAATTTCTTATTTAAGTCCCAGGGGTATTTTAGCCATTACCCACCCTTTTAACTCCTAAGTAAGGTCATTTTGACTATTTCAAGGAGGGTTTTCACCCTTAAGTCTCTTCTAAACCCTTCATTCATCTCCCAAAGAGGGAAAGGGTTCTCTCAAGCTCAAGGTCTCAAGCTCCAAGTTCAAGCCTCCTAAGTCTTTCCAATTCAAGTGGGTTATCTTCAATCAAGGTATGTGGGTAATAAACAATGGGTTTCTTTCACCCTTGTGCCCAAAACCCCTAGTTCAAATTTTGAGTTCATGGTCTTCAAATTAGGGTTCTTATCCAATTCTTATGGGTTTTGCTAAATATAATCTTCTCATGATTTGATTATGAAATTACTATCAAATTGCATGATTTCATATGTTTTTTACATGTTAACTCTTATTTTATGAATTGAAGTTTAACCATGGAAATTTCTACATGCATGAAGTTGACTTAAGCAAATTGGATTTTGATAGCATGTTCCTTATGGATTTTCAAGCATGTGCATGCCTAGTTCCTATGATTCTATGAAAGTATATATTTTATGAAAATTGAACTAGAGCCATGCAAATTTTACAAGTCATGAAGTATGAAAGTCTTTCCATGTTAGGAAGTATTATGCAAGACAAGACACCCGATGTTCCATCAATGCTCATGAGCCATTTTCTAAACTAAAAACTCATGAGTAGTAGGACGATCTAGGTTAGGAACAAGTATGAAAAAGTATGAACAAGATTGGCATGAGATATGTCATATGTATGTGAGCACATATTATATATTTTGAGAGTAGTATTTAGTACCGACTTGGACCGAGTGAGAGTATCCAGGGTACCACAACTACGTGCCTCCATAGGTTCTAAGTCCTCTCTGTTGGGCATCAGATTTAGTAATCACGCCGCATGTTATGCCTCTATACCCTTGCAAGGTATATTGGGTCCTTTCGATAGGGCGGATACATCGGACTCCATGTAGCTCAGCATGGTTTATGTCAGTTAAAAGAAACTCCCACATGTTTATTTTCAAGCTATGAAGTTATATGATTCTATACTATGAAACTTAAGCTTTATTTCATGTTTCATATTTTATACTTTGATATCTATTCATGTTCCTCCTTTACGTAACAAGTTCATTCATAAGCATGTTTTAAACAATTTTTTATCACGTTCATGCATCGCTCACATACTTGGTATATCCTATATCTTGCGCTGCATCCTTTGATGATGCAGATTCAGGTATCCCTTCCCAGACACATGGCTAGCGCTTCCAGGCCACTTTCTATCAGTTGTTAGTGAGTCCTCTTAGGTCGAGGACTAGTTATATTTTAAAGTGTTGATTTCTTACTTTCTTAACTCGAGTTAGCTAGGTTCTTGTCCTAGCAACTTTTTATGTCATGTAGAGGCTTTCAGACATAGACAGTGTTCGAGTCTCTTCTCGGATTTTGTATTTCTATTCGACTTGATTACCTATGTATGTGATTCCAGATTTATCTATTTTGCTTCTGTTTATCTTTTGTTGTGCTTGAGAATGCTATTACCAAGGGTTAGCTTGGGGAACTTGTGGTCCCAAGTCCCTTGTTACATCTAGGGGGTAACCTCGGGGCATGACAAACTTGTTATCAGAGCTGCAGGTTCAAGAGTCATAGGATGTCTGAAAGCCGCATCTAGTAGAGTCTCTTTCATGTGTGTGAAGCATGCCACACATATGAGAGGGAAGTTATGAGGTGTCTTAGGAAAACTTCACTTGTTTCATGATCATGTCGCAGGATAGAGCTTAACTTTAATATTCCTCTAATCCTTATCTTGTACATTTCAGACTATGCATCCTCTACGTGCTATGCCTCCTCGAGCTGCTCGGAATGTTGTTCCTCCTGTTCCGGTCCTCGATGTCACGAATGGGGAATTCAGAACTGCTATCCATTTGGTAGCCCAGACTTTGGACACTCAAGACAATCATAAGGCTTCTACCCCCGCTCATCCTCAAGGTGGGGTAGCGGTCCAAGTTCGGGACTTCATTCGAATGAACCCACCTGAATTTTCGAGTTCAAAAGTGAGTGAGGACCTGCTCAACTTTATTGATGAGGTGAAGGAGATATTTGAAGTTATGCACATGGTTGGGGTTGATTTTTTTGGGCTTGCATCCTATCAACTCAAGGATGTGGCTCATATTTGGTTCACGCAATGGAAGGAGACTAGGGTGAGGGACGCGGTCCCCATAACTTGGGAGTGTTTTGAGAGGGACTTCCTTGATAGGTTCTTTCCTCAAAAGTTGAGGCAAGCGAAGGTAGAGGAATTTGTGAACTTGAGACAGGGGTCGATGTCGGTTCAAGAGTATAGTCTGAAGTTCACTCAGCTGTCTAGATATGCTCCCTCCACGGTAGCGAACCCACATGAACAAATGAGCAAGTTTATTTATGGGGTTTCTGATGTGGTGAATAAATAGTGTAGGTATGCTTTGCTTTTGAGTGATATGAACATTTCGCGACTCATGACTCATGCCATAAGATTGAGGGTGACAAGCTTAGGGAGATGGCAAGAGAGAACAAGAGAGCTAGATCCGAGGGATCAAGTTTTGGTCATCACAGGTCCGGAGGTGGACATCAGTCTACTTTCTAGAAGAAGTCATCAGGATTCGTGCATTATTCTGCTAGTGATCCTACTCAGGACCAGAGGCCTCATCATGATCAGGGTGGTCGAGGATCTGTTTCCTATTCCCAGTCTCAGGGAAGTGGTGCAAATGGGCCTTCTTTCCCCTTTTGTAGTAGGTGTGGGAAGAACCACCCCGGTGAATGCTTGGACAGTAAAGAGGGTTGCTTTGGTTGTGGTCAACCTGGAAATCGTATCAAACATTGCCCTTCTGCTAGAAATGGACAGGGAGGTAGAACTCAGTCTACCCCAGTAGCTTCAGGAGGTAGACCAGCCCAGTAGGGCACAACTTCTAGTTCTGGTGGTCAATTCCAGAACAACCTTTATGCTATGTCCTCTCATCAGGATCAGGAGGGCTCCCCATATATTGTTACTGGTATGTTGAAAGTCTTCTCTTTCGATGTGTATGCTTTGTTGGACCCCGATGCTTCCCTATCTTTTGTGACCTCTTATGTGGCATGCAAGTTCAAAGTTTGTTCTGAATTGCTTTTAGAAACTTTTTGTGTTTATACTCCTATTGATGAGTCAGTCTTAGACAAAAGAATCTACTGAAATTGCTCTATCTCAGTCCTTCATAGAGTCACTTTAGCGGATCTAGTAGAGTTAGAGATGACTAATTTTGATGTCATTCTTGGTATGGACTGGTTGTATGCATGTTATGCTTCTGTTGAGCAATTACTCTCACCTTGAACTCAATCCATTACAATTGATATATAGCTACCCCAAGTCCCTTGGGTACGACCCCGACACTTATTGGGTTTATAAATTTTGTTTTGCTGCACGATCGTCGTGGTCTCCTACTTAGAGAGCACAATTTGAGCGTTCATCAACATCATCAAAAAAGGCTTTATTGTCAGGGAACAATTTGGCGTATTAAGTTAGTTTGGAATTTAAACTTACTTACTCGAGTTCAAATTTATGAATATTTATTTTTGTTTTAGTTAGTTTTATTTCGTTGATTGATTGATTCTATGCATCTCAAAATTCTAGAGGTTTTGGTGGTTACAACTCATATTATAATGATCCATGTTGTTATTGTATAGGACCCCACTATTGGCAAGATTGTATAATTGGCCCTAGGAGAGAGAGGCATCCACCTTCTCGATCCTATGATGGGTATTACTATTGCCATTCATGTGGTGGTCGAGATGGACATTGGAGTAATTGCCCAAATTATCGTTCTCCTTCCCCTTTTTATGCTAACAATGGTGCTAGTGGTGCTCACGATCTTTATAGGAGTCATAACTTGGCAAGTGCAAAATAAAATATCCGCTCAGAGAGTATATATGCCATGCTCCAAACTCTCTTGGACAAGACAGATAGCTTCGAGGAGGATTTAAAGTCCATAAAGCAAAACTTGACAAAGGCTTCAGAATTATGCAACCCAAACATGAAGAGGGATGTGCTATGGATAAAACTCTCCCACCACAATCTATGGTGGATGCACCTACTCCTCAAGAAGAATTGGTTAAAGAAGAGGTTTCATGTCAAATGATCAAGCTAAAAACACTTAGAGACAACAATGAAGGTTGTGGAAATGAAGAATTGGCCCATCATGAAGAGGAAACCTCTAGTCCTCAAGGATAAGATGTTAGGAGACATTGAGAGGTATGGGGAAAGCAAATGAGAATTTTCAACCAACCATTCCAAAAGCAAGTCAAGATGTCAAGAGTGAATGGATGATGCTAGAGTCACCAACTAAAGTTCAACAATTAATTTGTGAAGACTCTAGTGCATTCAAAAGTGAGGATATCATAGATAGGACAAAATTGAGAGTGGAGACACTTAAATCTCACTCCAATCAATTTTCAACATTGGGCATGGTTGAATCGACAAAAATTGAAGTAACCGAGCCTATGGGGGAATTTTGGTAAGATAAATGATCGAGGTGTGTTCGTCTTTAAGTGTGTTGTTTGTAGAAGACAAAATGACATCCCTCACTTGAAGGAAAAAAAGTGCAAAATATGACACTGAGGAAATGGTCTATTTGTGCTCATGCCTTCACCCCATGATTATTACTGGAATCTCAATTCAAAATTGGGTCGAAGGTTCAAATCCTCCAAGTGAAGATCCAAATGGTAGGTAACTTGCGTCGTGTCACGATGTTTAATTAAGCGCTTGATGGGAGGCAACCCATCATTTTAAATTCTTGAATCTTTACAATTTTTATTTTTGTTAAAATAGCAAAGTATGTTTATTTTGACTAATCCATAAAGTTCCAAGTCTTTTTGAGCTGATTTGGGCAGGTTGAGAAGTGGAAGCCTCATAAAAATTGAATCAAGGACAAAAAGAATGCTGGAATGACATGCTAAAACACTTGGGGGCGCACTTAAGGACCTGTCACACGTAGGTGCATTCGCACCTCAAACCAAAAGCTGATAAAAAAATTACTGCAAACTACAGGGGAGTCGCACCTGTAAATACAGCTTATCAAGTAAACCAATTGTATATGACACAACCCTCAATGGGGGCATTAGTCAACCCAAAAGACATCACCAGAAACTCATAATGGCCATAACGTGTCCTGAATGCTATTCTAGGGATGTCCTCTATCCTTATCCTCAACTGGTGGTAGCCGGACATCAAATCAATCTTTGAAAACATGGTTGAACCCTGAAGCTGATCAAACAAGTCATCAATCCGTGGCATCAGATACCTATTCTTCACTGTCACCTTATTCAGCTGCCGATAATCAATACACATCAACATCGACCCATCTTTCTTTATCACAAACAGAATAGGATCACCCCAAGGAGATACACTTGGTATAATGAACCCCTTAGCTAACAGATCTTAGAGCTGCTCCTTAAGCTCTCTCAACTCAGCTGGAGCCATACGGTAGGGAGAAATAGAAATGGGCCTGGTGCTCGGCTCTAACTCAATAGGTAAATCAATATCTTTCTAAGGTGGAAGGCCTATCAGTTCGGTAGGAAACACATCTAGGAAGTCTATAACAATAGGGAAAAACTTAAGAGACGAAGGTTTAGCACTAGCATCTTGGACATACGCTAGATAAGCTAAACACTCGCGAGAAATCAACTTCCTAGCTCGAATACAAGAGATGATCCTAGATGATGTGCGGCTTATAGAACCCTGCCACATAATCAGGGATACACCGGGCACGACTATGATAACAGTCTTGGCATAACAATACAAAAACACACAGTGAGGGGATACTAGTCCATGACCAATATCACATCAAAATCTAATATATCAAGGATCATCAAATTACCCCAACTCTACAAATCACCAACATATATCATACAAGATCTCTCAATCTGATCTACTACTAAAGAAAATCCTACTGGAGTTGAAACTAAAATAGGCACAGATAATGACTCACTAGACAACCCCAAACAAGGTACAAAGTAGGAATATACATACGAACAAGTAGATACAGGATCAAATAAAGCCATAGCTGACTGACGACAGACAAAAATCATACCTGTAACCACAACATCTGATGCCTCTGCCTTTGACTTCCCAGGGACCGCATAGAACAGACGACGACCTCTACCTGCTCGACCAACATCCCTACTACCTGATCTACCACGTGGGGCACCACCACTTGCCTAACCACCACCTCCTCTAACTGGTGGTTGAACTGCTTACAAAGTCTTGGCCGACTGAGCGGTTGACTAAAGTGTACCTTGCTGGGGGCAATCTCTAGCTTAATGTCCTATAATACCAAAATCATAGCAAGGCCCTGACGGCCTGAACCATCAAGATGAACCAGCAGAACCTGTATGGACACCCTAGCCTAATGCCCCAGAAGCTGCACCCCTCAAATACTGAATGTTATAGCCCTGATGGCTACTCTAACGCTGCTCAAACTCAGAACTATCTGAACTATGAAGTGAGGCCTGAATCGGTTGACTGGACTGACCCTAGTGCTATTATGGCTAATAACCCTGGCCCTACTAGATTGAACCCCTACCACTATGTCAAGAACCACTATAGCTACCCTCATGTCGAGGCCTCTTATCTCTATCCCCCTGATCATGTCAGTGCAAGTCCTTCACAGTATGAACATAGTCTGCAATAGACTGAAAAAATCGACCACTAGAAACCAATATCTTAGTTAGCTGCCTAAGCTCTATTCATAGTCCCCAATCAAATCTGTGAATCCTATTTGGCTCGGTGGGAATGATCATAGATCCAAAGAGAGCAAGTTGATGGAAATGGGTATCATATTCAGATATAGACATGGATCCCTGCATAAGCCTTGTGAACTACTCCCGGTGATGCTCTCGATCACTCTGAGGTAAGAACTTAGCCATGAAGGCCTCATAAAACTCGGACCAAGGCAACAAAAGTGATAAAGATGGCCTGCAAGCACCTGTGTTGTCATGCCCCGAGGCTACCCCTTGGACGTAACACGTGATCTAAAGCACAAGTGCTCTAGATTAACCATTGATAATAACACAACTCAGGTATATCAATTTAACATAGCGGAAGCATAATAAGAGAATTTAGAAATTTAAGCATATATATAGTCAAGTCAAATGGGAAGTACAATCCAAAAAGGAGACTCGAACATTGTCTCTGTCTGAAAATCCTCTAAACCAACATATAAAGTCAATGGGACAAGACCCCAACTGACTTAATAATCTGAAGGAAAGATAGACAACATGACTAGAATGGAAACCGGCCCTTGAACCATGAGGACTCACCAATACTGACTGGATATCCGACTTTGTCTAGCCACGAGCCTGATGGGAGACACCTGAATCTGCATCATCAAGAGGATGTAGCACAAAATATGCGTCACAAAATATGTCAGATATGTTTGATCATGATAAAAATATACTTAAAATATTCTTAAGGTGAACTTATTCATAAAGATATAGCATAAGAGAATTATCAAGATATAAAACATAAAACATGAAGCAAGGTTAAAATTTGAAGTATGATATCATATATAACTTTGTAGCTTGAAAATAATCATGTGGGAGTTTTTATTAACCGACATTAAACCATGATGAGCTGCATGGAGTCCAGTGTCATGCACCCATACTTAAAAAGGTTGTCCTAACCGGCCAAGGTTAGAACTATGTTCATAATGATCCTTTCATAAGCCACGGAGGGCAACCTACGGTGGCGACATAGTTTTGGGCTTGGGTTATCTAGAAATACTACTCTCAAAACATATAACATAAGCATCACATACATGTGACATATCTAGATGTCAAGCTTGTTCATAAACATGTTCATAACTTGGATTTTCATACTACTAACGAATCTTGGTTTAGAAAATGATTCAGCATTGATGGCACATCAGGTGTCTTGCATTGCATGATAGTTCATATCTTGAAATCTTTCATGGCACTAGTTCAATTTCATAATACATATACTTTCATAAAAATAAAGGAACTAGGCATGCACTTGCTTAAAATTCATGAAAACATGCTATCAAATACCCAATTTACTTGAATCAATTTATGCATGTAGAACTTGCCATAATTAGCCTTCAATTTGAAATAGGAGTTCATATGTGAGAACCCATGCAAAATCATGCAATTTAGTAGTAATTTCATAATAAAATCATGAGAAGGCAATTTATATCAAAACCCATAAGAATTGGGTAAAAACCCTAATTTTAAAATTCATGAAATCAAAATAAAAATTTGGGGTTTTGAGCACAAGGGTGAAAGGAACCCATTGTTGAATACCCACATACCTTGATTGAAGTTAACTCACTTGAAATTGAAAAGATTAGGAGACTTGGACTTGGTGCTTGAGACCTTGATCTTGAGAGAGTTCTTTTCCTTTTGGAAGATGAATGAGGTAATGAGAAGGTACTTAGGCTAATAGGTGTAGAAACCCTACTAAAAATGGTCAAAACGACCTCACTTAGGAGTTAAAAGAGTGCGTAATGACTAAAATACCCCTGGAAAATAATTAGGAAAAATCTAGAAAAAGTTGACTTCAGGGACCACGAGTTGATCTACGGACTGTCAACATGATCCGTGGTTTCCATTGTCACTTACTGGGGTTCTACAGGAAATGCATTCAATGAGTCACACTACAGTCCGTGCTTCTGAACAATGGACCAGCTTGTAAACTCGTGGTTTTCCTTGAGGGATTTTGGGCTCTCTGATCTTTAAGGATGTCGGATGAGAAGACGACCCGTCGTACAGAAGGACGGGTCGTCTTATGACTTGTCTTTTCTGGGGACCTTCATGTGTGTCCTCTAGAACTTGGACTACGAGTTAATAGGATGGGTCGTGGTGCCAAACCACGATCAGTGAAGTGACTCGTAGACTGGGAAGGCAACACTGCCAAGGACAGATCGCGGGTCAGACCACGGGCCATGGTCCAGGACTATGGTTCATCTTATGATTCGTGATTCCTTGAAAGATTACAAGTCTCCAAGAAAAAAAATTTAAAAGATGAATCAAGTTCCTGGGTGTTACATGTTCCCTCTACCATATCGCTGGACCCTCCAGCTGATAAGTGGTATATCCGACTTCGTGAGTCTCTAGCAAACTCAAATGGTGTAACATCTCTTCACAAGTAGTAATGAAGTCATGTGGATCCTGACCTTATGTACCAACGAACCTCAGTGGTGCCAATCTTAGAAATCTACTTAATGCCTTATGCTCCCCATCTGTCATGACTAGGAGAGGGGCAAGAGGATGTGCAACCGCTGGAATCAGAATAATCTCAGCACGGGGAGCCGGAGTAGCAGGTTGCACTCCTGAACTCTGAACATCCAGGGCTGCCCCATGAGCGGATGTTTGTGCTACCTCAGAAGGCTTGACTTGTCGGGTCCTAGAAGAGGTCTTGACAGTATTGAGATACGTTCTACTCTAGTTGATCAGATTCAAAGTCAAATGTTTGAGGATTAGAGATTTTGTGACCTTCGTGATCAAGTAGTTTGAGGTGAGTCTAGTCGAGCTTTTTAGGGTTCTGATGGTATTCTAAGGTTCAACAGTTATCTTTGTGTTCCAAGAGTTGTGGATTTGATTCAGATGATACTTCATGAGGCGCATTATTCTAGATACTTCATTCATCCTAGCACAACAAAGATGTATAGAGATTTGAGATAGCTTTACTGTTAGAGTGGTATGAAAAGGTATGTAGCGGAGTTTGTATCTTAGTGCTTGAACTGTCATCAGGTTAAGTTTGAGCACATGAGACCTGGTGGTTTGATGCAGCGAATTCCTATTCCCGAGTGGAAGTGGGAACGGATTACTATGGACTTCATAGTTGGTTTGCCCCATACAGGTCGAGGGTTTGATTCCTTCTGGGTGATTGTTGATAGGTTGACTAAGTCAGCATATTTCTTGTCGGTTCAGATTTCTTATGGTGTAGAGAGGTTAGCTCAGATTTACCTTCATGAGATTATGTAGTTGCACGGGGTCCCAGCTTCTATCATTTCAGATAGCGGCACTTAGTTCACATCTCAGTTCTGGAGGGATATTCAACAAGATTTAGGTACGGAAGTTCAGATTCAGACCGCATTCCACCCTCAGATAGATGACCAGTCTGAGAGGACTATTTAAGTCCTAGAGGACATGCTTCAGGCCTGTGTTCTTGACTTTGGAGGTTTATGGGATCATTTTGTCCATTTGGCTGAGTTTGCTTATAATAATAGTTGTCATTCAAGCATCAGTATGCAACTTTTTAAGGATTTGTATGGTAGGCATTGAAGATCGCCAATTGGTTGGTTTGATGGTTTAGAGTCTAGACCGCAGAGTACAAATTTTCTTTGAGATTCCTTAGACTGGGTTTGTGTGATTCAGGATAGACTTAGAGCAGCTCAGAGTAGGCAGAAGAGCTACGTTGATCGTAGACTTCATGCCCTGGAGTTCAGTGTTGGTGACTTGGTCTTCCTCCATGTATCTCCCATGAAGGGCGTGATGAGATTTGGTAGGTAGGGCAACCTTAGCCCCAGGTTCATTAGACCATTTGAGGTTCTATAGAGGGTTGGTATTGTTGCCTATATGTTAGCTTGCCTCCGATATTTTTAGCTGAGCACCCAGTTTTCCATGTCTCGATTTTACACCGGTATATTCTATATGAGTCTCATGTGTTGCATGGGGATTCAGTCCAGTTAGATGAGAGTTTATCCTTTGTTGAGAAGTCGATAGCTATTCTGGCCAGAGATATCAGAAGATTGAGATATAGAGAGATTCCAATTGTGAAAGTTCACTGGAGGAATCTTTCAGTCTAGGAGGCTACCTGGGAGAACGAGAGTGAGTTGTGAACCCAGTATCTGCAGTTGTTTGAGTCTTCAGGTACTCCCTTCTTCTTGACTTTCAAGGATGAAAGTATTTTTAATAGTGGATGTTGTGATGATCCTTCCGATCATCTTTGTGTTTATGCTTTCTTTGTAATGTTATAGGTTTCCTATAGCGGCCCGAACTTATTTATGACTGGCTAGAACCGATGGTTTGGTGCCCTGGTCGTTCGTTTGGTCGTTTGGGCCGTTTGCATGTTTTAAAGCTTAAACTTAGAATATCATCGACTTTAGTTAGTATTCTTAGATAACGTGCTCAAAATCAAATTCTGACAGTTCTGTTAGCTCCGGAGCATGGATTTTGGTCTAGATAGACCCTTGGTCTGGTTCTAGGAGCTTCAATTTTATTTTGTCTTGGCTTTTGTGTTTCTAGCCAAGTTGAACTTCAAAGTTTGGCTTTGGTCAACATTTGGAGAAGACAGCCTTCGATGAAAATTATGACAGCGCTGTTAACTCCAGAATGTCGACTTTAGGTGTACTATTTTGGAAAGATAGGCCTAAGTTGGTTCTTGGGCGTGGGCCCTACTTTTTTACGCTATCGACCTCCTTTGGGATTTTGATCGATTCCGTTGAGTCCAGAATGCCATTTTTGGTTGAATAACTTAGTTTGTTTGCCTTCGCAGGACCCCAGATGTGTTTCTGAGGGTCCGTCAGAGAAATTTCCAAGTTGGTTTTGGTTGTTGGCAGCTAGTGCTGTCATGGCACTAGCATGGCCTTCACCTACGCGGCGGCCTAGCGGCGTTCGCACAAGGAACATGCCAATGGCCTCTCTGCCAAGCCTTTGCCTAGGCGCTCCCATTGTCGCATCCGCAGGCCTGCGTACGCTGTGGTCTGTCTGCATTCGCAGAAGGTGGGCGCCTGGCCTGGCTAGTGCTTGTCCTTCACGTGCACGCTAGCTTCTCGTGTTCGCATGCCTGCGTAGGCGGTTGCCTGGCCGCGTTTGCGTAGGCTTAGGCCAGTAGATATATATTCTTTTTCCTTTCGATTTTCCAGCCACATTGCTCATATCTTCCATCACTTAAACACAAAAAAAATCTCTACAAATTTGTCCAAATAGTTCATGGACTTGGGGAATTCAATTGTTCATCCCGAATTCGTGTTCGCTCGATTATTGGTAAGTTTGATTTCCCCAAAGCTCTCTTCTTCTCCATTTATTAAAACTCCATTATTGTAAATTCTTGGAGCTTGAAAAATTATTGTAGATTTTTCCCTCTTGTGAATTGCATGTTCGTGGGCTCATTCAATTCACGTCCTTGGCGTAATCCTCTAGTTGTGGTATGTGCTTCTTGCTAAATTTCCGGTTTTATTCCTTAAATTTCCATCTTTGGTTTCTTGACTTTTAGGAGCTGTTTTAGCTCAAAATTCTTGCCCAATTTCCTTAATTTTCTGGGCATGTACTCTCATGGTCATTGTGATCATATTGTGCACTTTTGTTTTTGGTTTCGAGTTATAGGGCCCACGGGCCCACCGATGATCCGATTCCATAGCGTTATGGGTATCGTTAGTCTCGTTTTGATGTGTTATTTATGATTATGATTGTTTGATCATTGTTCAGAGCTTCTCGGAGCAATTTAGGCTTGGATATCATTGTCCCAGCAGCTTGTCGACAGACGACATGTAGGTTACGATTTAAACTCTTTAGACTCCGCATATATAGGATAAAATTATAATAATGGGCATCCTTGGGTTAGGTTTACTATCTTGGTACCACAGACCTTGACCGCTTCTTCATGTTCAACTCGTTTTTCTTTCTTCGATGTTGTAGTATTCGTTATAGATGATATTATCACCCTTGTGGTCCTGTGTGGCCTTGTATTGACTCTGAAACATAGATGGTAGGTTATTGGGATTGTCTGTGAGTCCCGAGCAACATTATTATTGTTAAAGAGCTGGTAATCTGTGTTGTTGCACGATTGGAGCCTATGCAGGGCCGATAGGTTATTTGTTAGCCGTTGGGCTACTGTTTGTGATTGAGCATGTCATTATCATGAATATAAAAGGATTTCTTCATGATTTTTACTACGGTTTTGGAATTGAGCCCACCTTATATGATTTTCTAAATCTTGCATGGCCTCGGGGGCCCATTTTCGGTAAAAATGATTACGAAGTGGTTTGCTACTATTTTAATGGATCTTCTTGGGGTAAGAAAACTTAAAAGAGAAGGTTATCACGGTTTTCCTACTTATACTAGATCTCGTTGAGCCGAGGTGCTGTAGTTACTTTGTTATTAATGAGAAATGATATTTGAATCAGTAAGGCCGAGCACCAGACTTGATTTACTACTGTATTAGACCCGGATATGCCTGGGCACCCATGAAAGGAGTTTTTGAGACTTATTTTATTGATTTATCCCTAGATGGAATTCATGCATGCATCTTCCAGATTTGACTACTAATTTGGATCTGGTGGCCCTCCGGACTGTTATTTTAAGGTTTGAGTATAGTATGTGGTCTACGAGTAAACCTCCATGGACCCTGTCATTCCGAACCATGTGCTACGGTCCGAGGGTAATTTGAGGGAGGGGTGTACAGTGGAATAGAGGTACTCGGGAGAATTCCTTCCATGGATCCTGCCTTTATTTGACCTTTGGGGTACTGGAAGGGGTAACATACTACACTACTATTACACTTAGTTCAACATATCATATCATATTATCCTTTTGTGTGAGGTTCTACTCTTGTTTGTTGTTTTTTTAGTGTATGCTTCGAAAGTATGGACTACCAGAGGGTTTGTCTTCACTTGCTTGTGTTCCTCGGGTGTATGGGCGCCCGTGGGACTGTAGGTAGATTTATTGTTACTATTTCGCGACATTGGTTCTTATTATGGTTACTTATGACATTGGATATTGACAAAGTCGTAGTTGGGTTTCCAGTTGATATTTCTTGACTTGAGATTAGTATGCTTATTTGGGTTATTGCATCTTGAATTCGAGCATGATTACCGTTATTCATCTTCTCCTTCTCTATTCATTCAGATTACCGGTATACTGCCTGCTTTCCAAATCCCTCTTCTATACTTGTTATTGCAAGGATCCCAGGTGCATTGTTCTTTCCTTTCACCTATGATATGTATTCTAGTAGCTAGCCATGTGTATTGTTCTTGCTTGTATTCCTTCTATGCTAGCTTCTGTGTATTTCATCATTGTTTTCAGTGACTACTTGCTTCTACTTTTCTTATTACTGCGCTTTTATCTTATATGTGCCCCTGGTCCGTAAGTGCGCCAGTGCAAGATTAGCCATACACTGTAGGTGCATAGGTAGCTGAATCCATCAAAAGATGTAGGGGAAGTGAGTTGAGCACATGGGCGATAATGCACCTGCGTCAAAATAATCACATGTGCGCCTATCAAGTCCTCTTTTCTAGTAAAGGCAGGTAAGCCACATTCAAAATTCCCCACTTCCCCCATCTTTCTCTGAACTGTTCCCATCCCCTCAACTCCCAAACTTCAAATACTTCTCAATATCATCTCTCACTCTTACACACTACACATCATAAATCAAACTAAGGAATTTCAAGCAAGGGCGACCGGTTCAAACAGGAGAAAAAGGGGCAAATAAAATTTCACCGCATCTATCTCATAACTTTCAAGGTATGTGTTCTAATTCTCTTGACATTGAGGCTATGTTTGAAAGGTATATTTATATATGTCCTTGTAGTTCTTGAAATGTGTGCACTAATGGTGAATCAAGTAAGTTAGGGCACATATTTTTGGGAACACAAATTTGAAATTATGTTTGATTATGCATGCGCCTTAGTATGATATAAGTAATTGGAAGTATGAATGTAATTTCTACTACAAAAGCATGCTTTAATTGTCATTGATAGTTGTGTATTCTGGGTTACCACTAGAGAATACGATGCCGCAGGTACGGACATATTGGCACAGGGGCGATGCCACACTTGCGCTCAACTGTCCGCAGTTATGATGATCCTGGAATAGTAAAGGCCCACAAGTGCAATAATCTTGTTGCAGTTGCGCTCCCGCACCTTTGATAAACAGTTCCATAGGTGCGACCACTGTGCAGAAATGCTAAAAAATTAGCTTCAAAACTGATACTTGGGCCTTTTTAACTTTCTTCCTTGGTTTATTAGAAATGAATTAAAGTTCTTAACATGATTACATGCTTTTCCTAGCTTGGTTCTAAAATTTCATGTACTTTAAACAATAAAAAATGAAGCACAACCTTGTTGATGATGAACTTTTGGGTGCAGAAAATGAAGAGAAAGCATTGGATACATGAAATGACACTGTGAGATTCATGTCCTTTGATTGCTAGCACCAATACTACAATAACCTTCTTGACAAAAAGATAAAGCCAGAAAAGGGTATAGTTGAGAAGAACTTAGAAGGGCATCTTCCAGATTTCTATGGTCATCTAGTGACCACGGGGTGGACATGTTTCATACCTACTCCTTGTGAGTCAATTGAGGAATAAGTAAGGGAGTTTTACACAAATCTTAAGCGTACGGACTTCAATAATCCTAAACTCACCATAAGAGGCAAGGTTTTGTGCTTTAATACAGAATAGATTAATGTTGTCTATGGGTTACCTAATCATCCACTTGAGCCGATGCACCAGAAGGATTCATGCTCAGGCACTTAGCTAGTGTCTAAGTTATGCCCCCTCAGGAGCTATAATGAATTGGCCAAGATTGCAAAGAGGGATCTTATCGAGTGGCTTTACAGCTGAGGCTAAGATGTGGTTAGAAATAATTTGTAGCCATGTGTCACCCAGCGAGCATAAGTTTGGTGTTCCTCCTCTCCAAGCCAGGATGATAGCTTGCATTCTTTATGACATTCTCGCAAATGTCAGTCACTACATAGTCCAAAAACTGAAGGAGTATTTGCTTCAGGACAACCCAACCTTGATGTTTCCTTCCTTGATTACTGAGTTATGTCAGCGGGCTGAAGTTTTCGAGTGTCCGGAGGGGATTATTGGATAGCACTAGATAAACCTTTTCATCCATTTAAAGTAAAGAGAGAAAGGATTTCTGAGCATACAAAAAAAGAGAAAGATAAAGACCATTGTGGGACAGGATCCCTCCTCTCAAAGCACACAAGTTGAGGGACCTTTTGGTTCAATTGCTTCTCAGCTGGACTCCATTCGAGATATAATGGAATAGATTCGTATTAGTTCTTCACAGCCAGCACCTTCAGTCAACCTCTTCACCAAAACAGAGATGTAGTCTTACTTAGATGCCCAGAAGCAGTAGGCTTATTCCATTACCATGGTGGCTGCATCTGTAGAGTTGCTCGAGTAGGCTTTTATTGAGTAAGTTAAGGCTCGTGCTGCTCTTCAGCAAAACTTCAAGGTTGAGAAGGAGAAGAACAAGAAGAGAATAAAGTTCATGGTCAAGATGTGGAAGGGTATCAAGGCTATATTTAAGTGGGAGAAACCGAGCAAGAAGATCCTAGTGAACTAAAGATGATGACAGTGAGAAGTACTCTTTCCTATCTGAGGAATAGAGTGATGATGATGATGATGAGGTGCAGTCCTCTGTTTAGCTTTATTCAGCCTATTCCATAGTTTGCTAGTCTGATGCAGACTTCAGGGAGCCCCACATTATTTCCTTTGTTTTTCATTTCTATATCATGCATTGAGGACACTGCTTTACTTTTTAGTTAGGGGTAGCATTTGGGTGATGTGTATTTTGGATATTAGTATTTTTTATGCCCTTGTCGAGCTTATTTTGGATATTTTGTCCTTGTCGAGCTTGTTTTTAGTGATTATGGATATTATGCCCTCACCGGATTTGTCTTGTTTAGAATCTTGTTGGATTAGTCATTTTCATTACTTCTTTATTTTTAGCTTCTTTATCCTCTTTTATAGTTGCTTTGTTTGGTTTTTTAGTGTTTAGAGCCAGGAGAAGTCTGAGTACCCGTTAGGCTAGATTGAACTTGCCTGAGTAGTACCACTATTTTGCACATGTGGAACGCAAGTGTTTACTTGCAAATTGTAGGTGCTTTCGCATGTGATAGGAAGAAGGGGTAACCTTCACTGTCTAACACCTATGTTTACACTTGCGGTCCGCAAGTTGGCACCTGCCAAACGCATGTGCAAATACAAGTTCGCTTGTGTTTTGGGATATATATGTTGGTGAATTTTGAGTAGCCATATCAATTTAGATAGATGATTTGGCCCAATGATACATTGGAGGACATCATTCTTAAGGGCAAATCATTATCTTTTGAGATAATTTGAATAATGATTGTTTATTACTAATAGACTTAGTCTCGCATGTGAATTGAGTTGAATTGAGCATACCCCATTGAAAAAAATTTGTAACTAGTTGCATAACAAAGAATGATGTAGTGACAACTCTTTTGATCTTTTTGTGACTCTTGACCCAATAGTGATGATGTTGGATGCAAAATGTGGTTCTATTTATTCTTGTTTAGAAAGTGAAATTGACCCATCTTGAATAGTTCGCATGCCATCTGTGGTGAGTTTTTGTTGAATAATTCTTGTGCTTACTTGTGTCATCTAGAACTTGCCCGGTTAGTCGTTCAAATGCTAGTCTTAATTGTTTTTGGTTGGAGAAATAATCTTAGGCCTTTTTTGTAATTGTTGAAGCCTACTTAGCCTTAAAAGCCTACCATTTCACTAATTATATCACTAGTTTACTACATTTGAGCCTAATACCTTTTCTTTTGCAACTTTATTACAAGCCTTGAATTTTTTTGAAAATGGATTCCTCTTTTGAACCTTTCCTCCTTGAACTCTAAAATTGTGAATTTGAGGCTAAAAGCCTAAGTTGGGGGTGATGAAGAAATACCTTGGAGGAGTGTTAAATAAGTTATAATGGCTTGTTGGTTGAATCCTAAAAGAATTATCAAAAGAAAGGAAGAACTTGGAAAGAAAATCAAAATGAGAGAAAAAGTGAAAAGAAAGAAAAGAAAAGAAATATTCCAAGGTGAATAGATAGTTAAAAGTGGGGTATCTAGTAGAATATTTGAAAAAAGTGTTTTGTGTTGTATGGAAATGAAAAGAAAATGGCTTTGGCCTTGTATAGGAAAAGTAGTGTAGTGTTCAAGGAGGATGTAGTCACTTTGAACCGAAATATTTATCCTACCCTTCCCTAAGCCTACATTACAAGCTTAACAAAGTCCTTCGAGATCTCTGACCGAGTGCTTTTGAGTTAGTGGTAAATGAAAATAAGGGCAAGCTTATGGTTTGATACTTGTTGGCACTCAAAACACTTTGGGAGTGTGAGTGTTTGTGCATTTGTCCCTTGTGTTAATATTATGAATAGAGTGGTTTTGGGACTTTCTTTCTTGTGAGGGCATATGAACTAGGATAGTTTGTGATGTTGATAAATTTCGAAAATAAGTCAAATGAGCATGTTTGATTGACTAGTTGTTTTGAGTCACTTCTTGAAAACTTAGTTGTTTTCATTTGATTATTATTGTAATTCTTGTGTAACTTTTGAGAATGTGTGTGAAAATTAGGGGATTGCTTTGTTAAGCATTCACTTGTGATCGACTAATTATTAGTACCAATCTAAATCATAATCCTTGTGCTTAAGCAAAAAGTGTGTTGTGGACAAGAGTGGATGGCCCTTGTGCTTGAACTAGTTAGAGTCTCTCTTGAGTTTGGTTGTAATTTGCTTGAGGACAAGCAAGAACTTAAGTTGGGTGTGTTGGTAAATGGTGAATTTACAACTTATTTACATCTCTTTTCCTATGCTTTTGCATCTTCTAATGGTGATATGAGACTACTTATGGCATGTTTTGGTTATATTTTAGGTGATTCTTATTTATGCAGAGAATGCACTGAAATTAGGAAAAAGGAACTAAAGTGGAGCAAAAAAACCAAGAGCAGCATTATAAGCTGCCAGGTCCAACGCCCCTGAGTGCAATGGGGTGCAGCAGCGGTCCCGCATCTGCGTAGTAGGGGCTGCACCAGCAGCATGAGCACTATTGGGTGAGGGTGCACCTGCACTAGGGAAGCCGCCACTGTAGCTCTGCACCTGCGGTAAATGCTATCACACTACGACTAATGCTTACATCATGCATTGTCTGCATCTGTGGTCATTCTCACACTACAGTAGTCATGCACCTGCAGTCATAGTTGTGCAGGTGTGTAACACCCCAGAAATTGAACCAGCCTTCTAAGTTTAAAAACTCTGAAAAATTTCAAGTTTCCAAGAATCATGAGTCCAAACCACGGACCGTGGTTTGAACCACGGGTCCTGGAATGGAGTCGTGGGTTGCCTTATGTGGTTCAAACCTCTGGTCTAAGAACCATGTGTTAATTTTATGTACCATAGTTCAAACTACGGACTGTACTCTCAACTCCTGGAATTTGATCAGAGGGTTGACAGTTTCCCCAGGTTTCACGAATGGTTTCTACGGCCTGTAGTTAGAACTATGGACCATCCAGCTGACTCGTAGAATTTGATCAGAGGCCTGCAAGTTTCCTAGAAATGACGACTCTGATCTACGAACCGTTGTTCAATTGACGAGCCATACTGTTGAACCATGGTTTGCATCTGCAACCTAATTATTTTGGCCAGGAACCACGAATGGAAACCACAAAACTGTGGTTTAGTCTACGGTCCGTTGAATTCATCCGTGATTCCTGAAAGTCAAATTTTAATAGCATTTTCCTAATTATGTACCAGGGGTATTTTAGTTATTACCCACCCTTTTAACTCCTAAGTGAGGTCGTTTTGGCCATTCTTAGCATGATTTCTAACCCTATTAGCCTAAGTCCCTTCTCATTACCTCATTCACCTCCCAAAAAGGGAAAGAACTTCTTCAAGCTTCAAGTCTCAATCTCCAAGTTCAAGTCTTCTCTTCTTTTCAATTTCAAGTGGGTTAGCTTCAATCAAGGTATATGGTATTCAACAATGGGTTCCTCTCACCCTTGTTCCTAAAACCTCCAATTCTTATTTTAAATTATGAACTTGTGAAATTAGGGTTTTGATCTAAATTGGAGAAAATTTATGAAATCAGTTTCTATGCATAAATTCATGGTTTCTTATTGTGTATCTATGATTGGACTAATATTATTTAATTGGTTTTAAAAGCCCATGAATTAAAGTTGGGTTCTAGCTTGATTCCATTGAATTGCATGTTTTCAAGTGAAAAATCTACATGTTTAGATAATATGACTTTACGTATTTAAGAAATTGCATACATAATTCTTAAATTATGAATTTAGAAAGAAAAAAATATGATTTGGAATTATGGCTATGCTAAACTTCAAGAACTTATGATATGAGAATTGCATGATACCCAATGTGTCTTCGTGCTTTTCAACAAGATTTGGCATTAGATTATGCCACAATGATTTATGAGCTAAATGTATGTTTTAGGAGTAGTATTTAGCACTGAGTGATGAGGGTTCGATTACCCAAGTCCAAAACTACGTTGCCAGCATAGATTATGAATTACCCTATGGGATTATAAGAGTGGTTCCACAACTTGATCATGGTGTCCTATGCTTTAGCGGGCATTAGGACAGCTTTGCCAACTAGGGTTATATAGTTAGGTATGGTGACTCGTTCCTTGGCAGGGTTCAAGTCAACTTTGCTAACTAGGGTTATATAGTTAGATTCCATGTAGCTCGCATGGTCTATTGTAGGTTATAAGAAACTTTCGTATGAATGTTTTGACTTGTTTAAGCTTATGACACCTATTTTGAAGTCTTGACTTTTATCTCACGTTTACTATTCAATTTTTGATATCTACTTTTGATAACTCCTTTATGCACGAACTAAGTTACTATTTACATCTTAAGTATGTTTTCATAATATTCATGCATATCTCACATATTCAGTATATCCTATAGTACTAACGCATATTTGGCGATGCATCCTCTTGATTATGCAGATTTAGGTTCCCTTCCTCAGACACGTGGCTAGAGATTTCAGGCCACTTCCAGCCCGCTGTTGGTGAGTCCTCATAGTTAGAGGGCTAGTTATGATCTTAGTTTGTTGGTGGTTATTTACTTTCGTATTTTGAGTTAGCTAGGGTCTTGTCCTAGCAACTCCGTATGTTATATGTAGAGGCTCTTCAGACATAGACAGTATTCCAGTCTTTCTTTCAAGTTATGTTTCATTTTGACTTATCGTATATGATATGGGTTGCCTAACTTTCTACCTCTGCTTCCGCTATATTTTCTTATGAATGACTGAGTATTCTATGACCAAGTGTTAACTTGAGACACTCGTGATCCTGGGTCCCGTGTTACGTCTAGGAGGTTGCCTCATGGCATGACAAACTTTGTATCATACCCAGGTTTAAGAGTGATAGGATGTCTGAAAGCCGCATCGAGTAGAATCTTATTCATGTGTGTGAAGCGCGCCACACTTATGAGAGGGAAGTTATGAGATGTCTTAGAAAAACCTCACTTCTTTCATGATCATATCATGCGCTAGATTTTAACTCTAATACTCCTCTAATCCTTTCCTTGTACATTTTAGATTATGCCTCGACGTGCTATGCCTCACCGAGCCGCTCGGAATGTTGCTCCTCCAGTTCCAGCCCTCGAGGTCACGAATGAGAAATACAGGAATGCCATCCATATGCTAGCCCAGACCTTAACCACTTAGTCTAACCAGCCGGCTCCTATCCCCGTCCATCCTCTAGGTAGGGTAGCAGCCCGAGTTCATGACTTTATCCATATGAACCCACCAGAGTTCTGGGGTTCGAAAGTGAATGAAGATCCACTAAACTTTATTGATGAGGTGAAGAAAATCTTTGATGTTATGCAAGTGGATGGGGTTGATAGTGTTGAGCTAGAATCCTATCAACTCAAGAATGTAGCTCATATCTGGTTCACGTAATGGAAGGAAGCTAGGGCTAGGGACGTGGTCCCTATGACTTGGGAGTGTTTCGAGAGGGCTTTCCTCGACTGGTTCTTTCCCTGAGAGTTGAGACAAGCTAAGGCGGAGGAATTTTTGAACTTGAGACAGGGATCCATGACAGTCCAGGAGTACAGTTTGAGGTTTACTCAGCTGTCTAGGTATGCCCCATCTATGGTGGCTAACCCACAGGATCAGATGAGGAAGTTTATCTATGGGGTTTTAGATATGGTGAAGGAAGAGTGTAGGTCTGATAGGCTTTTAAGTGATATGAATATTTCCAGACTCATGACCCATGCACATCATATCGAGAGAGACAAGCTTAGAGAGATGGATAGAGAGAATAAAAGAGTTAGATTTGAAAGTTCGGGATTTAGCCATCAGAAGTCCGAAGGTGGAAATCGATCTTCCTTTCAGAAGAGGTCATCAGGACCGGTGCATTCTACCGTTAGTGTTCCTTCTCAGTACTCCAAGCCTTATCATGATCAGTCTGGTAGGGGTGCAGGCTCTTATTCTCAGGGGAGTGGTGCAAAGGGGACTTCATATCCCGTTTGCACCAAGTGTGGAAGGAGTCATCCTGGTAAGTGTCTAGCCGATTCAGGTAGTTGCTTCGGGTGTGGTCAGGCTGGACATTGGATTAGAGATTGCCCTTCAGCTAAGAAGGTACATGGAGGTAGTAGGACTCAGTCTACCACAGCAGCTCCAGGAGGCCGACCAGCCCAACAGGGGACAGTTTCTAGTTCTGGTGGTCAGCGCCAGAACCGCCTTTATGATATGTCCTCTCATTAGGACCAGGAGAGTTCACCGGACATTGTCACTGGTATGTTGAAAGTCTTCTTTCTAGATGTGTATTCTTTGTTGGACCCCAGTGCCTCCTTATCTTTTGTGACCCCTTATGTAGCATGCAAATTCGAAATTTATCCTGAATTACTTTTAGAACCCTTCTATGTTTCTACTCATGTTGGTGAGTCAGTCCTAGCCTAAAGAATCTACCAAAATTGCCCTAACTCAGTCCTTTCACAGAGTCACTTCAGCGGATTTAGTAGAGTTGGAGATGATTGATTTTGATGTTATTCTTGGTATATATTAGTTGTATGCTTGTTATGGTTTGGTTGATTGTTGTACTTGGGTTGTTAGTTTCAAGTTTACAAATGAACCCGTCTTAGAGTGACAAGGTAGTCTCCCATCCTCGAAAGGTCATTTTATATCTTATCTTAAGGCTAGAAAGATGATTTCTAAGGGTTATGTTTATCATATAGTTTGGGTTATGGACACGGAGTCTAAAACCCTATCTCTCCAGTCAGTTCCTGTTGTGAATGAATTTCCAGAAGTGTTCCCCGATGATTTGCTCAGAGTTCCTCCCGAGCGGAAGATTGACCTTGGGATAGATCTTCTCCCAGTTATGAATTCTATCTCAATTCCTCCCTATATGATGGCTCCCGCGGAACTCAAAGAATTGAAAGACCAGTTGAAAGACCTCCTTGATAAGGGTTTTATTCGACCCAACATTTCTCTATGAGGTGCCCCTATTTTGTTTGTGCGGAAGAAAGATGGTTCCTTCAGAATGTGTATCGACTATCGTCAGTTGAACAAGGTCACAATCAAGAATAAGTATCCCATTCCTAGGATTGATGACTTGTTCGATCAGCTTCAGGGTGCTAGTTTCTTCTCCAAGATCGACCTTAGATCTGGTTATCATCAGCTTCATGTCCGAGAGTGTGATATTCCAAAGACAGCCTTCAGGACTCGGTATGCTCATTATGAATTTGTTGTGATGTCTTTTGGTCTAACGAATGCTCCCACAGCCTTTATGGAATTGATGAGTCATGTGTTCAATGAACAAGCAGTATCTGGATATGTTTGTGATTAAGTTCATTGATGATATCCTTATCTACTCTTGGAGTAACTAGGAGCATGCGGACTATTTGAGAGTGGTGTAGCAAACTCTCAAGGACCAGCAGTTATTTGCTAAGTTTAGCAAGTGTGAGTTTTGGATGCAGTCTATTGCTTTTCTGGGTCATATTGTGACTAGAGATGGTATTCAAGTTGATTCTCAAAAGATTGAGGCAGTAAAGAACTGGCCTAGACCCACTTCTCTGTCTAATATTAGGAGCTTCTTGAATTTGGCTGGTTACTACAGGAGGTTTGTGGAAGGGTTTTCTTTCATTGCTGCCCCTTTGACTCGATTAACTCAAAAGAAGGTTAAATTTTAGTGGTCTTATTTGTGTGAGAAGAACTTTCAGGAATTGAAGACTAGATTGACCATAGCTCCAGTGTTGGCTCTACCCGAGGGCCTAGATGACTTTGTTATGTATTGTGATGCTTCTAGGATTGGTTTGGGTTGTGTGTTGATGCAGCGTGGGAAGGTGATTCCTTATGCTTTAAGACATAGCTTAAGACTCATGAGAAGAACTACCCTACTCATGATCTTGAGTTAGCGGCCGTGGTTTTTTATCTGAAGATTTGGAGACACTACTTGTATGGTGTTCACGTAGATGTATTCACCGATCATAAGAGTCTCTAGTATGTGTTCTCTCAGAGAGAATTGAACCTTCATCAAAGGAGATGGCTTGAGCTCCTTAAAGATTATGACATGAGTATGCTTTACCATCCGGGTAAGGACAATGTAGTGGTGGATGCACTTAGTAGATTATACATGGGTAGTGTGTCTTTAGTTGAAGACGGGAAGAAGGAATTGGTTAAGAAAGTTCATAGGCTGGCTCGGTTGGGAGTTCGCCTTATGGACTCGACCAAAGGTGGTGTTATTATTCATAATGGTTCTGAATCATCTTTGGTGGCTGAAGTGAAGGCAAAGCAATACAGTTATCCTATTTTGCTTCAGCTAAAATGTGTAGTCCTTCAGCAAAGGATTGAGGTTTTCTCCCAAGGAGGAGATGGTGTGCTTCATTATCAGGGTCGATTGTGTGTGTCGGACGTAGATGAGTTGAGACAGCAGATTCTGATGGAGGCTCATAGTTCCAGATATTTTATTCACCCTGGCGCCACCAAGATGCATCATGATGTACGGGAAGTCTATTAGTGGAATGGTATGAAGAGGGACATAGCCAGTTTTGTGGCTAAGTGTCCAATTGTCAGCAAGTGAAGGTAGAGCATCAGCGACTGGGTACCCTGATTCAGGATATTGACCTTCCTACTTGGAAGTGGAAAGCTATCAATATGGATTTCATTACAGGTCTGCCTCATACTCAAAGGCAGCATGATTCGATTTGGGTAGTTATTGACAGGATGACCAAATCAGCCCACTTCTTGGCCTTCAAGACTACTGATTCAGCTGAGTATTATGCCATACTCTACATCCGGGAGATAGTCCAATTTTATGGTGTCCCATTGTCCCTCATTTCATATAGGGGTACTCAGTTTACCTCCCAGTTTTTGAGATTATTTCAGAGAGGTCTTGGTACTCAGGTGAAGCTTAGCACAGTTTTTCACTCACAGACGAATGGCTAGGCTGAGCATACTATTCAGACTTTGGAGGATATGTTGAGAGCTTGTGTGGTTGATTTCAAAGGTAATTGGTATAATCACTTACCTCTTATCGAGTTTGCGTACAACAACAGTTTCCACTCTGGCATCCAGATGGCTCCTTATGAGGCACTTTATGGTCGAAGGTGTAGGTCTCCTATTGGTTGGTTTGAGGTAGTGAGGCAGCTTTGATTGGTCCAGATTCGATTCATGAGACTATGGAGAAGGTTCAACTTATTAGGGATAGGTTGAAGACTGCTCATAGTCGACAGATATCATATGCGGATGGGAGGAGAAGGGAATTGGAATTTGAGGTTGATGACTGGGTTTTTCTGAAAGTGTCACCCATGAAAGATGTGATGAGATTTGTCAAGAAAGGGAAGCTCAGTCCCGGTTTTGTACGTCCTTATCGGATTCTGAGAAAGGTTGGTGGCGTTGCTTATGAGTTGGATTTGCCATCGTATTTAGGAGTGGTTCATCCAGTTTTCTATATTTCCTTGTTGAAGAAGTATGTTGGTGATCCGACCTTGATTGTTCCTTTGGAGGATGTGGGTGTGAAGTATAGTCTCACTTATGAGGAGGTTCCCATGGAGATCCTTGATTATCAGATTCGGAAGTTGAGAAATAAAAAAGTCGCTTCGATAAAAGTTCTTTGGCGGAATCAGCTTGTTCAGGGAGCTAATTGGGACGCAGAAGCAGCCATGAAAGCCAAGTACACTCATCTCTTTCCTTCTGGTCAATTTTCCGCTTGAGGTAGTAGTTTTCTCATTAGTACGTATATCCTACTCTATTCCATCAGTTTCCCTCATAATTTTAGCATGCATGCAAGTTTTCGGAAGTTAGTTCAGTCATGTTTTAAGTTGAAAAGTTTAGTTGCATGTTTATTCTTCAGTTTTCCTATTTTGTTGTGGTTTTGTTGGGCTGTTTTCTCTCCAGTTTTCCTTGCTTAGTCTTCCTTCGAGGATGAATGATCCCAAGAGGGAGATATTGTAACACCCCGGAAATCGAACCAGCCTTCTAAGTTTAAAAACTTTGAAAAATTTCAAGTTTCCAGGAATCATGGTTCCAAACCACGGACCGTGGTTTAAACCACGGGTCGTGGAATGGAGTCGTGGGTTGCCTTCTGTGGTTCAAACCTCTGGTCTGAGAACCACAGGTTTATTCTACAGACCGTAGTTCACAAAATGGACCGTACTGTCAACTTGTGGAACTTGATCAGAGGGTTGAGAGTTTCCCCAGGTTTCACAACTGGTTTCTATGGCCCATAGTTAGAACTACGGACTGTCCTGCTGACTCATAGAATTTTATCAAAGGCCTGCAAGTTTCCCAGAAATGATTACTCTAAATCTACGGACTATTGTTCAGTTGACGAGCCGTACTGTTGAACCGTGGTTTGCCTTCTGCAACCTATTATTTTGTCCAGGAACCACGAATGGAAACCACGAACTATGGTTTAGTCTATGGCCCGTGGAATCTATCCGTGATTCCTGAAAGTTGATTTTTGACAGCTTTTTTCTAATTATATCCTAGGGGTATTTTAGTCATTACTCATACTTTTAACTATTAAGTGAGGTTATTTTGGCCATTCTTAGCATGATTTCTAACCCTATTAGCCTAAGTCCCTTCTCATTACCTCATTCACCTCCCAAAAAGGGAAAGAACTTCTTCAAGCTTCAAGTCTCAATCTCCAAGTTCAAGTCTTCTCTTCTTTTCAATTTCAAGTGGGTTAGCTTCAATCAAGATATATGGGTATTCAACAATGGGTTCCTCTCACCTTGTTCCTAAAACCCCCAATTCTTATTTTGAATTATGAACTTGTGAAATTAAAGTTTTGATCTAAATTGGGAAAAACTTATGAAATCGGTTTCTATGCATCAATTCATGGTTTCTTATTGTGTATCTATGATTTGACTAAGATTCCTTAATTAGTTTTGAAATCCCATGCATTAAAGTTGGGTTCTAGCATGATTCTATTGAATTGCATGTTTTCAAGTGAAAAATTTACATGTTTAGATAATATGACTTTACGTATTTAAGAAATTGCATACCTAATTCTTCAAGTATGAATTTAGAAAGAAGAAGTATGATTTAGAATTATGGCTATGCTAAACTTCAAGAACTTATGATATGAGAATTTCATGATACCTGATGTGTCTTTATTCTTTTCAATAAGATTTGGCGTTAGATTATGCCACCATGATTTATGAGCTAAATGTATGCTTTGAGAGTAGTATTTAGCACCGAGCGATGAGAGTTCGATTACCCAAGTACAAAACTACGTTGCCAGCATAGCTTATGAATTGCCATATGGGCTTATGAGAGTGGTTCCACATCTTGATCATGGTGTCCTGTGCTTTAGCGGGCATTAGGACAGCTTTTCCAACTAGGGTTAAATAGTTGGGTATGGTGACTCGTTCCTTGGCAGGGTTCAAGTCAGATTTGCTAACTAGGGTTATATAGTTAGATTCCATGTAGCTCACATAATCTATTGTCGGTTATAAGAAACTCCCCTATGAATGTTTTGACTTGTTTAAGCTTATGACACCTATTTTGAAGTCTTGACTTTTATCTCACGTTTACTATTCAAATTATGATATCTACTTTTGATAACTCCTTTATGCACGAACTAAGTTACTATTTACGTATTAAGTATGTTTTCATAATATTCATGCATATCTCATATATTCAGTACATCCTATAGTGCTGACGCATATTTGGCGTTGCATCCTCTTGATGATGCAGATTCAGGTTCCCTCCCTCAGACACGTGGCTAGAGATTTTAGTCCACTTCCAGTCTGCTGTTGGTGAGTCCTCATAGTTCTAGGGCTAGTTATGATCTTAGTTAGTTTGTGATTATTTACTTCCATATTTGGAGTTAGCTAGGGTCTTGTCCTAGCAACTCCTTATGTTCTATGTAGAGGCTCTTCAGACATAGACAGTATTCCAGTCTTTCTTTCAAGTTATGTTCCGTTTTGACTTATTATATATGATATGGGTTGCCTAACTTTCTACCTATGCTTCTGCTATATTTTCTTATGAATGACTGAGTATGCTATAACCAAAGGTTAACTTGGGACACTCGTAGACCCGGGTCCCATGTTACGTCTAGGGGTAGCCTTGGGGCATGACAAGGTGCGACTGATGGGTTCCAGTCATGCCTAGATTTGTCATTTCACACTTTTGGAAATCCCAATTCACATAAAATCTTTCCATTCATCTGGAATAGCATATTTTGCATTTCACACAACTTTGGCAAGCTTGGAGTGCAAGTTCACACCCTACACCATTGGAGTGGAGAGTGGATGCTTTTATTGTAAAAATTCTTAGTTCGTTTCTTCAAACTCTTGTTTTGAATTGTTAAATTGTAGGTGTAATTATTGAATTGTGATTGGGTTGTTGTATTAGAGATAATACTAAATTTGAGTATTGAATTCTTATCTTGTTCTTGTATTTGATTATATTGTTTGGGTCTGTTAAATCTTTCATGCTTCAATTACATAGTCGGTGATTGCAAACATCAATTTAGCTTATTATCTGTGTTCTTGCTTGAGCGAGGAGTTCTTCAATTGGGTGAAGATTCAATAGTAGGAATTTGGGATTTCCGCATAAATTGAGGCTAGAAATAGCTTGATTATAGGAAATTCTCACCTAAGAGTTGGGTCTAGAAGTAGCCTAACTAACCTAAGCCAATTTGGTTGTTTTATTTGTCTAACCATGGAGATTCGAGAGAACCCATGGTAGATACATGTTTGATTGGTTGAACAACAGTTAACATACTTCTAACCAAGGCTACTTATGTGATTATTGGGTGCAAGCCTTGTGCATTGAATCCCAAGACTCAAATCTCCTTTGTTATCCTTTCTTGGTGAAAGTCATTGATCAAACCTATTCTTATTTGATTTCCTTTTATCCGAGTTCTAGTTTCTAAACAAAAACCCCCCACAACATTTTATATTTGTTCTTTGACTTTAATAAGCTGCTTTAATTCCTTATTTTCTTGATAGCCTTCATACTATTCTCCATGGATTCAACCCTGACATCCATTGGGTTACTTATTATTTTGTTTGGCGATTGTTACCACCTCCTTCAGGAGAGTTCTTTTGAACGTCATCAACTCTGCCTACCTAGCACTACAGAAGGGTTGAATATTCTTAATGTCTATAACTGGAACCATGCTACAATTGGGAAACTATTGTGGAATATTTGTAGGAAGAAGGATACATTGTGGGATAAATGGGTTCATGTCTACTACATAAGGGATGTTGCAGTGTAGGAGGCTCACTCACAGCAAGCTTTCTGAATGGTACAACAAATCCTTAATGCCAAGAAGACTTTTGAAGCAGGGATGGCAGAAAGAGAGGTGACACAGCTTCTTAGGTACTCTAACAAGAATATTTATGGCTTGATTAGAGAGGATTGCCTAAAGGGTCCATGGAGAAGACTAGTCTGCAACAATAAAGAAGTGCCAAAATGTGTTTTTACTCTGTTTATTGCACTTCACAAAAGGCTCCAAACTAAGGACAGATTAGCTTGTGGGGTGAATTTGGAAGATATTCGATGTCCACTATGTCAAGAGGAGAATGAAGACATTGACCACGTGTTATTCCAGTGTGTCTATGCAATAAGAATCTAGGGTAGGATGTTGCACTGGTTGGGCATTACCAGGCAAGTACATGACTGCAAGACTAAAGTGGAATGGGTTGTGGCAAATGCTAAGGGGAAAGCTGCTCAGCAGGAGGTATATCAGATAGTATTAGCAAGTGGGGTTTATCACATATGAAAGGAAAACAATGCTAGAGTATTTTCCACTCATCAGAGAACACTAGATCAAGTAGTTAAGCAGATCATACAAGATATTTATAGTAGAGCTCAGAAATGTAGTAAGTTAACGAGTAGACTATTGTCTTTAAATTTCTATCCATAGTTTAGTGCTTGGAAGTTTTGCTTTAAGTAGTTAATTGTTGTTAGTGCAAGTTTGGGAGTTGTCCAAACTGCATTTTTTTCGTATTGTATTTCTCACTTGGTAAATAAACTGTTACTTACCAAAAAAAATATAACCAATAAGTAGATATATTAGAATGATGTCTAAATCATGAAAATCAATCATTAATTAAAGTATCATATTACTATACAAAATAAAATTCTTTTACAACAGATGTCTAATTAGTTATAATAGATGTGTAATTTATTGCAACAGTTTACACATCTGTTGCACATCCATTGCAACTGACTTGTAGTTTGTTAGAAGAAATCGAATAGATGTCTAATCTGTTACAACAAATTATACATCTATTGCACATCTTTTGCAATTGATGTGAAATCTGTTAGAAGAAATCAAACAAACGTCTAATTTGTTGCAACATATTACATATCTGTTGTAATATATGTGAAACTAGTTGCAACAAATATGAATTAGTTAAGTAAAGTTAAGCCAAGTAAAGTTGTTCTATATAAAAGTAGACTTACTGCTTTCTCATGGGGGTTGAAAATATCAAGAGCATTCATTTTCTTGTTGTTCTTGGCAAACAATCATCTAAGGATCCTTGGATAAAAAATCTCTTTTGAGTAGTTATCACGCTTCGAGTCTACACACTGAGCATGGTCGGCACTCGAAACCACTACTGACCTAAGAAAACCCTTGGTATGGCTTACTGCAAAACTGAATACTTAGTAACCCTGTGGAAGCTATAAATGTAATGAGCATGCAAGTGTTTTGAAAACTAATGCTTTACTAACTCTTCTATGAAGCCTCTAACATAAGAATATAATCTATCGGTACAAGGCCTCGGGCTACTTTGGTACTCTACCAGCAATAACTAATGACTAATAAGTAAGTTGGAGCCCTCCAAAAGCAAGGTGGCCTCACCAATGCTGAATATATGAGAGCCTAATGATGTATTTACTATAGAGCTTGAGTACCTGAATCTATATCATTAAAAGATGCAGCACCAAATGGTGTCAGTACGTGGGTATGTATGGTATGTAAATAGCTGAGTGAAACAAACAACGCTAATAAGATTAATACTGAGATACTGAGCTAATAGGATTAAAATGGAAAGTAATGACTGAAAAGTAGCTAACTAATGCGAGTAAGGCATAAGTATGTAAAAGAGTAATAACTAATGTACAATCTGAAAATTGTGCATTTATAGAAAATACTTAAAAATACTTTAGTTTTAGTTAGGAGTTTCTCTTAATAGACAAACATCATATGAGCACATGATTTCCAACCTCTAGCCCGATTGGGAAGATGTTCCATACCTTACTGAGGTATAGAATGATACTATACTATGGATCTATACTGAGCCCATATCAGGGGCTAAATAAGTATTTTTCTAGACCAATGGCATGATCCTATCCTATGCTGGTAACGTAGTTTTAAGATTTAGCTTATCTGAACCCTTAACCATATTTGTGCTAAATAATTCTCCCAAAAGATAGTAATGCTCATAATGGAAAAACCTTTCTAAGTTGACTGAAAATCTGTTGTAGAGCTTTCTAGCTCAGAATCACTACATGTGACATAAAACTGGTGAGCCTGGTCCTCAACTAACTAACAAATACTACTGATGAGTCCCTATGCTCAAAATCATATATATATATATATATATATATATATTATATATATATATATATATATATATATATATATCTATTCTAGTATGAGATTTCAACCCCCTTCAAATTAGAAAGTATGGTTTCCCCAAAATTATCTCAATTTGCACTACAAAATTGACTAAGCTTTTCTGAATAAGATCTGTGAAAACATATAATACTTCATTAACAAAGTCGTAAACTAACTGTTGTAAATCATAGGATGAATTTGTGGTAGTGACTAAACTTCATGACCATAAAAGGATGTATAAAATCAACCATTTAATGAATATTTGAGACCACAACTGGTTTCATGAAAAATTCATGAGGCATTACTCATAGATAGAAAGACCAAAGTTTTAAGATTCAAAAATTCCAGCTCTAGCTAAACATCTAATTGGTAGAGCATGAGAGAGGACAAAATTCTCTTATTATAGTAGCCTTACATACCTCAAGCACTCCAAAGTTTGAAGTAGAACCTACAAAATTTAATTTGAAGACCTAAGAAATGATTCCTTTGACGACTCCTAGGGTTTCATATAAAGAAACATGTTAGAACCCTTAGTCTAAGGCTAACAATCATTAATTTAGCATAAGGAATGGAGGAGAGGACTTACCTAATCTTGAAAGAATGAAGCTCATCTCCTAGGGTTGAGAGAATAGGTATGGACTTGAAAATTTTTATGTTTTATGGGTGGCTCTATGGATCTTAGGTCTGATCTACGGACCATAGTCTAAACTGTAAATATCCTCTAAGAATTTCTATGATTTCTGATCTAATTTTTATGAGTGGAACTATGGACCATTCTTTAGGGATACAAACCATATACCTGGTTGTAGTCTTACTCTGATATTTTGATGGTTCTCTGAGTATCCTCTTATAGATGGAATTATGAACTGTACTTATGGTTTACGGGCCGCAAAGTGACTCATAATTGTACTCTGAGATTTGTTACCTTTCTAAATCAAAATTATAGTTGGCATTTACATATCATAGAGTAAGGGTTAAGGACTTTCTTGTCATCCATTCTTTCACTTTAGGATTCTGATATTCCTCAGATTATTTTCTACGGTTTGAAGTACGGGTCGTAGTCTTGGACTATGAACCATATTATCATTCATAGAAACCCAGGAGTTTAAGTTCTTCAGGGATTTTTCTACGGCTAACTCTACAAACTATGAAAGAGAATTACTGTCACACCTCGAGTCTACACCCTGGATGCGACACGGTGCTTAAAGTCATAAGTGACCCCAAGTTAACCCATGGCACGGCATATACTAAGCAATCACTTGAATTTAAACTGAGAGGAAGATAAACTGAATGAAGATATAAGTTCTTTAAATTTAACTGAGAATATTTGAGTTTAAATATAAGTCTAAAATAGCTGAACTAACTAGAAAGCTGAAATGTGACTCTATATCTGAAAGCCTCTACTACTGATAAGTTGCTGAGAAAAGCCCCCAGCTAACTCCAAAATACTGAAAATCAAATTATCTAGAGAGAAAATAATCAAAATACTGTCCTTAGATGATGACAACTCACCACAAGTTGTTGCTGAGATGACATTGGAATAAGCTAATCGCGAGGCTGAATCTGAGAAGTTGAACCTGCATCATAATAGGATGCACCACATAGATTATATGTCAGTACTATGAATGTACTAAGCATGAGAGGTATGCAAAGCTGGCTATATATAGATATATAAACATGCTAAAATACTGATATGTTGTTTAAACTGTAAGCTGAACTATAGTACATAGGCCCAAACATAGTCATGCATAAAAATCTGAAATCCAAGGATATTCTGAAAAAGCATAATGAAAAGCTGTAATAACTGAACTAAGGGCCTAGTACACACTACTAAGTCTAAATCTGTGGGATAGCCTGTTAACCGACATAAACTATATAAGCTAAACATGAAGTCTGATGTATATGCTCCATCAAGAGGACCCAATGTACCTTGACAGATTATAAAGGCATGACTGGCGTGATCACTAAACTGAGATCCACTGAGTGGCTAAATAATCCTATGGTGGCATGTAGTTCTGGGACTTTGGATACACTGAACCCTAGTCCAACTCTGTGCTAAGTACTACTCCCAAAAACTGGTATGCTAGCTCATTTAAAACTAAGTTCCTGAATTTACTATGTCAGGACTAGGCTAATCTGAAATCACTATTTTCTGAAAATCTATAACTGAAAGATGACAAGATTTTTGTTTAAAGCCTCAATGCTAGTATTCTGAGATAGATTATGAAGTAAACAAATTCATGAGAAAATACTATAAATTAGGACTAAGTTCTTGATTTCTCAATTCTTGTAAAAACTCATGCAAATTATTAAAAACATGATACAGATCATTTAAACAAGATAAAAACCACATTCTAAGCATGGGAATTGAATTCCATAAAAATTTGCATAAGAGGGTAAAAACCATAGTTTCTAAAAATTATGGAAAGCTTGAAATTTAGGGCTGAGGTTTTGGGCATAAGGGTGAATAAAACCCTTACTGAATACGCACATACCTGGTAGAAGAAATCTGGAGCTTGAACTGAGGTTTGAAGCTTTGGAGAAGAAAGCCCTAACCTAGAGCCTGAGAGAGAGTTCCTTTGTTTTCTCTAAAGTTTGATCGATGGAATAAGGGGAAAAATACTCTAAGTCTGATTAAAACCCTCTTAAAAATATACCCAAAATGACTTAGTTTAGTATTTAAAAGAGTGGGAAAAGATAGGAATGCCCCTGACTTAATGTAAAAGGTTGCAAAAAAATCCCGTCGGGCGGCTTGTCCGACAGTCGTCAGACCTGTGATGGCCCATCGGGTTTGGCCATTGGAATGAGACAAGTTGGGCTGGTCCTTTGGACCATTCCCATAATTGAGGCCCATGGCACGTGGCCTTAGCTGTTAGGCTAGAGGGGCTAGTTGAGGCTGCTGGACGCTTCCCATAACGGGCTCTTACGGCGCGTCGGACTTGCGACGGTCATGGTGGCAGCCCGTCGGGGCTAAGCAAGCTGAGTTTACTCCCACGATAAGCCGAATAGGCCATTGTGCCTCACATAGCCCATGGCACGTGCACATGGGGCCTGGGAATTACAGGTCCAGCTGGATTTTCTAAGTTTAAATGCTAGTTTAAATTCCAGGGTATTGCAATAATGAAGACTAAACAAGATGAATTTGGAGGGAATGAGCTGCAATCCCTACCAACTGAATACTAAAATGTTGAAGTACTGACATACTAGCTGGTTTCTAACTGAATTATAGCGTAATTGGATTCGTGAGGCAAGAATCCATACTAAGAGCATGAGAATAACTGGAGGAATAGAACTGAAGGAACATACTAAGGAGGAAACTATTACCTCAAGCTGGAGTTGAATCAGAAGGAAAGAGGTAAGGGTACTTGGTCATCATAGCTGCTTCTACTTCCCAAGTAGCTCCCTCAATGGACTGGTTCCTCCAAAGGACTTTTACCGAAGTGACTTCCTTGTTTCTCAACCTACGCACCTGACGATCAAGAATCTCAACTGGTTCCTCTTCATAAGAGAGACTATCCTGCACACCCACACTTTCTAAAGGCACAACTAAGGCTAGACACCAATGAAATTCTTTAGCAAGGATATATGAAAGACTGGGTGCACTAATGCTAAGTCACGGGCAACTCTAACGCATAAGCCATCATGCCAACACTTCTCAGAACTTTGTAGAGACCTATATAATGGGGACTAAGCTTCCCCTTCTTACAAAACCTCATCACACCCTTTATGGGTGACACCTTCAGAAATACCCAATCATCAACCTCAAACTCTAAGTCTCTTCTCCTTATATCTGCGTAGGATTTTCGGAAACTCTGAGCATCCTTCAACCTCTCTCTAATAAGTTAAACATTTTCCATAGTCTCATGGACTGAATCTAGCCCTATAAGGCTACTTCACCTACCTCAAACCAGCCTATCAGTGATCTATACCTTTGCCCATAAAGAGCCTCATACGGAGTCATCTGAATGCTGGAGGGAAAGTTGTTATTGTAAGCAAACTCTATAAGAGGCAAGTGATCATCCCAATTACCCTTAAAGTTGATGAGACAAGCCCTCAACATGTCCTCTAAGGTCTGGATGGTACACTCTGCCTGACCATCTGTCTGGGATGGAATGTTATGCTGAGATTAACCTGAGTACCAAGACCTTTTTGAAATGATTTCCAAAATAGGAACATAAATTGGGTACCCCTATCCAAGATGATGGACAATGGGACACCATGTATCCTAACTATCTCGCGGATGTAGAGTCTCACATAATCTTTTGCTGAGTCAATGGTCTTGACAGGCAAAAAGTGGGCTGACTTGGTAATCCTATCTACTATCACCCAAATAGAATCATGTTGTCAGTGAGTACGCGGTAGACCTGTAATGAAATCCATATTTATCACTTCCCACTTCCAAGTAAGAATGTCAATATCCTGAGTCAAACCTCTCGTTCTCTGATATTCTACCTTAACTTGCTGACAGTTGGGACACTTAGCTACAAAGCCTGTGATGTCCCTGTTCATGCGATTCCACCAATAGACCTCTTGTAGATCATGGTACATCTTGGTGGCATCAGGATGAATAGATTACCTGGAGCTATGAGCCTCTGCCAAAATTCGTTGTCTTAACTCGTCCACTTTAGGCACACAAAAATGACCCTGATATCAAAGGACACCATCTCCCCATTAGGAGAAAACCTCTACTCTCTACTTATGGACATGACACTTTAACTGATGCAAAATAGGGTCATTGTCTTGCTTCTCCTTTACCTCGACTACCATGAACCATTCTGAACTATTACACCACCAATCCACTGAGTTTGTAAGGCAAACCCCTAAACAAGCAAGCCTATGAACATTCTTAGCTAGTTCCTTCTTTTCTTCCTCAATATGTGACACACTACCCATAGATAATCTGCTAAGTGCATCGTCTACAACATTGGCCTTACCCGAATGGTAAAGAACACTCAATCATAGTCCTTGAGAAGTTCAAGCCACCTTCTCTGACAAAGATTTAACTCCTTCTGAGTGAACACATACTGGAGGCTCTTATGATCGGTAAACACATCCACATGGACGCCATACAAGTAGTGTTTCCAAATCTTTAAGGCAAAAACAACTGCTGCCAACTCGAGATCATGAGTCGGGTAGTTCATCTCATGAATCTTAAGTTGTTTAGAGGTATATGCAATGACCTTACCATGTTGTATCAGAACATACCCTAAGAAAACTCTAGATGCATCACAATACATAATAAAGCCATCTAAACCCTTTAGTGGAGCCAAAATTGGAGCTATGGTCAATCTAGTCTTCAGTTTCTGGAAGTTTTTCTCACACTCATCTGATCACTGAAACTTAACCTTTTTCTGAGTCAACTTGTTCAATGGAGCAGCTATGGATGAAAAGCCCTCAACAAACCTTCTGTAGTAGCCAACCAAGCCTAAAAAACTCCTAATGTCTGTCGGAGAAGTGGGTCTAGGCCAATTTTTTGATGCCTCTATTTTTTGTGAATCTACTCGAATGCCCTCCTTAGATACCACATAACCTATAAAAGCCACTAACTGCAACCAAAACTCGCATTTGACAACCCTTAAGAGTCTACAACACAACCCTCAAATGGTTTGCATGCTCTTCCTCACTCCAAGAATAAACAAGGATGTCATCTATATAGACAATGATGAACATATCTATGTACTGCTGGAATACCCTGTTCATCAAATCCATAAAAGTTGTAGAAGAATTCATTAGTCCAACAAACATAACCATAAATGCATAGTGACCATACCGAGTTCTGAAAGCTGTTTTTAGAATGTCACATTCTCTAACTCTGAGATGGTGATAACCGGATCTGAGGTCAATCTTGGAGAAGTAACTACACCCTGAAGCTGGTCGAACAAGTCATCAATCCTGGGGATGGGATACTTATTCTTGTTTGTGACTTTGTTCAGCTTACAGTAATCTATGCACATTCTGAGTGAACCATCTTTCTTATGCACGAAGAGAACTGGGGCACCACATGGAGAGATGTTAGGTCTGATAAAGCCTTTATCTAGGAGGTCTCTTAACTAATCTTTCAACTCCTTAAGCTCTGCTATAGCCATTCTGTAAGGAGAGATGGATATGGGTTGCATCTCTAGAAAAAGGTCTATCCTAAAGTCAATCTACCTCTCAGGAGGAACTTCGGGCAGATCCTCAGGAAACACTTCTGAAACTCGATGACTATAAGAACTGACTGAAGAGGTGGGGTCTCAAACTTGAAATCCTTAACCCTGAATATATAATAGATGTAACCCTTTGAGATCATCTTTTTATCTTTAAGGTAAGATATGAAATGACCTTTTGATATTGGAGGACTACCCTGCCATTCTAAGACAAGCTCATCTAGAAACTAGAATTTAATGACTCTAATTCTGCAGTCGACTGAGGCATAACAGGCATGCAACCAATCCATGCCAAGAATGACATTAAAGACAATCATATCTAACTCTACTAAGTCCACTGAGGTGATTCTATGAAGGACTGAGACTGGGAAATTTCTATACACCCTCTTAGCTAGGATTGACTCGCCAACTAGATTGGAGACTGAGAAGGGTTCTAAGAGTTTTTCAGGACTGACTCTGAATTTGCATGCAACATATAGGGTCACAAAAGATAGTAAAGCCCCTGGGTCTAACAAAGCATAAAAATCAAGAGAGAAGACTTGCAATATACCAGTGACTACATCTGGTGAACTTTCCTGATCCTAGCATGATAACATGGCATAGAGACGGTTTTGACGCTGACCGCTGCATGTACAAGAAGTAGTACCCTGCTGAGTTATGCGACCTGTTGAAGCTGCTAAAGTGGTAGACTGAGCTCGGTTACCTCCTTGTCCCTGCCTGGTGGAAGGTCACTCCTTCAACTTATGGCCAAGCTGATCACACCCAAAACACCCCTCTCAACTAGCAAAAAACTCCCCTAGATGATTCTTACCACACTTAGGGCATGCAGGAAATGTGTGATTACCTGAAACACTATCCTGCGACTTAGAGGTGGGTACCATCTTTTTCTAGTCCTTTCAGGGTCTGGGATGGGGAGCACTAGCTGATGAAGGTGCTAGAGCTGAAGACCTCTGCTGAAACTATGAGTGATTACCACCGCCTGTCCTCTACAACTAGAGTTGAAGACCTATGCTGAAACTGTGAGTGATTACCACCACCTGTCCTCTACTATGAGTAGTCATAGTTACCAGTCCTAGATTTCTTGCTTTCCCTCACTATCTCCTTAAGCTTATCCTCCTCAATCTGCTGAACATGGGTCATTAGCCTAGAAATATCCATATCTCCCAACAGCATAGCTGCCTTGCACTCTTTGTTCACCAAGTCAGATACCTTTGACACAAACTTACTCATCCGGGCCCTTGGCTCGGCTACCATGGATGGAGCATACCTAGAGAGATAAGTGAACTTCAGCCCATACTCTTAGACTGGCATAGACCCCTGCCTCAGATTTACAAATACTTCTGCCTTATCTTCCCTCAACTCTCTCAGGAAGAACCTGTCAAGAAAAGCTCCAGTAAAGTAGTCCCAAGTCATAGGAGCTGCATTCCTACCCCTGCTGCCTTACACTATGTGAAACAGATATGAGCCACATCCTTAATTGATAGGATGACAGCTCCACACTCTCGACCCCTGAAATCTGTATCACATCGAGAACCTTTTTCACCTCATCAATAAAGTTCTGTGGATCTTCATCTACTCTCGATCCAAAGAACTCTGGCAGATTTATGTGGATGAAATCCCTAAACCTGGCAGTAGCAGTTCCACCATTTTAGTTAGCGGGAACAGGTTGTTGTTGATTGGCTTGGGCAGTCACAACTTGTGCCAATATCTGAATTTCATTCCTGAATTCTGCATTCATGACCTCGTGGTAGAACCGGAGGATTAGCATTATGAGTGTTGTCTCTGCGGAGAGGCATGATCTGAAATGCATAACGAATTGATAAGAAAGGGAGAATTAGAGTTAAACTCTATCGCACGATACTATATCATGAAAGAAGTGGAGTTTCCTAAAATGTCTTATAGCCTCTCTCTTATAAGTGTGGTGCACTTCACACCCATGAAAAAGACTCTATCCAATGCGGCTTTCAGACACCCTAGGACACTTAAACCTGATGCTCTAATACCAAGTTTGTCACACCCCGAGTCTACACCTTGGACGCAACACGGTGCTTAGAATCATAAGTGACCCCAAGCTAACCTATGGCCTGGCATATACTAAGCAATCACTTGGATTTAAACTGAGCTGAAGCTAAACTGAATGAAGATATAAGTTCTTTAAAATTTAACTGAGAATATTTGAGTTCAAATATAAGTCTGAAATAAATGAACTAACTGGAAAGCTGAAATCTGACTCTATCCTTGAAAGCCTCAACTACTGATGAGTTGCTGGGATAAGCCCCTAGCAAACTTCAAAATACTGAAAATCAAATTAACTAGAGAGAAAAGCATCAAAAGCCTATCATCATATGATGAGGACTCACCAAAAGTTGTCGTTGAGATGTCGCTGGAACGAGCTAATCGCGAGGCTAAATTTGAGAACTTGAACCTTCATCATAATAGGATGCAACACATAGAGTATATGTCAGTACTTTGAATGTACTGAACATGAGGGATATGCAAAGCTGGCTATATATATATATATAAACATTCTAAAACATTGATATGATGTTTAAACTGTAAGTTGAACTCTAGTACATAGGCCCAAACATAGTCATGCATAAAAATCTGAAATCCAAGGATATTTTGAAAAAGCACAATGAAAAGCTGTAACAACTGAACTAAGGTCCTAGTACACACTACTAAGTCTAAATATGTGGGAGAGCCTGTTAACCAACATAAACTATATAAGCTAAATGTGGAGTCTGATGTATACGCCCCATCAAGAGGATCCAATGTACCTTGCAAAGGTATAAAGGCATGACTGGCGTGATCACTAAACTGAGACTCACTGAGGGGCTAAATAATCCTACGATGGCACGATTCTGTAACATTAAGGTATGTTGAACCTTAGTTCAACTCAGTGCTAAGTACTACTCCCAAAAATTGATATGCTAGCTCATTTTAAACTAAGGACCTGAATTTACTGTGTCAAGACTAGGCTAATCTGAAATCATTATTTTCTGAAAATCTATAACTGAAAGATGACTAGATTTTTGTTTAAAGCCTCAATGATAGTACTGTGAGTTAGATTCTAAAGTAAACTAATTCATGAGAAAATACTACAAATTAGGACTAAGTTCTTGATTTCTCAATTTTTGTAAAAACTCATACAAATTATTGAAAATATGATATGGATCATTTAAACAAGATAAAAACCACATTCTAAGCATGGGAATTGAATTCCATATAAATATGCATAGGGTAAAAACCCTAGTTTCTAAAAATTATGGAAAGCTTGAAATTTAGGGTTGAGGTTTTGGGTATAAGGGAGAATAAAATCTTTCCTGAATACCCACATACCTGGTAGAAGAAATCTGGAGCTTGAACTGAGGTTTGAAGCTTTGGAGAAGAAATTCCTAGTCTGGAGCCTGAGAGAGAGCTCCTTTCTTTTCTCTAAAGTTTGATCGATAGAATAAGGGGGAAATACTCTAAGTCTGATTAAAACCCTCTTAAAAATATACTCAAAACGACTTAGTTTAGGATTTAAAAGAGTAAAAAAAGATATAAGTTCCCCTGACTTAATTTAAAAGGTTTCAAAAAAATCCCGTCGGACGGCTTGTTTGACAGTCGTCAGACTTGCGATGGCCCATCGGGTCTGGCCGTTGGAATGGGACAAGTTGGGTTGTTCCTCTGGACCATTCCCATGGCTGAGGCCCATGGCCCATGGGACCTTTCACAGCACCTGACCTTGGTTGTTGGGCTGGTCGGGGTTGGACGGGGCTGCTGGACGCTTCCCACGACGGGCTCTCACGGCCCATCAAACTTGTGATGATCGTGGTGGCTGCCCATCGTGGCTGAGAAGGCTGAGATCACTCCCACAGCTGGACAGATGGGCTGTCGTGCCTTGCATGGCTCGTGGAACGTGCTCGTGTGGCCTGTAAATTATAGGTTCAGCTGAATTTTTTGAGTTTAAACGCTGATTTGAATTCTGAAGTGTTACAATTATGGTCCATAAAAGTGACCGTAGATCACAAAGACAATTTTGCATCAGTTAAATTCTATCCAAAATGCTAATTTAGAATTTGAGGTATTACAAAAGTCCTTGACTTCCTATCGGAGGTGAGGAATAACTTTAAATGCCAAGCCTAAAAAAAATATCAATAAAAATCAGAATAATTATTTAATAAAAAAATAAAACACTAAGAAAGAATCAAAAGTTTACCATTAAACCCAAGAAAAGACATATAAATTAATTGTCTTCAACAATAACTCTATCAATAAATATTTGATAGTCAACATATGACTTTTATGACCCCATGGATAATTGTTGAATGCGTCACGATCCTGAATTTTTTTTATCAAACCAGGTGGTATGACTTGGTTAGTGGCTTTGGCCTAAAGAATGGTATGCACAAATTAAACTAAGCATAGTCACTCTTTGTGCTTCTTTGAGAGCCTTTAAGACTCCAAACCTTGTATCAAATTCTTGATTTTGTAGCTTTTTTAAACAGTGGATACCAAGTCTTCATCATTAGCTATTTTGTCTTTGTATTTCTTGATTTTTTGTCTGTCTTGACTGCATTTGATGTGCAGACTATTTTCTTTGGTGTAACAATAGGAAAAGGGTGAGAAAAAAAATGGCATCTTAGTCCGATCACTATGACAAATTCCTTTATGCCAAAAAAATTGGCATGTCACAGGAATTTATCTAGATCTCATCCTTTTTTTTTCCTTATTATCATATATAATCCTGTATTTGAGAAGATCATAGATCATGATCATTTGAAAACGCTCATCATTTTTCTCAGGAAAATCAAGATAGTGCCTAAAACATTTGGACCTAAAGGAAGCTTCTATTTTTTGCTCCTTAAATATCACCCCGAATTTATCAACAAAAAAAATTATATCTGATTTTATCACAGTATCACCAATCATAAACGTACTATTATCAATCGACATCTTGATCGAAAACTTGTCAATACTGAAAGTTTTGACAAAATCAAAGGTCGAGGGTTGTTAGGAGCAGAAGACATGACATTCTGATCATGTAAGCTTTTTTTTATCTAAATTCACCTCTGGCCGACCTTTCAACCGTAGTAGTAGCATTTTTTTCATCTTCAATATAATCTTCATTTTCTTGATTATCACCATCTCCTTCCTCTCTTTCATCTTCTTCTTCTCCTACATTTTCTTCCTCTCTTTACTCTCATTTATTTCCTTCCCCTCCTATATTTACATCTTTTTTCTCTCTTTCTTCTTCATCTTCTTCATCTCTTTCTTGTATATCTGCATCTCCATCTTTAGTAGATTTCTCTATCTCTAAATCTACATCTCAAGATCCTTCATTTCTTTTCCTCTTATTGAGACTTTCACTCATAGGGAAGAAAATCGATTTATAGATGGAATCAAATATGCAGTATTTACAGACAAAAGTATTTGGTTATTGGGAAAAAATCAATATACTTCTAATGTCGAATCAGGATCAAACATCTCCTTCCTTATCTCCCTTTATTTCTTCTCCTTCTTTATCTTTCTCTACATCTCCAGACCCTTCACTTCTTTCTCCTCCAATATCTACATCACTTCCCTCTCTTTCTTTTTCTTCTTTCTGTTTTTCTACATTTACAGATGGTAACAAGTCTTTTAATTAGAAAGGATTAGTGCTTGTTCAACAAGTTTATCTAATGATGAATGTGGTCTAGGCATTTTGCTCTCTTTGCTTGAAGTTAATTCTTGTCCTTTTATTTTGAGTAGAGTCATTTTATCTACAAACAGGAGGTAAACAAAAAAGGAATATTGCAATAATTTGTGCATCATTCAAAAAAAGGAAAGCAGTTGATTAAACAAAAACAACAAAGTTATATAATATTGCAATAATTGAGTAATCTATTGCAACAAGTAACTGAGTTGTTGCAACAGATGGATAATATGTTGCAACAAATAAGTCACCTATTAAAAAAAAAATATAGTTACAATACTGTTTTTATTTTTCTCAATAGGTGGAGAATCTGTTGCAACAAATTATTCAGTTGTTGGAGAAAATCAAAATAGTATTGCAATTATATTATTTTTTCTAACAAGTGACTAATCTGTTGTAATAGATTTTCCATGTGTAGACAAAAATCAAAACAGTTACAAGGCACTTCTCCTATATCATAGAAGATAACAATAAGGCGAAATGATCTAATGGACCCTTGTACTTGTCCGAGTTTGTATTGTGGATACCTCTACTTAGCTATTTGTCATCTGAACCCCTCAACCTATCAGAATACAAGATTTTAAACCCCTCTGACCGTTGACTAAGCCTAGGTGGCAACTTAATGGATGAGTTGGAACATACGCGTGATTTCACGCATATAAAGCGCGTAAACATAAAATTTTGAACAAAAAATAATTTTTTAAAAATGTAAATTCCTTTCTTCATTGCCCCACCCACCATAGTTCCTTTTACCCCACCCCGCCCCTCCAATTTCTCTCATTTTTCACCACCAAAAAATTCAAATTAAGAAAAGAATTAGCAAAATTTTCTTAAATCAAAGAAGAAACTACACCCACCTCTCCATTTCCCCCATTTTCAACACCAAAAACATCAATTAATATCTGGAAAAAAAGATTGAAAGAAGGGGTGGTGAATTTTGATGAAGAAGAGAGAAAGGAGTGAAAGCAAAAATGGGGTATATTATCGTTGTGATGAGAAACGGAGAGTGGAGGGATGTTTGGTTGTGTTTACCAAAGCTTGAAGTTTTTTCGATTGTGGGTGAACTGTGGTTGTTGGAGAGCTTCGTTGGAGATGGAGCTCCCCGTTAATGAACGAAAATAGAACACGATGGTTCTCTTTTTGATTGTGTTTGGTTGCATTTTCAAATACAAAATCAGTGAGATGGAGGAGGGTGAGAAAACTACGAATTGGTGGTTGTGGGGATGGTGGTGTCGGTGGTTGTGGGTTGGGGAAGGTGGAGATGGTGGTTGTGGATTGGGGAAGGTGGAAATGGTGGAGATGGTGGTTGTGGGTTGGGGAAGGTGGAGATGGTGGTTGTAGGGAGGTGGTGTCGGTGGTGTGGGTTGGAGAAGGTGGAGATGGTGGTTGTGGGAAGGTGGAGATGGTGGTGTGGGTTTGGGGGGAGGTGGAGGAAAAGTAGTAGGTGAGAGAAGAGAGTTAATTTTATTTTTAAAAACAAAATTTTAATTTATTATTTTTCTTTTTATTTTATATTATTGATTAATAATTTTAAAAATTAATTAATGAAGATAACTATGACATGACATTAATTTATATGACCTGGATTTGATATGTCATTTATTTTAAAGTGAGTGAGCTACACACATAGTATGAGAGGTTTAAAATCTTGTGTTCTGATGAGTTGAGGGGTTTAGATGACAAAGGGCTAAGTAAAGGAATTCACAATACAAACTCGAACAAGTACACGGGTCCATTAGATCATTTCGCCTAACAATAACAACAAAATAACATTAATTTCTCTATACCATTCTGTTTATTTTAACAACACAATATAATAGCAAGAAAAATTGACAAAATACATCAAAAAGGATTTTTTAAGCATGTTATAATCTCAACAACTGGTTGCTTTTGTCAAACAGGTCATTTAACTATTGCAACAGATTCCTCAACAAAAATAAGAATTTTACTTTCATCAAGAACAACAACAAGAACAAGAACAACAAAAAAAATTTAAATTTCACTTTCAGATACACACTATTTACAAATATATAACCATATCAAGTGTTAACAAATACCACAAATTAGAATTTTTTTAAAGCATGAAAAAGCAAAATTATTAACCCTAACTTTGAATGGAGTGCTTTATTTTTTTTAATCAAAAATATAATTTTCAAAACCCTAACTTTTTGAACCAAATAAAAGAAAAAAATCGCTGATTAAAAATGAAGAAGAAAGGTTGAGGTCGTCGTTGAGTTCTAGATCGTCAGAGATTGAGGTTGTGGGAGACAATATGAAGAAGAAGAAGAAGAAGAAGAAGAAGAAGAAGAAGAAGAAGAGGAGGAGGAGAAGGAGGAGGAGGAGGAGGGGGAGGGGGGGGGGAGGGGGGGGGGATGAGGAAAGCGGGAGGGGGAGGAGGAGGGGGAGGAGGAGGAGCGGGAGGAGGAACGAGGGGGGGGGGAGGGTGGGGAGGGAGGGGGGGGGTCGGAGGGGGAGGGGGGCGGAGGAGGAGGAACCGTCAGTTTTGAATTGTGAAAGAAAAGAGAGAAAGATTGGTTTTGGATTTTAAAATGAGGGTTTTGTTTTTTAAAATTTAAATGAATTTTGACTTTGAATGGTTAAAGTTATCACAATTATTAATTTCAACTAGACACAAAAATTCGTGCTAGCACGAGTTCAATATATGTTAATTTGAAAAGTCACTAAATTTATTATACGTTTTTTTTAATTATTGTGATTATAATACTTTTTATGTCATTTCAAATAATATATGTTACTCTCTTTGTTCAAATTTGCATGACACAAATGGAATTTGAATAGTGAACCAAATTTCTTATATGATTTTTAAATATTTTCAGTTATTAATTATTGTTTTATTCTTCCGGTTTTAATTTATGTGACACTAATACAATTTTGAGAGTCAATAAATTTTTTATATTGTGATTTATAATATTACTTAATTGTTCAATACATAATAAAATATTTTAATCAAATATATAATATATTAAAATAAAAAGTAAGACAAATAAATTAAAATAAAAAAATATTAATTATTTTGAAGTGAGACATGCAAGCACACATGTTTGTTCAATAGCTGCCAACTTGAGCTGTTATTTGGTTAGTACTAATACTTAAATGATACCCACGGTTCATTTTTCTCTACTCGCCCTTCATTTTAATTCTTTATTAAATGGAAACGCCAGAGCCAGGAAAATACGGAAGAAAATATAAGTTTCTGGCAGGCGTAGTTAGCAAGTGATGAGTGATTGAATTGCCTGCTAAAGAACTTATCAGAGGAAAGGTTCATCAGCTGCTCATTTTCTCCCTAGTAGTAGTAGCTGTGCAAAGCCCCCTTTTCTTCTTTCGATTTAAACCCTAACCATTTGGTTCTATGGATCCTCGTCGACCCTCTCGGGTTATCGATCCAAAGGTTCGTCGGGTGGGCTTTTTCGCACCCGACCCGGATAATCATCCGGCGCTTGCCTCATCTCCATCTCCGGCGATGATCCATCACACCTTCGAGAGCGTCTCACAGGCAGTGCCTGTTCCCAATTCTACATCGTCGCGGCCTCGACGGTCTTCTTTTGACGAGAGTGAGCAATTGGTTGTAGGAAGTTACAATCCTATGCAGTCCGTGCTGGGAACTTCGCCGGCATCCAGCGGAATTGGCGAGTTTTCCGAGGACTCCACCCACTGGGTTCGTCAAACCGATGGTTTCAGCTTGACTGCAGCCCCGATATTAACGGAGTCGAAAGACGATCAGGGTACCTCTAGCATTGCTAATCGAGCAATTTAAACTGGGAAATATTATTGCATTTGGAGATAACTCCGCCACATAGCCGCTACTTTGGATACAACAACAACAACATACCCAGTGTATTCCCACAAAGTGGGGTCTGGGGATAGCCACTACTTTGGATAGCGGTGCAAAATAGGCAGACATTATATGATTCCCTCAGTTTTGGATCAGGGATTTTCAGTTCTAGATAATATGGAAAATGTCCTGTTCTATTTGTTAAATAATTAAATATGTATGTGAAAATAGGATGAACTTTTACTCATTTCCTCTTCTCTGCTCGATGTGGACTAGATGATAGTGTAGATTTAAATTCCTGAACCCACAACATCCAGCAATTCTATGTAGCTGTACTGTTCTGACACCATGTCCTGTGCACATTCAGTAGCATCTTATAACTTGCAATTTTTAGCTTTATGCATGGGAGTTTATATGATAATTACTCATGTAGTTCAAGGTTTTGTCTGAGCTATCATTTCTGAGTTTCACATCTTAAGAGCAATAAGAATGCCGGTGCTAAATAATGCTCTGCACTTGCATTATCAACACTAAACTTCTTTTTTCGTTGATTAACAACAGTTAGGTTCGCTGAAAGGAGTGTTCTCCTCTCTCTAAAGAATTTTGATCTTGCCAGAACCAGTGTTTCTCAGATGAGGATAAAAAATCTTTTCTCTTGCAGAACGGGTCAATGCACAAGTTGCTGAAACACCAACTGGAGTTGAAAGAAATGCAAAGCCACTAAAAGGGAAGACCACCAAAGCTGAAAGGCGTGCGCTGCAGGAGGCTCAACGAGCTGCAAAAGCTGCTGTAAAAGGTTTCAATCATCTTCCCCTTTTAGTTAGGAAAACAACTACTATATATTATCTCGTAGGGGAGGAGGGAAGAAGCACGGATTTTAAAGTTTCTTTTCTTTCCGATACAACTTTAGTAAACCAGTTTGTCTTTATTATTCAGATTTCATCTGGGGCTAACTTGCCTGTCACAAGAATTTGTTTCTTTTGTCTGGTACCTACATTGGAGCCCCAACTAATCCGGATTCGCGCCAATAAGGACCATTTAAGGGGGAAGTGCTCCTATTAAAATTTTTTCCATGCCCAGAGTCCGAACACAACACTCTGGTTAAGGGTAAAAGGATCCTATCCATCCCATCACAACCCTTGGTGGTATCACAAGAATTAGTATTGTTCATTTTCTAGAATTACTCCCTCCATTCACTTTTACTTGTCCACTTTGGACTTTACACGCCCCTTAAGAAACAATGATTGAAATGAGTATTTTACCGTAATACCCATAATTATGTTTCGTATTAGGTCTTGGAAAATGATTTGAGGAATAAGTAATTAATGCTAAGGGTAATACATGAAAAAAATAATTGTCTTTTCTTGATATGTTAAAAGTGACAAGTAAAAGTGAAAATCTATTTTTGGAATAGTGGACAAGTAAAAGTGAACGGAGGGAGTATATTATTTGCTGAATTACGTGCTTATTCAGTGTCATGATTTCTATTAATTGCCTCTCTTTGTCGGCAGTCCCCTTCCTTGTGCTTCTCTCTTGTTAATGGATAATTTAGTTTATTCAATATGCTGCTTTTTGAAACAGCAACCTTATGTTGTTTGATAGTCATGCTTGACAGTAGAACTGATACCTCCCCCCCCACCCCCCCAAAAATAATGGAGTATACTGATGGAGGATAAAGTATATTAGTGGTATGTTTTTATATAACTTTGGTTTGTTAGACTCCGTATAGGTTTTTCTCCTAGTTGACCTCTGATATTTTTCCAGACAAAAGTTATGCCATCACCTAGCATCTCTTACATGTGTGATTAGCATTATTTTCGAATAGCCATCTCTCTGTGATGTTGAGGATATTCCATTGTATGTCTCCAAACAAAGTCATGATATGCACTAACTAGCTATGCACTATGCATGTGTGCTTGCAATCCATAAATTCTCCAGGACAAGGTAAGTCAATATCTGAAGGCTTGCATTTTCATTCGAAGCCACCAAATAGTGTCATCAAATTTTTTAAGCCTTCATTAATTGTTTTCAGGTTTTAAATTTAATAGTACATATTTCTAGAAATTCTGTCCATGGGTATTTTGATAATTTTGGTGGTGTCCAGTAGCTCCTCCAGCCTATTATTTGTATACCCTTTTTGGCCATAAATTCATTTTGTTCTCAGCTGTAGAACTTGCTTTCATTTTGCCAATGTCTATTGGTTATGCATGACAGCACGAGCCTATAGTAGTCTGTTCCTGAATAGTTTTCCCTGTCACAACATGTGCATTTTGTTGCCTCAAAGATATGAATTGGTTCATTTCATTTTGTCTTTCTTTTTTGAAACATGAGTATTGGAATGAAACAGTTTTAAATGGAGCAGCATGAATATTGAGGATTCATATAGTCGACCACAAGTCTACAACTAGCTTGGAATTGAAGTGTAGTAGTAGTAGTAGTTGTTCTTTTTTTCTTTTCCGAAACATGAAGGAAGGTTTATCGTTGTGGTATTACCTTGGAAAGATTTCTGAACAGTGAATACATGATAGTATTGGTAGCTTTCAAAATCTGTATGCTCTAATTAAAGTTAAATCAGAAAATCTTTTTTCTGAGTTGTTAAATCATTTTTCTGAAGATTTATTTTATTTTGTTATCATATATAGCTGGGGAAACATCTGCAGTAAAGTTACATGGACAGTTTGGTAAACCTGCTAAGCAGCCTCCACAAAACAAAGATGGTGGACCAATGATGTCATCTGTAGCTACTTCTGAGACAAAAGGAGGTGACCGACCACTGGAAAAGGATCGCAAGAAAGATGTACCAGCTCCTAGGATGCAATTTGATGATAAGAATCGTGTAGAAAAAGCTAAGAAGCGTGCACTCGTTAAAAAGACTGAAGCTAGAAACAGAGTAGAACTGTTTCGGCATTTATCTCAGTATGAACAAGGAACTCAGCTACCTGATCTTGAATCAAGGTTTTTTCACCTTGAAACCATGCATCCTGCAGTTTACAAGGTAACCTCCTCCACCCCGTCATTTCCCATCTTCATTTATTTCTGCTTTAAAGTGGGAAACCATTTCCAGGAAGTAGTTGTCTAAGCTACTAAGCTTGTTCTGGAAGACTTTATTCAGCAAGTAAGACCTAAGAAGGAGACTTACACATTATCATCTTCCTTCGTGATCATGTATCTGTCTTCTGATGCACTAAGACTGTATTACCACCAGATTGCTGAGGCGACTGCTGTTTTGACTTTCACTTTTTGTGTTTCTCTCCTAACTTTATAATTGTAATGCCTCAATCGCTAGCTAGTTTAGAGTTTGTTGTATGAATACTCTATATTCGTTTTGCTTTGAACCGGTTTCATTCTGGTGCTCAATAAGTTAGGTTTCTCTAATTCTAGAGATCCCCTGCATTTTCTATTGACATAGAAATCTCTATATAAACTTGAATCAACTTTTAGCGAGCATTGAACCTAATGGAAGTGTAGTAACATGGCTAAACCTTAATCCTCATAAGTTGGTATTGTCTATATGGATTTTTGCTTCCTTTTTATTCGATCTTTTGCATGAACTCCAACAAATTGTAAGCCTTTTGAGACAACTTCATTCTACTCGTCCCTTTTAATCCCTCGAATAACCATGGTGCCTGACCTATAGACGGATACATGTGGAGATATAAGCAGGATATGGTTAAACCATCTCAAGCAACCTTCTCTTATTTTGTCTTCTACAATTTTCTTACTTTAGGAAACAGATGATCTAATCTCTGAGCTACAGGCACTTTTTTAATTTTATCATTCATAACTTTCTTACTTTAGGCTAATTTTATTTTCTTGAAGATATCATTATACACTGTAATTTTTAGGGTAAATTTTTGTACCACTGCCAGTCTTAGTTTGTGATTAGATATGGACTTCAAAGCATTGTCAATTTTTGAGTATGACATTAATGTATTAGAAATGTCACACATATTCATGTTTGATTGTGAACGTCTTACCAGGTCGGATTGCAGTATTTGGCTGGAGATGTAGTTGGGGCCAATGCTCGCTGTGTTGCAATGCTACAAGCATTTCAACAAGCCATCAAAGATTACTCTACACCTCGTGAAAAAGCTCTAGGTAGAGATTTAACAGCAAGAATCAGTGGCTACATATCATTTATTAACGAGTGTAGGCCTCTTTCTATTAGCATGGGGAATGCAATTCGTTTTCTGAAAGCTCGTATAGCCAAGTTATCTTTAACTCTTTCTGAGTCAGAAGCAAAAGCTGCTCTGAATTCAGATATTGAGCGCTTCATGAATGAGAAGATAGTACTAGCTGACAGAGTAATAACAAGACAGGCAGTTACGAAGATCAGAGATGGCGACGTTCTTCTCACATTTGGTTCTTCCTCTGTTGTTGAGATGATTCTGCTACATGCTTATGAGCTTGGGAAACAATTCCGTGTAATAGTGGTTGATTCTCACCCTAAATTTGAAGGCCGGGCACTACTTCAGATGCTAGTGAAGAAAGGCCTATGTTGTACATACACTCATATAAATGCTGTTTCTTACATTATGCATGAAGTCACTAGAGTGTTCATGGGTGCTGAATCTGTATTATCTAATGGAACTGTGTACTCTAGAATTGGGACTGCATGTGTTGCTATGGTTGCTCATGCATTCCGTGTTCCTCTGCTGATTTGTTGTGAAGCTTATAAGTTTCATGAGAGAGTACAACTTGATTCTGTCTGTTCCAATGAGCTGGGTATGTCCTATTTATAGATTATATTTCCTGCCATATATTGCAACATTACATGTGGCTTTATTGTTTTCTTAACTCAATTGCAGGTGACCCAGATGTCATTTCCAAGGTTCCTGGTAGACTGGATGTCAATTATTTGGATAACTGGACAAGTAATGATAGTATTCAGCTTCTGAATTTGATGTGAGTGAATTTCTTATTTTGGTTTTCTTTCACAACTGAAGGATAAATTATAGTTCCTTTAATCTTTATAAAGTTATCTCTGTGCTTTTTGTCCTTATTTTATTAAATGGAGTTTTTTTTGAGATAATTATAAAATGGAGTTGTTAGTTATTGGAGAGTTTGTTATGGTCTATTCTTTAGCTGCTTTCCACACCATGTGCATTGATACATTACAAGGGCATTGGGATGGGAACAAGAAACATAACTGATGTCTGGGAAAAGTTTCGTGACATCACGAAAAAGGCAGAAATTTAATTTTCTGAAGAATTATGGAGTAGAAGTGGTGCAAAAAAATAAAAAACTCCTCTAGAGCCACCAAACATTTGGAAGAATAAACGAACTTGTCCTTGAGCCACGAGGAAAAGTCAGTCCTCACTGCTCTGGTCCTCCCAAAGTCACTGCCTTGACACCTTCGTTAGTTGATTTGCTTAAAGTTTCAGGACTTGAACAGTTATTTAAGAAATTGAATATCATTGTGAAGTGTGAACTAGAAGTGAGTCCAAAAACAATGATGCATTGTAATGCAAATACTAGTCCAGAAAATGTAACAGTGAATCCTAAGACACTAGTCAGAGAGTGCAAATCCTAAGATGATGTAGAAGTTACTTTTTGTCAGAGAAGTTTTTAGTCTTAAAGGAAATAGACAGAATTTTCTCATTAATCTAATACTTGAGTACATGATTTAACAGGTATGATGCTACTCCGTCAGACTATATCTCAATGATCATTACAGATTATGGCATGGTAAGTGGATTTCACAAATTTGCTTTCAATCTAAGTTCTTTAGGTTTGCACATGGAGTATTAGCAGCATGAAGTCTTAAAGAGTTGTATCCTCTTACCCCTGCTCATTTCATGGCCTTTTGGTGTTTTCCAGATACCAACCACAAGTGTGCCTGTGATTGTGCGCGAGTATGGGAGAGAGCACCTCCTGATATAAATTGTCCAGTTAATGTTGGCATTTGGATGTGATAGAGAAGGAACTACTACCAACTTATTGGCAATTTTTGCTGTCAGATAACACCTTATAGGAAATGAGTGCATGCATTAAAAATTATTTATCATATAAAAAAAGAATGCATGCATTAATTTTTTTTTATCTTGGAGATTATAGAAATTTGCATAGTTCTCAGTAAGATCTTTCTTTTTGTTAGATTATTTACATAGTTTTCTGATAAAAATAACTAGATCATAGTTGTCAGGTGGCCTTTTGTTGGACGGATGCCTTGTATATTTCGATACAAAATTTCTCGTGGAAAATGCAGCAAATTTTTTGAGATTGTTGTGCAACTGTTTGTGCAGTTAGCTTCCCAAGCCAATTGACAGTTATATGAGTTATGGGATCTGAGCTTTTAAGGCTGGCAAAATCGTTGTCTGTGTTTCTATCTTTTTATGAATGTACACTAACAAAAGCGTCTCTTTTAGATATCTACGTCTCAATTCCAAACTTCTTTGTGATCAGTTATATGATTTGCCTGTTCATTTCATCCTATCAGCCCATTCTACACCAGTTTATCTTTGATTTGTCTATTTTTACATTAGGTGTCAACCTATTGCAATTCCCCCCCCCCCCCTCTTTTTTTTTTTTTTTTTTCAGATTTAGGATTTCCATACTTTTTGAAACTCACGTAGCCAAAGTTATGTTGAAATTTCATAGAAAATTTTACAATCTTTTCTAGCTTCACTAGAAAAATATCTTGTACTACGTGAATTTGAGTAGTTTCTTTGAGTAATTGTATTGTTTGATTAGAAGATAACTTGAAAGGTTAATTTCGATTTGATCTTCTGTTTGCTCGAAATTTAGTGTTGCAAAGTTAAATTGTACCTTCCAAACTAAATGAATTTGACTAATATATCTAACACAAAACAATGAGAATGAATAGAGGTAGGGTGATGAGTGTGAGAGGGAGGGCAGGGAGGTGGGTTGTAGGGAGTGAGGGTTGTGGGGTAAAAAGTTATTTTTTTTAAAAAAAGAATTATTGGGGGTGAGGGTGGGGATGGGGTTGGGATAAAAAAATTTAATTACTTTCGTTTTTTTAAAAAATTGCAGGGGGTGTGAGTGGGGGGATGGGGTTGGGGTAAAAAAGTTAACTTTTTTTTTAAAAAAATTGTAGGGGGTGGAGTGTCAGGGGTGGGGGTGGGGGTGGCGGGAGGGGGCAGGGGGAGGGTTGGGGTAAAATAAGTTCTTTTTTTAAAAAATTATTGGGGGTGGGGGTTGGGGGTTAGGGAGGGGAGGGGAGAGGGGTTGAGGGGGATTGGGCGAAGGAAAATGCAATTTTTTTGAAAAAATTATGGGGGTGGGTTGTGGGGGTAGGGGTGGGTGGAATTGGAGGTTGGGATGAATGGTTGTGAGAGTGGGAGAGGACAATACCACTTGTTTTAGGATGATGTGATCATTGAAAAATTAGACTATGATGAATTAACTATTGAATAATAGTTTAAACTTTGAAAAATGGTAGAATTAAGTGGGTTTGAATTTTCAAAGTTATTATTTGAAGAGTAGATGATTAAATACTCTTACATTGGTTATTTTTAGATTTTGAGCGTTCTGAGGCTTTGAGGAAAGGGAAGGATCACGTGAAGTAACTTGCTCATTCAAATTCTTAGATTGAGGTAGGTTATGGTTTATTTGGATTTAGAATTTGATTAATCACGTGTATGTGTAATGAGTTGATAAAGCATGCATAATTGGTCTTCAAACATAGACTGTGATTGATACTTGTTAGCTTGATAATATTTGTATGAATAAGCTATTAAATTATTGAAGTCTTTCGTAATAAGCCTTGTTGTTGTGGCGTGTTCTTATAATTATCAATGTGTACCTGAACAGAAAACATACTAAGATATATCGAGAGGAATAAGTAATATATAATTATTCTGAGATGAGTGACTCGAGTCTGATGTGAGCTTACAGATGAGTGATTGTGTGATGAATCAAGTACCACATCTGTATAAAACATGGTTCAGATATGAGTGACTTGAGTATGATGTGAGCTTACAAATAAGCGGTATGTGATGAATAAGGTACCACACTAGTATGGTACATGGACGCCTAGGGTCCCCTGCAGGTCATGACTAGTTGAGCAAATTAAGACCCTTTAGCATATGTATACAAAAGAGTGAAAGATGTGTGTTCAGATAGGGTACATGATGTGCCGAGATTTCATGACACTTTTGACGCTTAAAACTAAGGATTTTTGGGAGTTCTTAAGTACATTTTGTTGGATTTGATGTCGTTTGTTACATGTATAGGAAAAAGTATTAAAAAGATGAAAATGCCAAAGTGTTGCAGATTTTTGGGAAAAAAGGCATGCCCCGCAAGCGTCACACCCATGACGACCCATGGGAGAAGGCGTCTGAACAAAGCAGAAGGAGAAGCTAAGGAACTGAAGCCTGACGGGCTGCCACGACGCCCGTGGATAACACAATGGGATATTGCAGATCCTGTTAACATGAGCCAGAGAATATGTGAAGCAGCCAAGTAAAGGGCGACGGGAATCCACGAAGGGCGTGACACTTACGACGCCCCATCACAGACGCCTGTGGAAACAAGGCAACGGAGATGCAGAGAAGGCAAGTGCAGCCGATGAGAAAACATGATGGGCATCGCACCCACGACATCCCATAATAGACACCCATGGTATCAAGGCAGGAGGCCTAGAACCAAGACCTGAAATGACCCGACAGGCACCTACGACGCCCGTCGCATCCACGACCGCCCGTGGGGCATCTCATCGGTAGCAGCCGCGTCCAGCTTTCCTAGAATAGTTAGGATTTGGTCTTTTTGTCTATAAATACTTCCCTTTAGATTTTATTTTCAGTTGTTACTCATTAAATTCTTAAAAGCACTACATTGTTACATTTGGTTTTGATTTTAGACATAAGTTCTTTAGATTAAAGATTGTTCTTGATTGATTGAAGTGTTCTTGAGATTTTATTCAAGATTTGGGACTTCTTTACTTCTTCTTATAAGTATCTACTGATGATTGTTTCAACAATCATTAATTGTTTACTTATGAACATGAGTAGATAAATCCACAACTAGGGTTGTGGGAACCATGAAGGATTAACGAAGTAGGTAAAGTACTTGGGTATTCTAGGGCGGTGTTTATGCATGTATTGTTCTTCCCTTTGTTTTGATTGCTTTTTACCTATGCGCAACATTAGAACTCGCCTTATCCTTACTTGCCGAACCAAGGAGGTAACGGATGGGAACAGGGTTTTTCAATGATGGAGATTTGAGACTATCAACCCTCATCTAATAGCTTGACCTTATCCGGGAATAGCTAATATGGGATCCAGGGTAAGGGTTAGTAAATCATACACCCACGGCCGAACCAAAGAGGGTGGTGAAATTCATCTATCTGCCGGACCAAGGATTTAGGTGAACCTAACTTACCGATTCTTCATGCTAAGCACCAAGCTAGTCTACTAAGTACAAACGCCTTACTAAGTTATGATCTCATGGGGAACACTACCCTAGTCGCTTCTCTCATTGATTACAACTCTTACAATTGTCACATGTCACTTGTTTACATTCTAGTTACAATTATTACTTGTTACATTAAAACCCCCCTTCGTAGGGAAATAAATGGCTAACAGCGCAATTAAACACTAATCAACAATAGTCCTACCATATTCCCAGTGGGATCGACCTTAACTTTCGTTGGGTTCTATATTTGAACAACGTCTACTTACACTTCTAAAAGAAGGTGTAATTTGGGCACATCAAATTTTGGTGCCATTGACGGGGAATACGGTTTAGGATTAAGAGAGATTGTGTTTATTTCACTATTATTCCTTATTTCCTGATTTTACTTTTTTTGTTGTTTTTGTTTTATACTACAGGTTGCACACTTGTGCATGCCCAGTATAAGGAGTCAAGGCAATCCCTTGATCCTGAACTCCCTAGAACCTTAAGAAACATGGCTAAAGAGGGAGAGCATAAGACACCACAACAGATCACAACTCAGTTGTTGGCTGAAGCATAGCAGAGGAAAAAGGCAGGGGAAGACACCCTTGCTGCTGAACATGCTACAATTGTAGAAAACCTTGCAGCTCGAAATGCGATAGCTAAGCAAGCAAGGCAAGAATGACAACAAGCAGTGAGAGACGAGGCAACAACTAGATAAAATTTACCGTAAAACAGGGGCCGACAGATACAGCAGCCGAGGTATGCCCCTCGCTACTATGAAGATGATGATGATGTGGAGGAAGTAGGCATTACTGGACCCATAGTGTTGCCACCACTGACTGAGGGAACAAAGTTTGACATCACCAGCACCATGATTCAGTTGCTGAACCTGAAGGTACTATATGCTGGAAAGCCTACAGAAGTGTAAATCTACATGTGAAAAGTTTTTCTCAAATTTGCAAAGCTTATAATCTACCAGGAGTGGGGCAAGATGCTACTAGACTGAGATTGTTTCCATTCTCATTGACTGGAGAGGCAACTGTGTGGCTCTCAAAATTGCCCGATAATTCCATATACACATGGCATGAGTTGAAGACTTAGTTTTTAGAGCGGTTCTTTCCTCCATCAAGGATATTGCATCTGAAGCAAGAAGTCTATAATTTCAAGCAGCTACCTGCGGAGGCATTATATAAGATATGGTTGAGTTCAATAAGAAGTTGAAACAAGTTCTGAAACACGGAATCCCTTCACGTCATCTGATGGAGATCTTCTACAAAGCATTGAATGCCAACACAAAAGTAGTAGCTGACACTGTAACTGGAGGAACGTTCATGAGAAATCATATATTGAAGCTTCTGAGATGCTTGACAGGTGACCAAAACTTATAGAGCATGGCATACTAGAGAGTTTGAAACCCAAATAAGTACATACACGGTTGGAAAATCCATTGAACTTATTGATTTGCAAGACATCAAATAGGAAGTTGCTGAATTAAAGACAAGCATTGGGTTGATTGCAAAGAAAATCCTAGATGAGGGAGTAGAAAAGGTAAAAGATATTGGTTCATATGGGAAAGCACCAAGGCCAGATGATTACTCATCTGATGAGGAGGTTAGTTATTTGAATGATCAAGGAGCGGGTTTCCGGGCCTCTGTCCAAGGGAATCAAGGTCAGAACAGAGATAGAGATGACCACTACAATTGGTACAACTATAGAGATAGGACCAGAGCTAGAGATAGGGATGGTGACTGGCATAAAAAGGATGGCTATTAGAATGATAGAAATGGTCTATATGTCCCTCCTAGAAATCGCGAAGATAGACCTGAACAACCAACCATGAGGGAGTTGCTCAACAAAGTATTTCAAAAGGTTGATTCTACAGATGCAAGCATGAAAGGGATGCGAGCTGACCTTTCAGGTATGAGTTAGAAAGTGGAGGCTCATTCTATCGCCATAAAAGAGCTTGAGACCTAGATGCACCAGATGTCTACTAGCATAAATCCGCATCAAAAGGGTACTCTCCCAAGTGACACCATTCAGAATCCGAAGAATGATCGACAAGTTATAGCTGTGACTACCCAAAGCAGAAAATAGACTGTTGAACCTTCTATGCCTATAGTTGTTGATGAGCTGGCCGAGTCTAAAAAGGATGATGGTGAAATTATGGTCGAGCCTGAGGAAAAGGATAGCGGTGAAGGGCTAAGTGAGATAAAGTCTTCTGAGTGGAAAGCAAAGAACAAAGAGGTTGCGCCGGTCTTGAAGCCCATGCTATTGCCTCCTCTACCTTACCCATAGAGATTGAAGAAAAAGGTTGAGGACGGCAAATTTCACAAGTTTATCTCCATAATGAAACAACTTTCAGTAAATATTACTTTAGTTGAAGCATTGGAGCAGATGCCTAGATATGCTAAATTCATGAAGGATCTGGTGACTAGGAAGATAACGGTGAGTTTTGAGCCAGCTGATAATCTGCACCATTGTAGTGCAATAGCCTCCCATTCTTTGGTACAGAAAAAGGAAGATCCTGGAGCTTTTACTATCCCTTGTACGATTGGAGCATTCTACATTGCTAAAGAGTTGTGTGATCTTGGTGCTAGTATCAATCTAATTCCACTAGCAGTGTTTAATCAGTTGGTCTTGAGAGCTCCCAAACCAATGATAATGCAACTTTTTATGACAGATCACACAATGAAAATTCATGTAGGGATTCTCTATGATGTGTTTGTGAAAGTTGATACTTTCATCTTCCTTGCAAACTTTGTGATTCTTGACTGCGAGGTGGACTTTGAGGTTCCTATCATCTGGGGATGACCATTCCTTGATACCCGATGCACGTTGGTTGATTTAAAGACTAGGCAGATGAAGTTCAGATTGAATGATGAGGTATTTACTTTTAATGTTTGCCAGTCTATGAAGCATCATGACGATGTGTGAGTGGTTTCTGTTATTGATATGGTTGATGAGGATCATCTAATTATGCCTGTTGAGGAGAGACTTGGTGTTGAGGCATTAGCAACTGTGATTATGAATTTTGATGGAGATGACATTAAAGAGTATGATGATATGGTTGAAGCACTTGTAGGTATGGGGTCTTATACCTATGCTCCAAAAAAGCTTGATTTGGACCTGAAGAATAGACAGACACCGCCTGCCAGACTATCTATTGAGGAGCCTCCAGTCTTGGAGCTCAAAGCGCTTCCGTCTCATCTTCGATATGTGTTCCTAGGAGCTAATGAGACCTTGCCAGTTATTATTGCGGCAAACTTAGGAGAAGGGAAAGTTGAAGCTCTAGTTTCCGTGTTGAGTAAAATCAAAAAGGCCATTGGTTGGTCCATTACCGACATCATTGGGATTCCACCTAGAATCTGCACTCATAACATTTAGCTAGCCCCAAATTACATTTTAAGTATTTAGCACCAGCGTAGGTTGAATCAGGCTTTGCAAGAGGTTGTCAAGAAAGAGATTATCAAGTGGCTGGATGCAGGTGTGGTTTACCCTATTGCGGACAGCAAGTGGTGAGCCTTATTCAATGTATGCCGAAGAAGGGTGGGATTACTGTAGTCCCAAAAGCAAAGAATGAGTTGATCCCAATGAGGCCAATTACAGGATGGCGTATATGCATTGATTATAGGAAGTTGAATGCTTGGACTGAAAAAGATCATTTTCCGATGCCGTTCATGATCAGATGTTAGACTATCTTGCTGGTAGAGGATGGTATTATTTTCTTGATGGTTATTTAGGATACAATCAGATTTCGATTTTGCCTGAAGACCAAGAGAAGACCATTTTCACTTGCCCATATTTGACATTTGTGTTTAATAGAATGTCTTTTGGTCTATGCAATGCACCAATGACTTTTCAGCGTTGCATGATGTCTATCTTCTCTGATATGGTAGAGGACACTATTGAGGTGTTCATGGCTGACTTTTTAGTGGTGGGTGATTCTTTTGAGGACTGTTTGGCTCATTTCAGTTGTGTGCTAAAGAGGTGTGAAAAATGCAACTTGGTACTTAGTTGGAAAAAATTCCACTTCATGGTGAAAGAGGGTATAGTTCTTGGACATCAAATCTCCAAGAAGGGTATTGAGGTCGACAAAGCAAAGATTGAGGTGATTGAAAAATTACCTCCATTAGTTTCTGTAAAGGGGATTCGAAGCTTTTTTGGGCATGCTGGTTTCTATAGGAGGTTTATCAAGGACTTCTCCAAAATTGCTAATCCATTGTGCAAATTATTGGAGAAGGAGGTAAAGTTTGTGTTTGATGAAGTATGTCTGAAGGCATTCGAGTGACTTAAAGAAAAGTTGGTCTCTGCCCCTATTATTATCTCTCCTGATTGGTCTTAACCCTTTGAGGTTATGTGCAATACTAGTGAAGTGGCTCTAGGAGCAGTTATAGGCCAAAGGCGCGAAAAGATTCTTTATCCCATATACTACGCTAGCAAAGCACTTAACCCTGCTCAAAAGAATTATACTATTACCAAACAAGAGCTGCTTGTTGTGATCTTTGCATTTGAGAAGTTCAAATCCTATTTGCTTGGCACTAAAGTGGTAGTGCATACTGACCATGCAACTCTTCATTACCTCATGGAAAAGAAATATGCTAAGCCAAGGATGATTAGATGGGTGTTGCTGCTATAAGATATTGACTTTGAGGTCAAAGACAGGAAGGGCACAGAGAATCAGGTAGAAGATCACTTGTCTAGGTTAGAGGAAGAAGCTATGCTAAGGATTGATGATGTACAAGAGATTGATGATTGGTTTTCGGACGAGCAAGTATTGGCTGCCTCTCAAGACTTGATCCCATGGTTTACATATTTTGCCAACTATTTGGCAAGTGACTTGGTGCCTCCTGATATGTCTGTTCATCAAAGGAGAAAGTTCATGTATGATGTCAAGAAGTAGTTCTGGGAGGATCCATTCTTATTTCGTGTGTGTGATGATACTATGATCCGGAGATGTGTGCCAAAAGCTGAGATGATGGAGATTCTAGAGGCTTGCCATTCATCCCCTGTTGGGGGACATCATAGTGGTATCCAAACTGCACACAAGATATTACAATGCGACTACTATTGGCCGACCATTCACAAAGACACCCATGATTTTGCTAAAGCTTGCAGCAGCTGTTAAAGAGAAGGAGGTATATCAAGGAGGCATGAGCTTTCTCTTAATCCCATCCTTATGATTGAGCTATTCGACGTTTGGGTTAGTCACTTCATGGGTCCGTTTGTGTTGTCTAATGGAAACCGGTACATATTGGTGGCTGTTGAATATGTATCAAAATGGGTGGAGGCGGTTGCGCTTCCCAGTAATAAGGGTAAGTGTGTCACAACATTCTTGAAAAAGAACATCTTCTCCAGATTCGGTACACCAAGGACAATCATTAGTGATGGAGGCAAGCACTTTTGCAACAAGCTGTTTTAGGCTTTACTAGAGAAATATGGAGTGAAGGACAATGTTGCAACCCCCTATTATCCCCAGACTAGTGGGCAAGTGGATGTCTCCAATCGCGAAATCAAGTCAATCCTGTCCAAGACGGTCAATGCCAACAGAAAGGATTGGTCGCGGAAGTTAAATAATGCCTTGTGGGTGTACCAGACTGCATTCAAGACCCAATAGGTATGTCACCATATCCACTTGTGTTTGATAAGGCGTGCCATCTTCCGGTCGAGTTAGAGCATAAGGCCATGTGGGCATTGAAGAAGCTAAACTTAGACTGGTCTGAGGCATCGTTGCAGTGGCTTGGGCAATTGAATGAGTTGGATGAGTTCCTCTTGAATGCAGATGAGAGTTCAGCCTTATACAAGGAGAGGATGATATTGTATCATGACCGGAAGATAGAAAATAGAAACTTCCAGCTGGGTGACTTGGTCCTGCTGTTCAATTCTAGACTTTTCTTGTTTCCTGGCAAGTTGAAGTCCAAGTGGATTGGACCATTCAAGGTGGTACAAGTGTTTCCTCACGGGGCCGTTAAACTTGAGAATCATGAAGGAAAAAGGTTCAAGGCTAATGGACAGCGGATTAAAGCTTATTTTGGCACAACAGAGGAGCTCAAAACAATTGAAGCCTGGAGCCTTGATGAATTTATCCCACCAAAGGAGCTGGATGAAGTCTGATTAATCAAGCAACCTATGTCATTCCACGATGTTAAATCAGATGCTGCATGGGAGGCAACCCATGGATTTTTCTTTTTATTTTTTCTTTTGTAAAGTGTTTTGGTAAAGTCTGAATAGCCAAAACACTCGCGTTATGCCGCGATGTTAAATCAGGCGCTGCATGGGAGGCAACCTATGGACTAATGTGTATTGAATTTGTAGGAAGTGGGGATATGAAAACAAAATTACAAGAACTGCAGGTAAACAGGGGTCCCACAGGCTCTATGACAGGCCATCGTAGGTGCCACGCCCGTGGGACTAGGGAATTCAAGCTGCAAAAAATGCTAGGTATTAACTAAATTATGGTCTATCTTATTTCCACGCCCTACATGACGGGCTGTCGCAGCTCCAACGGGCATGGTAATTGGGTGTGAAGCCATGAAAAAAGATGCAAGGAGCCACTGGCTTATTCCCACGTCCCACGTGATGGGACGTCCTATCCCTGACGGGCATGGGAAGCCTGTTTTAGATGCCCAGGTAAGTGATACACGATGGGCCATCGAATTCCCCACGGAATTGCATAGCCCATCGTCTGGGTCGGTCAACCAAGGGTCAAATGGTTTTCATTTGTGTTTATTTAGTCCGACCGGACCTGACTCAGAATCCCTTTCCTTTTTTCCATACGCCTCTTGAGCAATTGACCTCATTCAATTGAGGTCAAACATTTCTCCAAATCACGTCTTCTCCCACCAAAAGCCACACAAGATCATCTTCTCACCCTCAACCCATGATCACCTCCCTAAAATTCTCTCCCCACGATCACTCCCTCGATCTCCCATATAGTCTCATCACCCCAAGACCGCTACACAAGTTCACACAAAAGTCTCACAAGTGAAGTTTTTAAAGATTTGTTGAAAATCGATAGTAAGTGTGCTCTTTTTATTATGTTAAATTCTTTCTTGTTGCTAAGTTAGTCATTAAATATAATGTTCATATTTGGTAGAAACCCTAGGTGTGAACTTGTTCTTGGGGTTGTATGTCTAACTTGTGAAAAAATTGGGAACTAGGGTTGTGTCGATGCTATGAGAATTGGGTTGATGTGGTGTGCAAAAGTTATTGTATGTTGTTTGTTAGGGGAAGGTGATAACTTGTGCAGGCAAATGATTAAATGAAAGAAATTGGTTTTGTGTGCCTATCTTGATCCCACGGGACACATGACGGGCCGTCTGAGGCACGACGGGCATCAGATAAGACATAGGGGTTTAATAAGTGCCTAAAAAGGCTTCTGTCCAGTTTCGATGCCCGATCTGATGGGAAGTCAGACCTCCCACACCCTTGGGATGAGCCCATAGGAGGACAACTAGTCCTTAAAAATTCCACTGCCTTGATCCGACGCCCTTTCCCATAGGACGTCGAACCTCCCACGCCCGTGGAACAGGGTCGTAGGAGGACTATTTCACCTGCACAATTCACTAGATCATTCTGACGCTGTACCACGGGACGTCGGACCTCCCACACCCGTGGGAGGCTAAAAGTACTGAACTTTTTTTTTCTAAGTGTAAATTTTTCTAAATTCTAATTTTTGTACTCTGTGCTAACGATGATTGCCTGCAGGTACTAAGGCACCAAAAACACCACTCCGACACGGGGGTCCCCGGAAATCAAAGGATACTTCAGTCAAGTCTCGACTAAAGGATCAATTTAATTCTGAAGTCGAGAAGAGTGATTCAGACAACTCCCCCTCGTCCGAGCAACCAAAACAAAGCTGATAGTATCTCCTTCACCCTGGTCTGAAGAGGAAGGAGGAAATATACCTACAAAGGAGGAAAGATCTTCTTTCGGCTCGGCTAGTTCTAGCACAGAAAAGGACCATGCTCCTTCACCAGCTAAAGGAGGGCAAGAACTAGCTACCCAGGTTTCTAGTGGCATGGAAACTGGGACCGAGTCAGAAAATGATGATAAATCAGGGTCTAACCACAGTTCGGCCAAAGATGCAGAGGGTGATGTTGATTATGATACTGAAACCACTACTCCGGAAAGGGAGTCTACTTCACCCACTCTGACTAGCCTTGGCGCAACACTGGTGCTCGCTCGGGAGAGAGCTAGGTGGAATATCGAAGGGTCAAAGAAAATATTTGAGGGGAAATATGATACGACCTATCGCTTAGGAATGGAGGATTGATCCTTTCAAGCTAAAGGACTTCCCCAAGCTTGATGAATATTTCCGGTATTACTAGCTAGGTTGGACTAGCAAGCCACTCCCAGATTACCAACCACTTATTGTAAGGAAATTCTATGCGAACTACCAAGCCATATTGGAGAGTCAATGCCAGAAGGGCCAAAAAACGGCTAACTTGCCTACTCTTGAGAGTGTACCAGTGCGGGGTGTCCCTATGAACATCTCCTCCAAAATATCAATAGGTTCCTCTTGGGGCCGGGATATAAGATTGTCACCGATCCTTTTGAATATGCTCCTCGGATAAAGACCGAAGCAAAATAAACAAAATGGTTGGCTAAGCGTCTCACCACAACAGGGAATCCTAGCTGGATAGACCAAGACAAGCCATAAATCACTAAGGCCTCTCTCTCATTTGAGGCCAAGTCTGGTGGGCCATATTACGACTATTGTTGATGCCTACGGGTGGAGACTACCAGCTCACTCTGGAAAGAGCTATTTTAGTCACTAGATTGTTATCAAAATACAAGCTAAACATCGGGCAAATCATAGCTGAAGTGATCAGAGACAGAGTCACCAAGATAAGCTCCTCCTATCCATTTCCTTGCCTCATTACTGAGCTGTGTGATGAAGCTAATGTCCCAAAATATGTGGGGATTAATCATATGGAGTGGTGCAACCAAACACATCATCCTAAAAGGTCAAAGGATGAAACCAGAGTTATGGATTTGAGCGATGCTTTAGAACCACTAGCCCTGACCCAAGAGGCACATGTACCGACACCAGAGGCGATACCATCCACCACTACTGTGCCTACCCCACAGGGTAGTCAGACTGAGCACAATACTGCTGGTCCATCATCTTCTGCTGTATCTCTAATAGAGGAAACTGATTCAATATTTGCTTTCCATCCGGTGAATTTTGCCAACACAGTTCATAGGACTATCGAGTTGCAGGGCTAAATGAAAATGTTTGCTTAACAATTTCAACCGATTATCGATGCATCCATCCGAAAATCCATGGCACCATTTCTTAATATGAATGACCAGATGGACGCGCAAGAAGAGAGAATTGATGTGAAGATAAATGAGATGGGTGCAGCTGAGCTCATAGAGATAAAACAACAAATAGCGGAGCTTAGGGTTGATGTGGATGAGTTGAAGAATCCCCCTGCTTCTCGAGCTAAAGAACCACTAGTCTTGCCATAAATTTTGTTGGAGCCAGCGTTTAACTTGTAACACCCCAGAAACATATCCAGTTATCTAAGTTAAAAACCTCAGAAAAATTCATGTTCAAGGAACTATGGGTCCAAACCACGGACCGTGGTTCAAACCACGGGTCGTGGAATGGAGCCGTGGTTGACCTTATGCTGGTTCAGCCTCTGGTCTGGAACCACGAGTGGGTTCTACAGACCGTGGTTCAAACCATGAGTCTGTCCTATCCAGTCGTGGAACTTAGATCAGAGGAGTGAAAGGTCCCTCTGAAATAACGACTGGGTTCGACGACCTGTCATCCAGAAGATGACCCATCGTCTTAAGTCGTGGATTGACCAAGGGTCAATTGTATCCCCAGGAATGACAACTCTTAACAATGAGCCATCGTTTGTTCTATGGGTCCGTCCTGTTGACCCGTGAAAATGCTTTTGCAGCCTGTTGGTTTGGCCAAAAACCACGAATGGAAACCAACGAACCGTGTTTTGTTCTACGGTCTGTGAAATCCACCCGTGGTCACTGGAAGTCAACTTTTTAACAGCTTTTCTAAATTATTTCGCAGGGGTATTTTAGTCATTACCTATTCTTTTAACTCCTAAATGATGTTGTTTTGGCTATGCCAAGTAGGTTTTCACCCTTATTAGCCTAAGTTCCTTCTCATTACTTCACTCTTCTCCCAAAAGGGATAATTCTTCTCCAAGCTTCAAGTCTCAAGATCCAAGTTCAAGTCTCCTAAGTCTTTCCAATTCAAGTGGGTTATCTTCAACCAAGGTATGTGGGTAATCAACAATGGGTTCCGTTCAACCTTGTGCCTAAAACCCCTAATTCAAATTTTGATTTCATGATCTTAAAATTAGGGTTCTTATCCAATTCCTATGGGTTTTGCTAAATATGATCTTCTTATTATTTAGTTATGACATTTCCATTAAATTGCATGATTTCACATGGGTTTTACATGCTAACTCTTATTTCATGAATTGAAGTTTAACCATGGAAATTCCTACATGCATGAAGATTGATTTAAGCAAATTAGATTTTGATAACATGTCCCTTATGGGTTTTCAAGCATGTGCATGCCTAGTTCCTATATTCTATGAAAAATCTATGTATTATGAAATTGAACTAGAGTCATGCAAAGTATTACAAGTCATGAAGTATGCAAGTTTTCTATGTTATGAAGTATTATGAAAGATAAGACACCCAATGTTCCATCAATGCTCATGAGTCATTTTCTAAACTAAAACTCATGAGTAGTATGACGATCCGAGTTATGAACAAGTATGAACAAGTATGGACAAGTTATGAACAAGTTATGAACAAGTTGGCATCAAATATGTCATATGTTTGTGAGTACATGTTATACATTTTGGGAGTAGTATTTAACACCGAGTTGGACTGGGTGAGAGTACCCAAGGTCCTAGAACTACGTGCCCCCGTAGGTTCTAAGTCCCCTCTGTTGGGCATCAGATTTAGTGATCACGCCACATGTCATGCCTCTATATCCTGGCAAGGTATATTGGGTCCTTTTGATGGGGAGGATAAATCAGACTCCATGTAGCTCAGCATGGTTTATGTCGGTTAAAAGAAACTCCCACATGTTATTTTCAAGTTATGAAGTTATATGATTCTATACTATAAAACTTAAGCTTTGTTTTATGTTTTATTTCTTGTACCTTGATATTTATTCATGGCCCTTCTTTAAGTAACAGGTTTATTCCCAAGCATGTTTTAAACTGCTTTTATCATAATTCATGCATCGCTCATATACTCGGTACATCCTATAGTACTGATGCATATATTGCGCTGCATCCTTTGATGATGCAGGTTCAGGTGTTCCTTTCCAGACACGTGGCTAGAGCTTCCAGGCCACTCTATCTGTCAGCTGTTGGTGAGTCCTCTTAGGTCGAGGACTGATTATGTTTTAGCTGTGTTAGCTTTTCATTTCGTATTTCGAGTTAGATAGGGTCTTGTCCTAGCAAATCCTTGTGTCTTGAGTAGAGGCTTTTCAGACATAGACAGTATTCGAGTTCTCTTATGGATCTTGTACTTCTATTTTGACTTGATCACCCATCTATTTTATTCTGACTTTATCTATTATGCTTCCGCTTATTTTTGTTATGCTTGAGAATGCTATGACCAAGGGTTAACTTGGGGCACTTGTGGTCCCACGTCCCGTGTTACGTCTAGGGGTAACCTCGGGGTGTGAAAAACTTGGTATCAGAGCCTCAGGTGCAAGAGTCCTAGGATGTCTGAAAGCCACATCGAGCAGAATCTTTTTCAAGTGTGTGAAGTACGCCACATATATGAGAGGGAAGCTATGAGGTGTCTTAGGAAAACTTCACTTCTTTCATGATCACATCGTGCAATAGAGCTTAACTTTAATGTTCCTCTAATCTTTATCTTGTACGTTTTAGACTATGCCTCCTCGATGTGCGATGCATCCCTTAGCCACTCAGAATGTTGTTCCTCCCATTCCGATTCCTGATGTCACGAATGATGAATTCAGAAACTCCATCCATTTTCTAGCCCAGAATTTAGCCACTCAGGCCAATCAGCCAGCTCCTACCTCGGTCCACCCTCAAGGTGGGGTAGCGGCTCGAGTTCGTGACTTTGTTCGGATGAACCCACTTGAATTTTGGGGTTCAAAAGTGAGTGAAGACCCGCTCAACTTTATTGATGAAGTGAAGAAGATCTTTGAAGTTATGCAAGTGGTTGGGGTTGATTGTGTTGAGCTTGCAGCCTATCAACTCAAGGATGTGGCTCATATTTGGTTCACACAATGGAAGGAGGCTAGGGTGAGGGACGCGGTCCCTATGACTTGGGAGTATTTTGAGAGGGCCTTCCTTGATAGGTTCTTTCCCCGAGAGTTGAGGCAAGCGAAGGTGGAGGAATTTGTGAACTTGAGACAAGGTTCAATGTCGGTGCAAGAGTATAGTCTGTAGTTCACTCAGTTGTCTAGATATGCTCCCTCCATGGTAGTGGACCCGCATGATCAAATGAGCAAGTTTATATATTGGGTTTCGGATGTGGTGCAAAAAGAGTGTAGGTCTGCTTTATTATTGAGTGATATGAACATTTTCCGACTCATGACTCATGCCTATCAGATTGAGGGTGACAAGATTAGGGGGATGGCAAGGGAGAACAAGTAGGTTAGATCCGAGGGATCATGTTTTGGTCATCACAGGTTTGGAGGTGGACATCACTATTCTTTCTAGAAAAAGTCATCAGGATATGTTCATTCTTATGCTAGTGCTCCTACCCAGGATCAGAAGCCTCTTCATAATCAGGGTGGTAGAGGATCTGGTTCTTATTCCCAGTCTCAGGGAAGTGGTGCAAAGGGGTTTCTTTCCCCATTTGTAGTAGGTGGGGGAAGAATCACCCCGGTGAGTGCTTGGCCGGTAAAGAGGGTTGCTTTGGTTGTGGTCAACCTGGACATCGTATCAAAGATTTCCCTTCAGCTAGAAAGGGAAAGGGAGGTAGGACTCAGTCTACCCCAGCAGTTTCAGGAGGTAGACCAGCTCAGCAGGGTACAGCTTCTAGTTCTGGTGGTCAGTGCCAAAACTACCTTTTGGCTATGTCCTCTCGTCAGGATTAAGAGGGTTCCCTAGATGTTGTTACTGGTATGTTGAAAGTCTTCTCTTTCAATGGTTCTGGTTTCTGATGTTATAAGTGTTAAGGGGAGAAGGCCTTGTAGTAGCCTAGCTGGGAGGTAGCATATTTCTTTTCCTTATTAGTGTACTTTTTCCACCTTGACTTCTAAGTGTGGGTGAATTATGAGGTAAGGATTATTCATGCGAGCTGGTTAGAAGAGGTAGTCTAGTATGTACTGATAACGCTCAAACTATACCTCAATTTAAGAAGCGTATGCGATCGTTGTCAAATATATAACCCAACAAGGTTGGGGTCGAATCCCACAGAGAATATGGTGATGATTAAGACTTTAGTGAAGTATGTGACTAGTTGTCAATCGTTTCCAGTAACTAAAGGGGGGGTTTTGTAATCAAATTGTAAACAAAACAATAATAAACGTAGGAGAAATAATCAGTAGGAGAGAATGCGAACTAGGGACGTGGTTACCATGGCGTTGTAACAATGTCGATTCTAGGCTTAACCGGGTTCTTTCTATATGAATGTCACGATGTGATTGCGTCAATTGTATCGTCTAAACGTCTCTCGACCAAAGAAACAAATTTCCTTTTATCTTCTCTCGATCTCAAAAAGATGTGCTTTTTAGTTCTCAATCCTAACATCAAGTAAATTAATCCAGTTACAGCATTAATCTTTAAGACGAGAGTTGGTAGTCTCGAATCCTTGTTGTTAATCAAGTTTCCCGATTTTAATCTCTTTCTCAAGCAAATTAAACCTAGGCATGTTCTAATGTTTGCAACCCACTAGAAAATGTGACATAATGTATGATTAACAACGTGACAATATATAAATCGAACCCAACGCTACCCGGAATCTATATTGCTACGTTTGTCATGGCTCCCACAACCCTAGTTGCGGGAGTTTTAGTTAATCATGCTATAAAGAAAAGAGAAGAGAATTGAATTCATAATAAGGAGAAGAAGTTCTTACAATATAATGAAAACCAATCTTCAATAATCCAATAACAAGAAAAACCAAGAACTCACGAACACGAATTCAAGAATCCGAAAACGTGTTGTTGCTCTCAAAAATTGACTAAAAACTATTCTAAAACTATTGGGTGTATTCTAATTACATAAACCTATCATAGGGTATTTATAGGAGTCAAAGAAACCAAATCCAAAACGGGCTAGGAATCCCCAAAACGCGGGTCGCCGCCTCACGCCACTGCCTAAGCGTGACGGTCAGGCTTGACGGACCGTCAAGGCAGTGACGGACCGTCGCCTGGGCCGTCACTGTTAGGCAGTGATGCTGCCTTAAGTTGACGGTCCCAGTGACGGACCGTCAGCCTTGTGACGGGCCGTCACTCAGGCTGTCACTCTTAGGCAGAATGTTGTTTTTCGCGTACTTTCTTCCGTTTCCGTGTTTGTTTCCATTTCCTACAAATACAACATAAAAACATCAAAAACAACAACGGTTGCTTGAAAACGTACGATTGTTCTTAGTAAAAAGGAGTCAAAAGTGACGTAAATTAGCGTCACATCAACACCCTCAACTTAAAACGTTCGCTTGTCCTCAAGCAACATAACATAAAACAATAAAACGACTCAACTAAGAACACGAACTCATGTCTATAGCACTTCATGGTCATTCAAAACTTATTCAATTAAATCAAGCTCCCTCGTAGCACACGTATGTATGAAACACTAACTTGCAAGGATCCAAACATGTCATTCCGATATGATAGAATATTATGCATACACACGCATAGCTATCCTAACAATCAATAGACAATATAGACATCTTGGTGCCCTCACCACAAAGAAATCCCACACACAAGATTTGGGACTAGGTAAGCGCTCACACTCACAAACGATTTCAAACAATGCACATGCGATACCATAGGCTTGCCCTTACTATTCTATTTCAGTTCTTCAGAAAGCTACTTAGGATCACTACAGGACTTGTATTTGCTTGTAATGAGGCTTCGGGTGCAGGTAGGATGCATTTAGGGGTTAGTGACTAAGCCCTCCTTGGAACCATTTACATCTTATCACCACATAACTTCACTTTATCCATCCTTATTCACCTTTTTATTTCCTTGATTCTAGATACAGGTGCGGCCTCTTTATTGACAATTCTTTTTGTTTCTTTTTCGATCTTTTTCATCTTTCTTTATTTTTCTTTTCTTTTTCTTAGGCGCACACCCGGATTTTCATTCTATTCAACAACAATCATCTCCATCCTCTTTTTCTTCTCCTTTACCACTGTAGTAGCCACCCTCAACTTAGGCTGATTGCCTACGTCAAGGTGCACATGTCCATTGGTAGGACCAGGGCCAAAACAGGGTTTACCTCTATAGTAGCCACCCTCAACTTAGGTTGTTTGCCTACGTTGAGGTGCACGATGTCCAAGGAAGGACCAGGGCCAAGATAGGGATTCAAAGTTAAACAGGAATGGTGACAGGTTATTGAAAGAATAAGGTCAATTACGGCTCAAACAGGGATCAAAAGGGATTATTTGTATTTGGACGGTCATATAGGCTAAGTGGACTGCACACAAAAAGGGCCTGTGATCCTTTCCTAAGCAACCAACCTTCAAACTTAACAAAATAGACCGGGCAAGTTCTAGATGCATGCACAGAGTAAGAATTTATAACAATAAGCTCACACACTCTTGGCACCAAGAAACTATATCGCTATCAACTATCAAACAACCGCTTGGCTTAAGCATACTCATTCTAATCATAATCACACAATGACATTCAAGGATCCAGACAGTCAATCGTTTCAACATAAGTACAAAACCAGAAAATTTTTTAAAGGGGCCTCGTTTTAGTTAACAAAAACGCCATGCTCATCACTATAGACACTAAAAAAATTTAAAATAACAACCTAAACATGCCGGTTCTACTAGATAGCACACCGGAGGGAAAAGAAACACGGCAACAAAAACCCTCGGTGGTGACTCACAGGTTTTCCCACGAATTAATTAGACTATAATACAACAACAATTTATGGGTTGCCTCCCATACAGCGCCTGATTAAACGTCGCGGCACGACGCGGGTGTCTTGATTACTCAGACTTCATCAAGACACCCCAGACTTAATAAACAACCGTATGCACAACTATATACCCTATAATAAACAAAAACAACAAATAAAAGTAAAAGCAGGAAAGTATGACTAAGAGTCAAATAAACACACCAGACTTAATTAACAACCGTATTCCCCGGCAACGGCGCCAATTTTTGATAACGCTCAAACTACACCTCAATTTGAAGCGTAAGCGATCGTTGTCAAGTAAAGAACCCAACAAGGTTGGGGTCGAATCCCACAGAGAATATGGTGATGATTAAGACTTTAGTGAAGTATGTGACTAGTTGTCAATCGTTTCCAGTAACTAAAGGGGGGGTTTTGTAATCAAATTGTAAACAAAACAATAATAAACGTAGGAGAAATAATCAGTAGGAGAGAATGCGAACTAGGGACGTGGTTACCATGGCGTTGTAACAATGTCGATTCTAGGCTTAACCGGGTTCTTTCTATATGAATGTCACGATGTGATTGCGTCAATTGTATCGTCTAAACGTCTCTCGACCAAATAAACAAATTTCCTTTTATCTTCTTTCGATCTCAAAAAGATGTGCTTTTTAGCTCTCAATCCTAACATCAAGTAGATTAATCCAGTTACGGCATTAATCTTTAAGACGAGAGTTGGTAGTCTCGAATCCTTGTTGTTAATCAAGTTTCCCGGTTTTAATCTCTTTCTCAAGCAAATTAAACCTAGGCATGTTCTAATGTTTGCAACCCACTAGAAAACGTGACATAATGTATGATTAACAACGTGACAATACATAAATCGAACCCAACGCTACCCGGAATCTATATTGCTACGTTTGCCATGGCTCCCACAACCCTAGTTGCGGGAGTTTTAGTTAATCATGCTATAAAGAAAAGAGAAGAGAATTGAATTCATAATAAGGAGAAGAAGTTCTTACAATATAATGAAAACCAATCTTCAATAATCCAAGAACAAGAAAACCAAGAACTCACGAACACGAATTCAAGAATCCGAAAACGTGTTGTTGCTCTCAAAAATTGACTAAAAACTATTCTAAAACTATTGGGTGAATTCTAATTACATAAACCTATCATAGGGTATTTATAGGAGTCAAAGAAACCAAATCCAAAACGGGCTAGGAATCCCCAAAACGCGGGTCGCCGCCTCACGCCACTGCCTAAGCGTGACGGTCAGGCTTGACGGACCGTCAAGGCAGTGACGGACCGTCGCCTGGGCCGTCACTGTTAGGCAGTGATGCTGCCTTAAGTTGACGGTCCCAGTGACGGACCGTCAGCCTTGTGACGGGCTGTCACTCAGGCCGTCACTCTTAGGCAGAATGTTGTTTTTCGCGTACTTTCTTCCGTTTCCGTGTTTGTTTCCATTTCCTACAAATACAACATAAAAACATCAAAAACAACAACGGTTGCTTGAAAACGCACGATTGTTCTTAGTAAAAAGGAGTCGAAAGTGACGTAAATTAGCGTCACATCAACACCCTTAACTTAAAACGTTCGCTTGTCCTCAAGCAACATAACATAGAACAATAATACGACTCAACTAAGAACACGAACTCATGTCTATAGCACTTCATGGTCATTCAAAACTTATTCAATTAAATCAAGCTCCCTCGTAGCACACGTATGTATGAAACACTAACTTGCAAGGATCCAAACATGTCATTCCGATATGATAGAATATTATGCATACACACGCGTAGCTATCGTAACAATCAATAGACAATATAGACATCTTGGTGCCCTCACCACAAAGAAATCCCACACACAAGATTTGGGACTAGGTAAGCGCTCACCCTCACAAACGATTTCAAACAATGCACATGCGATACCATAGGCTTGCCCTTACTATTCTATTTCAGTTCTTCAGAAAGCTACTTAGGATCACTACAGGACTTGTATTTGCTTGTAATGAGGCTTCGGGTGCAGGTAGGATACATTTAGGGGTTAGTGACTAAGCCCTCCTTGGAACCATTTACATCTTATCACCACATAACTTCACTTTATCCATCCTTATTCACCTTTTTATTTCCTTGATTCTAGATACAGGTGCGGCCTCTTTATTGACAATTCTTTTTGTTTCTTTTTCGATCTTTTTCATCTTTCTTTATTTTTCTTTTCTTTTCTTAGGCGCACACCCGGATTTTCATTCTATTCAACAACAATCATCTCCATCCTCTTTTTCTTCTCCTTTACCACTGTAGTAGCCACCCTCAACTTAGGCTGATTGCCTACGTCAAGGTGCACCATGTCCATTGGTAGGACCAGGGCCAAAACAGGGTTTACCTCTATAGTAGCCACCCTCAACTTAGGTTGTTTGCCTACGTTGAGGTGCACGATGTCCAAGGAAGGACCAGGGCCAAGATAGGGATTCAAAGTTAAACAGGAATGGTGACAGGTTATTGAAAGAATAAGGTCAATTACGGCTCAAACAGGGATCAAAAGGGATTATTTGTATTTGGACGGTCATATAGGCTAAGTGGACTGCATCAAAAAGGGCCTGCGATCCTTTCCTAAGCAACCAACTTCAAACTTAACAAAATAGACCGGGCAAGTTCTAGATGCATGCACAGAGTAAGAATTTATAACAATAAGCTCACACACTCTTGGCACCAAGAAACTATATCGCTATCAACTATCAAACAACCGCTTGACTTAAGCATACTCATTCTAATCATAATCACACAATGACATTCAAGGATCCAGACAGTCAATCGTTTCAACATAAGTACAAAACCAGAAAATTTTTTAAAGGGGCCTCGTTTTAGTTAACAAAAACGCCATGCTCATCACTATAAACACTAAAAAATTTAAAATAACAACCTAAACATGCCGGTTCTACTAGATAGCACACCGGAGGGAAAAGAAACACGGCAACAAAAACCCTCGGTGGTGACTCACAGGTTTCCCCACGAATTAATTAGACTATAATACAACAACAATTTATGGGTTGCCTCCCATACAGCGCCTGATTTAACGTCGCGGCACGACGCGGGTGTCTTGATTACTCAGACTTCATCAAGACACCCCAGACTTAATAAACAACCGTATGCACAACTATATACCCTATAATAAACAAAAACAACAAATAAAAGTAAAAGCAGGAAAGTATGACTAAGAGTCAAATAAACACACCAGACTTAATTAACAACCGTATTCCCCGGCAACGGCGCCAATTTTTGATAACGCTCAAACTACACCTCAATTTGAAGCGTATGCGATCGTTGTCAAATATATAACCCAACAAGGTTGGGGTCGAATCCCACAGAGAATATGGTGATGATTAAGACTTTAGTGAAGTATGTGACTAGTTGTCAATCGTTTCCAGTAACTAAAGGGGGGGTTTTGTAATCAAATTGTAAACAAAACAATAATAAACGTAGGAGAAATAATCAGTAGGAGAGAATGCGAACTAGGGACGTGGTTACCATGGCGTTGTAACAATGTCGATTCTAGGCTTAACCGGGTTCTTTCTATATGCGTGTCACGATGTGATTGCGTCAATTGTATCGTCTAAACGTCTCTCGACCAAATAAACAAATTTCCTTTTATCTTCTCTCGATCTCAAAAAGATGTGCTTTTTAGCTCTCAATCCTAACATCAAGTAGATTAATCCAGTTACGGCATTAATCTTTAAGACGAGAGTTGGTAGTCTCGAATCCTTGTTGTTAATCAAGTTTCCCGGTTTTAATCTCTTTCTCAAGCAAATTAAACCTAGGCATGTTCTAATGTTTGCAACCCACTAGAAAACGTGACATAATGTATGATTAACAACGTGACAATACATAAATCGAACCCAACGCTACCCGGAATCTATATTGCTACGTTTGCCATGGCTCCCACAACCCTAGTTGCGGGAGTTTTAGTTAATCATGCTATAAAGAAAAGAGAAGAGAATTGAATTCATAATAAGGAGAAGAAGTTCTTACAATATAATGAAAACCAATCTTCAATAATCCAATAACAAGAAAAACCAAGAACTCACGAACACGAATTCAAGAATCCGAAAACGTGTTGTTGCTCTCAAAAATTGACTAAAAACTATTCTAAAACTATTGGGTGTCTTCTAATTACATAAACCTATCATAGGGTATTTATAGGAGTCAAAGAAACCAAATCCAAAACGGGCTAGGAATCCCCAAAACGCGGGTCGCCGCCTCACGCCACTGCCTAAGCGTGACGGTCAGGCTTGACGGACCGTCAAGGCAGTGACGGACCGTCGCCTGGGCCGTCACTGTTAGGCAGTGATGCTGCCTTAAGTTGACGGTCCCAGTGACGGACCGTCAGCCTTGTGACGGGCCGTCACTCAGGCTGTCACTCTTAGGCAGAATGTTGTTTTTCGCGTACTTTCTTCCGTTTCCGTGTTTGTTTCCATTTCCTACAAATACAACATAAAAACATCAAAAACAACAACGTTTGCTTGAAAACGCACGATTGTTCTTAGTAAAAAGGAGTCGAAAGTGACGTAAATTAGCGTCACATCATGTACCCCTGTAGAAGTTCTTGAATTTGCAATTCCTAGTTATGATAAGGGAGAGGAGAGAAGTCTTAAATAGGGTAAGCTAAGAAACCATAAGGTGACCATAAATATAAGCTTGAATATCGTAATGGGATACCGGTGGATGTTTGTTTTGTGCAACTAGTGACCCTTTGGTTGGGAGCCCTAGGATAGTTGGTTGTTATGATAAGAGGGGATTCTATCCTTGGAAGACGTTCTAGAAGCAAGAGATCTGGTCGAGATAGGTTTGAACATGGAGAATTGGGTAGTTAGACTCGAACCTTAGTACCTTTATGCGCGCCGTTGAGGTTGTTAGTTGAAAATGGTAAGAGTGGTATTTATAAGAGAATAGTTTTCCCGTATGTCTACTTCTCTCAATTTGGTGTCCCTTTCAGTTAACTGAGGTATCTAGAGTATGTTTGTTCTTTACGAGTTTTAGCTGAGTTCCTACTCTCATCCCAGATGAGTTATCATGTTGGATATCCATTTACTGTCTTATTGGTTGTTTTTACATTCTCAGCATGTATACGTGTCTTATGAAACCATCTCAGTTGTATTTCAATTGGAAATCGGTTACCACGATAGTACTTCAGCTTTCACAACCCAGTTGAAGGAGCTACTTGGGAAGCAAAATCATCCCTGAAGGCCAAGTACCTTCACCCTTTTCCTTCAGATCCTGTTCAGCTTGAGGTAGTAGTTCCATCCTTAGTATATCCTTCCGAATCTATTCCATCAGTTTCCCTCATGATCCTAGCATGCATCCATGTTTTATGAAGTTAGTTTAGCATTTTTTCAAGTTGAGAAGTTTATTTTTCATGGTGTTCCCTTGACCTCTATGTTTTGATGTTTGGTTGGGCTATTTTGCCCTCAGTTTCCCTTGTTTAGCCTCCATTCAAGGACAAATGATTCCAAGGGGGAGATATTGTAACACCCCGAATATGTATCCAGCTATTTAAGTTGAGAACTCTAGAAGTGTTTCATGTTCCAGGGTTTACAGGTCCAACCACGGATCGTGGTTCGAACCATGACTCATGGAATCAAAATGCAGACTGTCAGTGTTCCCAGGAACCACGAGTCAAATGATGACTCGTCATTTGAACGACAGGTCCATCCTGTTGACTCGTGGATTGCCTTCTGAGGATTGATTTTTTTCCAAGTCCCCTTTAGGAACTACGAGTCAAGTCTACGACTCGTCATTGGAACGATGAGCCATAGTCTTGAGTCGTGGTTTGGCCAAGTCAGCCCAGCTCCCTGTGAACGATGACTTCAAATAACGATTCGTCATTAATTCTATGGGTCCGTTCTGTTGACCCATAGAAGTGAAGCAGCAACTTGAAATTTCAGCCTGAGCTCTACGACTCCAGACGATGAACCGTCATCCAAACCACGACTCGTAGACTGAGTCGTGGTCACTGAAAGTTGATTGATTTTCTAGCTTTTCTCTATTTAATTCCCAGGGGAATTTTGGTCATTTCCCACCCTATTGTCTATTAAGTGAAGTCATTTTGACTACTTTTAGAAGAGTTTTCACCCATATTACCCTAAGTCCCTCTTAAGTTTATCATTCCTCACTCAAGGAGAAAAGTTCCTCTCAAGCTCGAGTCTCCAAGATCCAAGTCAAGTCTCCTAAGTCTTTTCCATTGAAGTGGGTTATTTTCACCTAAGGTATGTGGGTATTCAATAAGGGATTCCTTCACCCTTATGCCCAAAACCCCAATCTTCTAAATTGAACATATGGATTTCTAAACTAGGGTTCTTATTAAATTCTTATGGATCCTTCTAAAAATGTTTCCTCATGATTCTTCTATGGATTATAACTCTAAATTGCGTGATTTTGCATGAGTTTTTATGAGTGGTTTCTTATTCATGATTTTAAGGTGAATTCTTATTTTGATTTATGAAGTTATGGAATTAGGGTTTTGATCTAAAATTTGGGGAAAGTTTATGAAATAAGTTTCTATGCTTACATTCATGGTTTCCTCTTGATTACTCATTATTTGATTATGATTCTCTCATTGGTTTTGAAAGCCCAAGCATGAAAGTTGATTTCTAGCATAAACCCATGAAATTCATGTTTTCAAGAGAAATTTGGCATGATTAGATATCATGGCCTTTATGTATTTATGAAATTACATGAAAAAGTCTTCAAGTATGATTATCAAAGAAAAGTATGTTTTAAGCTATGGCTAAGCTAAGTTTTTAGATTATAAATTTGAATTGCATGGCATCAGATATGTCTTTTTTGCTTTTAAAACAGTTTTGGGCATCAGATATGTCCCTATGTTTTATGAAAGTTTTGGACATCAGATATGTCCCTATGTTTATGAAAGGTTTGGCATCTAGACATGTCTACCTAAGCTAAGTGAACTGCATGGTATCAGATATACCCTTATGCTTTTCAAACAGATTTGGCATCAAATATGGCCAGTATTATATGAGCTATATGCATGTTTTGGGAGTAGTATTAGCACCGAGTTGGACAGGGTGAGAGTACCCAAAAAGGTCCCAGAACTACGTGCCCCTGTAGGTATTAAGTCCCCTCTGTTGGGCATCAGTATTTAGTGATCACGCCAAAGTAATTCCTTTATACCCTGGCAAGGTATATTGGGTCCTTTTGATGGGGTGGATACATAGGATTCCATGTAGCTCACATGGTTTATGTCAGTTAGAGAACCTCCTACAGAGACAGTTTATGCTTTAAAAATGTATTGACTCTTTGCTTTCAGATTTCAGATTTTAGACTTACTACTTATGATTATGTTTTTAGCTTATGATATTGCATTGAGTCATTACATTACAGATTTTACTATTACCACATGATTTCATCTTCAAGGATAATTTAAGCATGTTTTACCATAAGTTATGCATGATCTCAATTTTAAATAGGCTTTCAAGTATAATTTTATCATGACCTATGCATATCCCACTTACTTAGTACATTCCATAGTACTAACGCATATTGCGCTGCATCCTTTGATGATGCAGATTTAGGTGTCCCTTCACAGCTTCGTGCCTAGAGTTCCCGGCCACTCACGCCCAGCTTTGGTGAGTCCTCATAGTGCGAGGACCAGTTGTGCTTTTCCTTATGTTAGCTTTACTTCTATACTCCGAGTTAGCTAGGATCTTGTCCTAGCAACTCTTTATGTTATGACTAGAGGCTTTCAGACATAGTTTGTATTCAAATTCCCTTTTTAGATACTGTATGTTATGGGGCCCTTAGACCCTTTATTGATGTTTCCTTGATGGGATTTCCGTATTATGCTTTCACTTATCTTTTGTTATGCTTGAGAATGCTATGACCAAGGGTTAGCTTGAGATTCTTGTGGTCCCAAGTCCTGTGTTACATCTAGGGGGTAACCTCGGGGCATGACAATATTCGTACAATCACTACATTGCTACGTTTGGTTTTGATTTTATACATAAGTTCTTGAGATTAAAGATTGTTCTTGACTGATTGAAGTGTTCTTGAGATTTTCTTCAAGATTTCGGACTTCTTTACTTCTTCTTGTAAGTATCTACTGATGATTGTTCCAACAAAACCATTAATTGTTTACTTATGAACATTAGTAGCTAAATTCACAACTAGGGTTGTGGGAACCATGAAGGATTAATGAAGTAGGCAAAGTACTTGGGTATTCCAGGGAGGTGTTTATGCATGTATTTTTTCTTCCCTTCGTTTTGATCTCTTTTTAACGGTGCGCAACATTAGAACTCGCCTTATCCTTACTTGCCGGATCAAGGAGGTAATGGATGGGAAAAGGGTTTTTCAACGATGGAGATTTTAGGCTATCAACCCTCATCTAATATCTTGACCTTGTTCGAGAATAGCTAATTTGGGATCCAAAGTAAGGGTTACTAAATCATACACTCACGGCCGGACCAAGGCATGTGGTGAAATTCATCTATCTGTCGGACCAAGGATTTAGGTGAACCTAACTTACTAATTCTGCATGCTAAGCACTAAGTTAGTCTACTAAGTACAAACGCCTTACTAAGTTATGATCTCATGGGGAATACTACCTTAGTCACTTCTCTCATTGATTACAACTCTTAAAACTGCCACATGTTACTTGTTACATTAAAACCCCCCTTCGTAGGGAAATAAATGGCTAACAACACAAGTAAACACTAATCAACCATTGTCCTACCATATTTCCTGTGGGATCGACCTCAACCTTTGTTGGGTTATATATTTGAACAACGATCACTTACGCTTATAAAAAGAGGTGTAATTTAGGCGCATCAGTACAGAGTTTGACTGATGAGATACAGAGACTATAAAGCTGTGATTCAGTATGGATATAATTCCATGATTGTGTTGTGATTGCAATATACTTGTAGAGTTTTGTGATGACTTCTTATTTCTATTTCTGGTGACTTGTATATCTAGTATTGATTGACATTGGTATGTCTGAATTTGACTTATTTACCTGGTTGCTATTGACTACTTGATTCCTTGAGTTACTTGATTATGTGTGATGACGTCCAAAAGAACTCTCCCAAAGGAGGTGGCAACGTTCATTGAGCAAAACAATAACTCAACGCAAGTCAAGGTCGAATCCACAAGGATTGGTCTAGAGATTAACCACAAATTATAATTTGATTCACAAGAGCAAGCGTAATGTTTAAGAAAGTAAAGTAAATGGGAGAATTTGTTTTGGGAATGAAAATTCCAATTGTAACTAAACAATGGTGTAAACACAAGAGTTTATATCAAGATTGGAAGGACTGGGGGTGTTCTTCCAATAGGGTCATGCATTGGGATTGGGGTTGACAATTCAAGTTATTTTCGATCGAAGTGCCGGTAGCGTTGGTTCAAGTCATGCTTAGTTTTTTTCAACCTACCAAATAGATTTACACTATAGTCTCTTTCGAACCCCATAGTTGAGCAACAAACCAGCAATTAGCCTAGGTGAGTTAATCTATTTCTAGCCTCAACTGTTAGGTGGAAATTTCCTAAATCAAGCTATTTCTAGTCTCAATTTATGATGAAAATCCCAAATTCCTACTATTGAATCCTTACCCAATTATAGAACTTCTTCTTCAAGCAAGAACATAATTAGTAAGCTACTTTAATGTTTGGAATCACCAATTTTATAATTAAAACATGAAGGATTCAATAGAGACACACATAATAATCAATTATAATCCCAAATAATCAATACCCACCCCAAATTCAAACACCCATCATGCATACACCCCTAGAATTGAATTTAGCTACTCAATAATTAAGGAACAAGAGAATATACCAAGTTTGTTTTCAATAATTCCATTCATCTTTAATAACTATCTTCAATTCCAAGCTCAAATATTCAATAATGTTGTTTTTAAATTCAAGGAAAGAAGAAGAAAGCTAAGAAAACTTGTACTCAAAAGTGTACTTAACAACTATCCCCTAATTGAGGAAAAAGTTGGCATATATTTCTTGCACAGATTCCAAAAAGAGTCTTGGAAGCTTCCCAAGTATGCATTGGATTTTTGGACAATTTTGCCCTTTGGGGAACTTGCGACATCATATACGATGGCACCTGCGGTCGCCCTTGCTAGCTTGCAACATGCAGGTGCAAGTCTTCGAGGCAGTGAAGAACCTCTTGACTGCGGCTCCATTTACGCGAGCACTTGCAATCTCCCTTGGTGACTTGCGGCATGCAGGTGCCTGTACTATGAAGCAGTTATCCATCCCTCTCATGCGCTAGCACCTGCGAAATGCAGGTGCCGTCATGTGATTCGCAGGTTCTCTCCCATATCTTGGGCAGTTCTTTTCTCCTCCGGTTATCTATTGACTTAGCCTCCATTTGTAGGTCATTTGGGTTCAAATCCTCTTCTTTCTTCATTGATCAAGGGTGCCTGCATATAAGATAATAAAGGCATAAAATCCTCCTAAATCACATCAAATCAAGACAATAATTCATGAATAAGAGCTAAAAAAGTTGGTAGATTACCAACTTATAAAACCCCCAAACTTGAACTATTGCTTGTCGTCAAGCAAAACACTCATAAAGCAAAGGATTGACACAAAATTCTAAAGATACAAGGGCTTCACAAAGGAGTATACCGACTCAAAGACTCAAGAAAATAATAAACTAGTGACTCAAAACAAAAGACACTCACATATTTGGTACCACCATAAACACAAGGCCAAATTGTTCATTTCAAAATTCCTTTTTCAAGAGTGTTCTTTTACTCAAAATCAGAGGAAATTTTCCTTTAAAATAAGATCATTCAAGCTTCTCAAGTCATTGGCATTAACCTTGAAGGTTTGTGTCACAACCTGATTTCTCAGATCATGATGGCACCTATAATCCCCAGTAGGCGAACCAATTCCCGTAGCCCGGAACGGTTAGTAATGGGCTACTACCTAACCAATTCCTGTAGCCCAGAACGGTTAGTAATGGGCTACTACTTAACCAATATGCATGATAAGAAGTAATAAGCAGAAGCAGAATATAAGATAGAACAATGCGAAAACAAATAACCCAAATATATACATGATGAAACTACACCAACCCCAAGACTTGATATCGATAGTACAAGAGCTTCTAAATAGAATACAAGTGCTAGATATAATAAAATAGACTACACAACTGTCTCTAAATACACAAAGAGTAATAGTACAAAAGATAAGATGTGGTCAAGCCCCGGTCATTAGGCTCTCACCCTGGTCTCGAATATCAAGAAGCTGTATGAGTCTCCACGTAATCAACGGTGAAAGCTCACACTAATATCTTCACAAAAAAGTGCAGAAGTGTAGTATGAGCACCAATTGCTAAGCAACGGGTACCCAGTAGGCATCATTGGACGACTGAGCGCATATAAAATATAAAAGCTGTAATAAGCAGAATACAAGGAAATAGTCACAGAAACAAAGAGGAAGCACAAGGAAACTAGTATGTAGAATTCAACAAGAATAAAAGCAACTACGCTAGCCACAAAAGATATACATACACAGAAACACAGGTGAAGGAAGGAAGACGCACTTGGGATCCTTGCAACAAAAATATATATAAAGAGGGAGTTTAAGAAAAAGGGCGGTGTACCGGTAACCTCAAAATAAAGAAAAGGATGGGAAGCAAGCCAATATATCATCAAACAGGAAGCAATAAGAACAAGTCCTGATAAATACCCAACTACCAGATAATCGTAGATAGAACAACTCACAAGTGCAACCCTAGGATGGAATGACTAACCCACAAAGTATCGAGATCCGCTAATCAAAACCAAGGACAATAATAGAATTTGATACCCACAACAGCTCAAGAGACCACACAATAGTGCCTCAAATAATACAGAACTCACTAGCCCCTCAAATAATCAAGTCTAATAACCGGAGCCTCAACAAGCTAGGAACCACTAAACCACCAAAATCGAAGGCCATAAAAAGCTCTAAAAAGTGACAGGAGTAATATAATCTACCTATAGCCCCAACGGCTGCCTATACAATCGACGAACACAATCAAGTGAAAACAACCCTCCGGCCGCCCATACAGCTGGAGTGTACACTAAGCACACAACAAACAAGAGTGGAAACCGGTCACAATATGCATGATGATGTATAATGAATCTGGTGTGATAATAGAACCATATGTTACCCCCTTCGGTACCTATAAGGCCCAATAAAGGCAGGACCTATGGAAGGATACTGCCCGTGTACCTCTACTATGCCATACACCCCTGCTCCGACACATGCAACCAAAAGCTCTTGGTCCTAGATCGGCAAGGTCCATGGGGGTCTAATCGTAGACTACATACTAAAACCGTGAATCTCAATATGTCATCTCATTAAACGGGACCTCGTAATACATGCCCAGAATCAAACCGGGGCTAAAAACAGTAGTAGTAATCTCATAGACCCTCTCAAAGGGTGCTCAAAGTATATCCGGGTCTAAGATCAGTAATAAAGCCTCAGTAACCCTCTCGAAGGGTTCCTAGAGCATAGACGAATCTAAAACCATCGTAAAACTATGTCTAGCACTCCGGCATAGATGAGCCTAGTAACAGTAATAAAATCAGTGAGAAAATCAACATAGTACCACTTTTATCTTGAAAATCCACCAGTCAATACAAAATCTCATATTATTATCATTTATACCAAAAATGGGCCCTCGAGGCCATGCAAAGTTTTAGAAAATCGGTTATAGTAGGGCCGAAGCCTAAATAGTAGTAAAACATGCAGAAAAATATTTTTTCATGAATAATATGCTCGTAGACAACAAGTTTAGCTCAAAATAGCTCACAAATATTTTTACCGGCCCTGCACAGGCTCAATAGCTCTACAATAAACATAACCAGCTTAGCATAATATCTCTATGTCCGAGACTCGCGAACATTCCCAAATAACCCACAATCTATGTTCCAGAGTCAATACAAGGCTGCACAGGACCACAAGGGTAATATACAATACTACACGAATACTACAAACAACGTATAAAATAAACAGACAAAAAAGGCGGACAAGGTCTGAGGGTACCAACCTATAATAACCCACCCAAGGATATTAATTAGTGCAGTTATAGTCTATATACACAGAGTCTAGATAGGGGAAACCATAACCTACCTGTCATCCAACGACTAGCTATGCGAATAACATTATCCAGGATCTAACTTCTCTGATGAGCTCCAATTCGCGAAAATACTATCAACATAATAATCTACGCGTCAATACGAAGCTAATGGTACCCATATTGCCACAAGTATAGCCGTGTCAAAATCCAGGTCAAAAGCAAGCTTGTGGGTCCCATAACCCGAAACCAGAAACAAAAATTGCAACAATGTTCCCAACACTGCCAGGAGTACATGCTCAAAAGTTGAGGTGAAATTGACCTTCAAAAGGGCCCCAAATAACCCATAGAATCATAAGATCAAAGAGGGAATTGAAGAAGAAATTGATGGAATGCAAAGAAGAAAACTTACCAATAGAAGTCGTGAAATGGTCACGGACCAGAAATATATCACCCCAGTACCCTAGGATGATTCCACACTGAATATTGAGCTTGGAGCTCTTCAACCATGGAGGAAACACGGATGGAAATGAAGAAGAAATGAAAGAGAAGAAATATTTATACTACCAGGAATTTTTCATTGCTATCTCGAGAAAAACCTTCGAGATCGCGATGAACTAACTGGCCAACTCATCGCGATCGTGATGGTCAGCCTTAAAGATTGCGATGAACAAAGGAGCAGGTCCTTCATCGCTATCGTGAAAAAACCCTTCGAGATTACGATGAACAAAGAGGTTCTTCATCGCTATCGTGATGAACCCTTCGAGATCGCGATGAACAAAAAGCTAGACCTTAAAAGATCGCGAAGGTCTTGCTTTGAGATCGTGATGAACAAACTTCGGCCATACCAGCAACAAAACCAGCAGAAAAAGAAACTTCAACGGGGCATTCTGGGCACAATCGGAACCAGATACTCACAAACCAAATAAGCTATTAGAGTGGAAATGATGTTCTAGACTCAACGGAATCGATAAAACTCCCATCGGAGGTCAATTTAATGAAAAGTGGTCCCCGCACTCAAAATCAACCTTAGGCCAACTCATTCCAAAACAAAACCCAATGGCCGAAATCAAGTCCAAAAGCCTCAGGACCCAAACCAATGGTCTCTCTAGACAAAACTCGATGTTCCAGAGCTAACAACGCTGATGGAATTTCCATCCGAGGATGTTTTCTCCAATGTTGACCAAAGTCAACCAAACAAGCCCAAGTGGACTCAAAACACAGAATGAGAGTGAATTTCAAGCTAAATAGCTCCCTAATCTCGACCAAGGGTCGCGCTAGACCAAAGTCCACACTCCGAAGCTAACGGAACTATCAGAATTTAATTCCAAGCATGATAGATAAAAATGTTGACCAAAGTCAATGATTTCCAAAGTTGAAGCTCTAAAATAATGAAACAGCCATAACAATCAAACAGACGGCCCGGGCACCGAACTACCAGTCCCAGCAAGTCATAAATGACTTGGGGGAGCTACAGGAAAGCTCTAATAGGCAAAATAATGAGAATGACCGGAAGAGTCATTACATTATCCACTACTAAAAGGACTTTCGTCCTTGAAAGCCAAGAATGAATGGAAAAACAGAGGGTTAACAACTGTAGATACAAAGCCCACACTACTCTCTTGGATAACCCAGGTAGCCTCCTCGATCGGACAGTACCTAACAGAACGAGACCCAGGAAGGCAACCAAGCCTTAACTTCACTCTAGCCAAGCTAGACTCCAACCTAACACTAAAACTCCAAAGATCCACCAACCCAACAGACCTTCAAGAATCTCAACTGGAAGCACCGACATAACACCAAAACCCAAGAACCAAGGCGGTCAATGCACAAAATTCGAATCCTCGAAACCTCCACCAAGTGCATCAAGAAAGCCATCAACCTAAAAACTCTAACTCATGAACCCGCTGATCTGCAAGACCCTTTTATGCTGAACTGAATCCTTTTGTACTACAACCAGGAAGCTTCATATAAGTCAAACACTCAAACCACCCTCAAAATATTGGCTGAAACTCCGAAGACCCATAGTTCCCGCTTATACTCTATCACGAACGAAGTCACCCTTTTCCCCCAAACTCTTTCTAAGACAAGCTATAGTTTACTAGCCTTCTGACATAAAAAATACTAACCCAAAGCACATACTTGAGAATCGTAGTAATTTTACCCCGACTGACCATCAACCATCGAAAGAACCCTTTTGCAAAGACCAACCTCGTAGCTGAACCTATCTGAACTAACCATCTGAACCAATCATCCGAACTCGATTGAAGCTTGCACAACAGGGTTGGAAAAGTCATGTATGAACACCCTGTGTCAACAAAGAACCTTCTGACTATAGAACGAACCCAACCTCGCTGAACCATACCAAGACTGAACCAATTGGAAGCGAATGAACCAGGGCAACCTGTCCAATGACCCAAGCCAAACCAAGACCCTACAAGGAGTGTGGTCAGCCTACCATGAAGTCCGTAGCCAACAATCAAGCTCTAATCTCTAGAAGTATCGCTACTTCTCTGATTACTCGGACACAACTAGGATTTAAGATCACCATACTAGTCTCAACTCAGAAAGAACTCTACCGCACCACGAATATCAAGTCCAAACACCCGGTAAGTAAGGGAAGAGATGTTTGAAACCCTAAGTCGCCATCTAGCTATGGAAAATTTTCATATACCTTCAATCTTACCCATTGGGCTCAAAACTATTCAGTCTACTGTACCCTCTCACGAACCACCAACTCTGAAAGTACCAAGCACACCACAACCCCTAACTCACACTGACAGAGTCTAACCAATGCTGAAGTCCCACAAAAAGGGCAACCTCTGAAGAAACAACTAATCAAGCTTTTGAACCCTCGGAATACAAAGGCGACCACCAACCTCAAAGTATCATTAGAACCCACAATAGCCTCGCTAGTCTCAACCCACACTATCTAATCACATATAATACATTATCGCTGATTCCCAAACTTACACCACTGAGTCTATCCAACCAAGGTAGAAGGAGGCTCATACTATCACGAACACCGTTGAAATCTGGAATGTCTAGTCTAACTCAAAGGTTAGCCAAGGACTATGTGTCCAAGGCCAACAACCATTCTGAAACCAAAATAAGGAATCTAGGTTGCCCGCACCCACTACCTCCCGGCATAAGGATGCGACAACCAAAGGGAAAACTTCCTCGAACCACCCAAAGTTGTCTGCTAAGCCATGATTTTGAAATCCATCACCAATTTTACCAATCAATGCTCATGTCGAACCTACGAGTAGACTAATACGCCATCAAAGAACACTAGTAGGACTGGAGCCAACTAGGTCCTGAATCCATAATTTGCCTATCCGTAGATGCTACCAAACCTTAGATCATTCGATGAACATAACAAGGAAATCACAAACAATGCTACGAGTCCCCAAAGGTAGTACTGGAAATGACCACTACCTCAATCTCATACTAGAAGGAATTTTGACCTCTAGTCTATCAAAGGAAATGGCACCACAATCTGCACTCGTTCGACGCCAGTCACCAATACACAAGCCCAAGCAAACCCTCAGTCATCACCTCGGTCAGCTACTAGAACATATACATACACACAAGGAGTCATGACCCTCCTTCGCAAACCAAACGAAACCAGTTCTTAAGAAGCGCTGAACCTTACAAATTTTTTCTCAAATAAAACTTGGAGCTACCCCTTTAGCTCCCACAACTCTTACCGATAACACTTGATACGACGGAACAAGGGCAGGCCGAGTGCTAACTTAACCAAAAATGTTATAGTCAAAATCCAACCGTAATGCCATAATTCCATAGTCAAACCTCAGTCACGACGCTACCATCAACACTTAGTCAAATAGATAAAGCCAGAAGCCAACCACAATGCCATACTCAAACTTGATGATATCAATAGAAACTAGGGAGAGAAAGAAAGGAACTCAACCAGACTTAGAACAGGTGGAAACACGAAAGCAACCCATACCTGCTAACCTCCTAAACCAACCAAACAAATAGGATCGATTCTAATCACCCAAAAAACAAAATGAAACTATGCTCGCTAGCATAACCGATACCTCTCAACTCAAGACAGAAGCTCAAACTCCTGCACAACCACTGGTAACACCAAACCAACACAAGGACTTCTAGAAAACGCTAGATAACAGCCTAGGCAACAACCATCTAGGACCGCTTGAAAGGAAGACTCAACACAAGCCTAGAACTACAACGAACCTGAAAATAGAATCTACTAAAAAAGGCTAACAAGAACTACCCAGGAGCTACAACTCTGAGTAAGCACCTATCAAGGACAACTCACCCCATCCACTACTAAAAAGACATGATCTACTGAGAAACACACGAATAAAACTACAAGCTCAAATAGTAGCATAACTAAACAAGTAAAAGTAGAAAGGCACATAAGCAAATATACGGAAAGGGGAGAATCGCAATACGAGAAATGTTATCACTAGCCAAAGATAAACAAAGCCATACCTGGAGCAACAATATTGGGAAACTCTACCCCTAGCCCACCAAGAGGGGCATCAGACTGACGGGATCTAACTCTTGACTGTGTAGTCAAAGCTGAAGGCTTAATGATCTCGTGCCGGGGACAATCTCTAAAATGGTGACTAACTGCTTACCAATCATAACAACCCGACTGACTGGGATACACAAATGTGGGGCAATCACTAGCAAAATGCCCACACTTACTGCACTAGAAGCAAACCCCACTGAATGGAGTCGGACGGAATGATCTCACTGAACTTGACCATCCACCATGGCCTACACACCCTGAAGGCAAATCCCAAAGAACCTGACCCGCACCCTGTCTACTCTGCTCAGCATGTCTTACACAAGCACCCTCTGGAACCTGTGGAGTAACTGAAACTGGTCGGGTAGATAAGAAACAATAGAACCTATCTCTGGTGAAGAACCCCTACCTCGAGTTTGAGAACCTCGGGAACTATCCTGGCGATGATGTTTCTTAGCACTACCTCCATAAGCCTTGCGGCATAAACCCTCGATAGCCCAATCATGATCCACTACCTGAAGGAAGGTCATCCTAACCGTAACCAAATGCTTGGTCGCCAAATGGATTGGTGAAATGAAACCTCCAACAAAGATCTAAACCCTATCAAACTCTGAAGGCATAGTCCTGGAAGTATGTCTAACTATCTCATGAAACCTCGCTGCATACTCCAATATCGACATTCTTCCCTGCTGAAGAACTGGAAGCTCGACCCTACCTGAAGCATTGCTCGTAGAACCGGGTACTAAAACACCTACTAGAGGACTCAGAGTCCTAACCACAATGTCCTGAAGAACTGGGGTATCCTGGAATCCTACTGGAGGCTGGGCTGACCCTACACCCTCGATATGATGCAATATGCTCTTACTCTGAAGTCCCGACGCTGATGGAAGCACTGAAGCAATAGGCACAAAAGCCTCGACCTTACCCGCGGTTGCACTCGTCTTAGGCATCTGAGAAGGAATGAAACAATCGAAGTTTAGAGGTTGATAGAGCCAAGAAAGCACAATAAAGAGACAAGAAGATGGAACTTTTCCTAACAATTCCCTGCAGCCTCCCACAGATAGGATACATATGTCATCGTACTGATCTGCAAGTCTCTACTTAGACACTTGCTTCTATACCATAACACCGATGAACCTAGGCTCTGATACTAAGCTATCACGACCCGATATCTCAGGTTATATTGACACCTACAACCCCCAGTAGGCGAACCAATTCCCGTAGCCCAGAATGGTTAGTAATGGGCTACTACTTAACCAATATGCATGATAAGCAAAAATAAGTGGAAGCAGAATATAAGATAGAACAACGCGGAAGCAAATAACCCGAATATATACATGATAAAACTACCAACCCCAAGACTTGGTATCGATAGTACATGGGCTTCTAAATAGAATATAACTGATCGATGTAATAAAATAAACTACACAACTTTCTCTGAATACACAAAGAGTAATAGTACAAAAGATGAGATGTGGTTAAGCCTCGGTTGTCAGGCGTTTACCCTGGTCTCGAATATCCAGAAGCTACATGATTCTCTACGCGATCAACAATTAAAGCTCACACTAATATCTACACCAAAAAGTACAAAAGTGTAGTATGAGCACCAATTTCTAAGAAATGGGTAACGAGTAGGCATCATCAGCCAAGTAAGCGCATATAAAATATAAAAGCAGTAATAAGTAGAATACAAGAAAATATTTATACTACCAGGAATTTGTTCATCACTATCTCGAGAAAAACCTTCGAGATTGTGATGAACAAACTGGCCAACTCATCACTATCGTGATGGTCAGCCTTAGAGATTGCGATGAACAAAGGAGCAGGGCCTTCATCACTATCGCGAGCAAACCCTTTGAGATCGCAAGGAATAAAGAGGTTCTTCATCACTATCATGATGAACCCTTCGAGATCGCAATGAAAATAAATCCAGACCTTCAAGATTGTGTAGGTCTTGCTTCAAGATCGCGATGAACAAACTTTGACCATACCAGCAACAAAAAACTAGCAGAAAAAAAACTTCAACGGGGCATTCCGGGCATAATCAGAACCCGATACTCACAAACCAAATATGCTATTAGAGTGAAAATGATGTTCCAGACTCAACGAAATCAATGAAACTACCATCGGAGGTTGATATAACAAAAGGTGGCCCCACACCCAAAATCAACCTTAGGGCAACTCTTTCTAAAATAGAACCCAATGGCTGAAATCAAGTTTGGAAGCCTCAGGACCCAAGCCAATGGTCCCTCTATCCTAAAGTCGATGTTTCAGTGCTAACAACGCTAATGGAATTTCCATCTGAGGCCATCTTCTACAAATGTTGAGCAAAGTCAACCAAACAAGCCCAACTGGCCTGAAAACATAGAACGAGAGAGAATTCCAAGCTGAATAGCTCCCTGATCCTGACCAAGGGTCCCACTAGACCTAAGTCCATGCTTGGATTTTATGAAACTGTCGGAATTTTATTCCAAGCACGATAGCTAATAATACTGACCAAAGTCAATGATTTCCAAAGTTGAAGCTCTAAAATAAGGAAACAACTATAACGACCAAACAGACGGATCGGGCACCAAACTACCAGTTCCAACAAGTCATAAATGACTTAGGGCCACTACAAGCAAGCTCTAACAGTACAAGAAAGGCAAAATCATGAGAATGACCAAAAGGGTTATTATACTTTGCCTCAAGATTCGCTGCACAACTTATCTCATTCATTCCCCTTAATTGAAATAAAGACACCACTATTTACTTCAAGAATGCAATGCCACTTACTACAAGAGAGAATCCCACTCACAATCATGCAATTCATAATATAGGGATTATAAGAGAACACAAAGACTCTCACTCTCTCAAAGAAGTTCAAGTGCATATACATCAAACTAAAGGCTTGCCCTTTATGTAACTCGCCACTAATATAGAGTTTACATACTCAGAATCACTAAGGACTTATAAGTAACTATGTAGGATAGGGTTAGGGTTAGGATTTTATTTGGTTCAAGTAACTAAACCTCCCTAATGCTATTTTTAGGCAATCAAGTGCACCGCTCACATATTTGGTTCAAATAGGCAATCAAGTGCACCACTCACATCTTCTGTTCAACTTTAACTTATTCCTCTCTCTCACAATCCCAATTTTTTCCACAAACCACTATTCCAATCACCCTTTCTTTAGCTTATGAGGTAATACCACTCAATTTATTTTACTTTCATTGATCACTTCTTTTGAACATTTTCAATCACTTCTTAAGATAAGCATAGGGTGCTACCTCACAATTGAAGCTCAATTCCTCCACCATCAATAATACATACACCCCTAAAATTAGGTTTTTTCCTATATCATATTCCATTTTATCATTCATATTCCCACCCAAACTTAGGCCTTTAGCCTACACTTTGATTGCTAGCAATTAGGGAGGAACATGTGTCAATAAGAGGATTCAAGAAGCTAAGGTGTGCAACATGGGTGCCAAGAAAAGGTTAAAGGCTCAAAGGAGGTTGACTAGGATCAATGTTAAGGGAAGGAACTTTTTGGGCAAAGTGACTATTCAAAGAGGGCCTAAGTTCATCTTTCAAGCTAAGAAACCTTTAGGATTTTGCCTTGTATCAAATTCGGAGCAAGTTTTAGATGACATTCATACACAAGAACTAAGAAGACCTTTTTGCACTAGGCATGACCACACAAGAAGTTCACAATTAGTCTAAAAATCAATTGGAACAAATGACTTTTGACAAGCTATTATGAGTTTCACACACTCATTTTTTAATCAATGAAGCCAAATAGAGAATGTGCATGTCATGAGAAGAGAATGCTTTTTCAAAAATCATTTCCCTCTCTTTTCTCATATTTTCAAATTCTTTTGCCAAGAAAATTTTTGGTGGTCCTATTTGAGACAAGTAAAATATGGACTCAATCTAAACACTATAACTTGTTATTTTTTCTTAAGAAATTCATCTCTCAATCTATCATAGGGAAGCGTCATCCGATTTGACCTAAAAAAACAAAGATAAGAAAATAAGAAAAGAAAATTTTGCTTCTTGGAAAAGAACCGTAATATGAAGAAAACCCTTGGAGTTTGTGTAAAACTAACTATTATTTACAAAGGAAAAACTCGAATTATGCTCTCATGGATTATTGGAGAATGAGGCATTTTGCAAAGGGCAGGTAGTAAAACAATTAGCGTGTAGGACTAACCTAGTAATGAGGCAAGAGACCTACCCCTAACTAACGCAAATCATTGCCCTCAATGCACATAATTATATTAAGGGGAAAAGATAAAAAAAACTCCCTGAGATTACATGGTCCTTCAGATTGATGTCATGCCCATGTGCGGGTGTTCCTACATTTTGCGTATAGCATATGCGACTCACTTGAGGCATAAATGACCTGTGGTATGAAGCAATATTCTATTTTTCTCGTGTGACAGCCTGTGTCTCACGGGTCGGCAAAGGCAAGGGCAGATGGGAGCATAAATTGCATCGAAAATTATTTTAGTTTTAAGTGATCTGCCTCCCACATGTGTTTTAAGATTCGTATCACAAGATAAGACCTGCGTGTTGCAGGTTGCATCACAAGTGAGCTCTTATTTTCAGCTGAAGTAGCAATTTAATGCTTCACCTGTGTGCCGCGGATATCACCTGTATTTCATAGGTGGGTTCACATGTGACCCCTGAATGCTGGAGGATTTGATTGTGATTCTGGTTGCAGGGGCACCTCACCTGCGTGCCACAGATTGCCACCTACATTTTATATGTGACATACAGGTGAATCTTTGGCATCTAAGCATTCCATTTACACACTAATTCACACTCTACCTAACGAACAACAAAAACAACAAAAAATGAAGAAAGAAAATGCTAAAAACAAGATGAACACTTGGATTGCCTCCCAAGAAGCGCTTGGTTTAACGTCACGGCTCGATGGAGGTACCTCATAACCATGGTTTGTCAAGGTAAGTCACCCCTATGAAGGTGCTTTCTTTTGGAACACCCAAGTATAGCTTCACCCTCTAGCCATTACTTTAATTTACACTCGTTTTCTGCTTTAAGTTCAATTGCTCCGCTTGAAAAGGCTTGTGACACTTTGAAAGGACCAAACCATTTGGACTTCAACTTGCCCATGAATAGGTGAAGCCTAGAGTTAAATAGAAGCACCCAATCCCTGGGATAAAATTCCCACTTTAATATCCGCTGGTCATGAAAGTGCTTCATTCGAGCTTTGTAAAGAGATGCACTCTTATAAGCCCGCATGCAAAACTCATCAATTTTGTTGAGATCTTCGACTCGAGCATGGGCAGGCTTTTTCCAATTTGAATTCAACCTTTTCAAAGCCCACACGGACTTATGCTCGAGTTTTACTGGGAGATGAAAAGATTTACTAAACACTATTTGATATGGAGACATGCCTATGGAATTTTTGTAAGTGGTCCGATAAGCCCACAATGCGTCATCCAATTTCCTTGCCTAATTCATTCTATTGGCATTCACTATTTTTGTTAGTATGGACTTGATCTCCCTATTGGACACTTCAACTTGGCCACTTGTTTGTGGATGATAGGTTGCAACCTCATGCTTGAAACCATACTTCTCAAGTAAAGGACTAAACAACCGATTACAAAAATGGGACCCTCTATCACTAATGATAGCACAGAGAGTGCCAAATCGAGAGAAGATATGGTTCTTTAAAATTTCATAACACTCTTTCATTCATTGTTAGGCAAGGACACCGCTTCCAACCACTTGGACACATAGTCAACAACCAGGAGAATGTAAGTATTTTCATAAGAGCTTACAAAAGGGCCCCATGAAATCTATTCCCTACACATCAAAAAATTCGACCTCCAAAATTGGGGTCAATAGAAGTTCATGGCAATGAGAAATGGCCCCCTTCACGTTGGCATTGAACACAATGCTTAACAAGATCATGTGCATCTTGATAAAGGGTCAGCCAATAGTATCCACTTTGCAAAACATCCAAGGCCATTTGCATACTACCATGATAAGCTCCAATAGTCGAGGAATGACATGATTCTAAAATAGGTATCATCTCTACCTCTGGAACAAATCTTCGAATCATCCCATTGGCACAAATACAGAATAGATAAGGTTCGTCCCAATAAAATTTGTGAACATCGTGTAAGAATTTATTTCCTTGGTGGAAAGTCAAGCCTTAGAGGATGACATCACTGGCTAAGAAGTTGGGAAAGTCAGCAAACCATGGTATGAGATCGTGGGAGGCAGCCAAGATATGCTCGTTGGGAAAAACGTCATTTATCTCATAATCTCCAACAAGCTTTCCTTCATCCACCAAGCGAGAAAAATGATCTGCCACTTAATTTTTACACCCCCAACGGTCCTTTACCTCAAAGTCAAATTCTTGTAACAAGAGGACCCATTGAATGAGCCTAGGCTTAGTATCTTTATTTTCCATTAGGTAGAATATTGTGGCATGATCCATAAACACCACTTTTGTTTCCAATAGACAAGCTCGGAACTTTTTGAAAGCAAACACAATCGCAAGCAATTCTTACTCCGTCACTGTGTAGTTCATTTGTGCATCATTCAATGTCTTGCTAGCATAGTAGACCGTATGGAATATTTTGTCTCTTCTTTTCCACAATATAGATCCTAAGTAAACTCCGCTAGCATTATTCATTAATTCAAACGGTTTCGACCAATCGGGCGCTATAATGATAGGAGCGGAGGTGAGCTTCTCTTTCAAGATAAGGAATGCTTTCATACAACTGTCATCAAAGTCAAACTGAGCATCCTTTTATAACAACCTACACAAAGGGTGAGACACCTTTGAGAAATCCTTGATGAATCTCCTATAGAAGCCGATGTGACCCAAGGAACTTCTCACCCCTTTCACAGTTTTCGGTGAGGATAAATTAGAGATGACTTTAATTTTAGCTTAATCCACCTTGATTTCTTTTTCAGATATCTTGTGACCCAGAACAATACCTTCTTTTACCATGAAGTGACATTTTCCCATCTTAGGACCAAATTCATTTTTTATATCATTTCAACACATCGGTCAAGTGTGAAAAATAATCTTCAAAGGAATCCCTCACTACCAAAAAGTCATCCACGAAAATTTTCATGGTGTCCTTTACCATATCTGAGAAAATGGACATCATGCACCATTGAAAAGCGGCTGGTGCATTGGACAATTAAAATGACATTCTCTTAAATGCAAAAGTTCCAAAAGGACAAGTAAAAATTGTCTTCTCTTGGTTTTTTGGGGTAATTGAAATTTGGTTATACCTCAAATATCCATCAAGAAAATAATAATATCCTCGCCCGGCTAATGATAAAGCATTTGGTCCATGAACCGGAGAGGGAAGTGGTCCTTCTCCATCCATGCATTTAGCTTCCTATAATTCATGCATACCCTCCATCTGATCACCAGTCGGAGGGCTATCATTTCATCTTTCTCATTTAACACTACAATTATCCCTCCTTTGTTAGGCACACATTGGACTGTGCTTACCCATGTGCTATCAAATATTAGAAACACGGCCCCTGCAACTAACCATTTGATAATTTTTTAACCACCTTTTGCATAGGCAGGTTTAACCCTCTTTGATGCTCAATAGATGGTGTGCAATTTTCTTAAAGATTAATATTGTGTGAAAATTCTCGAGGGTATGCCAATTATATCGGCAATGGTCCACCCAACTGCTCGAATATGTTTCCTTAAGACTTCAAGCAAAGCCTTCACTTGCCATTCTTCCAATTTAATAGAGATGATTACCGGTAAGGTCTCATTGGCACAAAGATATGCATACCTCAAGTGTGATGGCAAGGGTCTGAGTTCCAATACCGGGGGTTCGATGATTGATTATTTAGATGGCAGAGTTTGTCATTTATTCAAATCAAAATTAAGTTTCTTTGGATGTTAAGAATAGGAACCCAATCCCACCAAGGCATTACACACTTCTTCTTACTCCTCGATATCATTGCAATCATGATTAAACCAAACAACATCCAATGATTCTTCCAAAAATCTTCTCTCTGGTCGCTCAATACTTTCCTCAATACTATCAATTGTAAACACAACTTGAAGGTCACTTGACCACTTTATTGATGGAGAAAGATGAAAGGTTGCCTCTTCATAATTTATTTAAAACTTAAGTTCCCCACATTTCACATCAACCAATGCATGCCCTGTGGTCAAGAATGGTTGCCCTAATATGATTGGTATTTTGAAGTCACCGGTGCAATCAAATCCACCAAAAAAATAAGTCAGTACACTTTCACAGAGATATCATAAGAGATGGAATGGTACACTTAACCGTTCTGTCCATCATGAGCAATTTAATTTTTGGTTGAATGGGAGAACTGAGTCCAAATTTCTTGAAAGTATCAAGAGACATCAAATTAATACTTGTGACTTTATCACATATAATCTACACCAATTTATGCAACCCATTCGTACAAAAGATGGTGAAGACACCACGATCATCTGAATTGACTACAAAATGGTTTATCATTATGGAACTACATTGATAGGACATGTAACCTACTTCACATCCCATAAGTCCCTTCTTGGTACACATCTCTTTTATAAATCTTGCATAGTTGGGAATTTGAGTAAGGACGTCCTTCAATGGAACATTGACTGAGATTTTTTTGAACATGGAGTCAAACATTAAGATTGATCATGTTGTTCCCCTTGTACCAAACATTGTGGGAAAGGAGGGGGTATTTAGGAAAATGCTTGTACACCTTGGGAATCTTGTTCTTTTGGATCATAGCCTCCTCAACACCATTGCCAATAGTCTTTCTACCCCTAGGAATGTATGCCGCATAACCCTTATAACCTATATAGTTTGATGGGACTTCTTTAACAAACACATCCATATATTTTACATCCTTTCCACACTCAATTTAGGAGTCCAGCCAATTCATTATTTCTTCAAGAAGCTTGATGGAGATAGAGTGAGACATTACAATTTTAGTAAGGTACAAAAGATCATGTTTTAGCTCATAGACTCTTATATTGGTTAACACCACCCTCGCTAAAACCCTCTCAAGCATGATTTCAATTTTTAATTCGGTGGTTTCTTCTATTCTCCTCCTATCTTCCCTTAGGGCTACATGCTCATGGTTCTGACCTTAATGAGAGAGGCTGTGAATCACCTGGGCTACGGATTTTTCCGTTGGTTGATTCTCGAAATTGAAAAAAAACCGCAATGCCATAGTGACGAGTCTGTTTATAGTCGCGACTGTTGTCATAGTCAACATGGTTTAATTCCCATTTTCATGTCTCAACGGGCTTTAACTTTCCTCTTGAAGACTAGCATGGGAACCCATACCTTGGTTTTCAATAATTGAAGCTTCTTGATCATCGAGGGAATTAATCTCATCATCCAGTAGCTCATCGGCTTTACATACACTAATGACATTTACTCTCTCTACCTTTTGCTCTTTCACATGTTTAGTTATCAATTTGAGGTGATACTGATGGCTGTTATCTCTCTATGCCTTCGTGCATCATTTATCTTCCACTCTTCAAGCACATTAGCGGAGGTAACACCCATTTCCCCTCGGCTCCCCAAGTATCCCAAGCACGATTTTCCTTGGTCACCCTTTCAAGCAACACCTTAGCAAACTCAAATGTTTGATCCATCAAAGCACCCCTAGCACAATTGTTAATGAAATTCTTGTTGGTAGGGTCTAAGAGCGGTAGAAACGTTGGAGGATTATGTCATCCGGAAGGCCATGAGTCAGATATTTTGCCACTTTTCTCTTAATCCTTAACCAAGCCTCATGGAGAGATTCACCATGTAATTGTTCAAACTTAATAATTACATCCCTTAATTGTAACATTCGGTGGGGGGGAAAGAATTTATCAAGAAATGTGATGAGAAATTTATCCCAAGTAGATATTGTGTCCATGGGTAACTCTTCAAACCAAATTGTAGCTTCTCCCGTGAGAGAGAAGGGAAACAAGCACAACCTAATGGATTCTTGACTGATATTGGTAATGGAAAATGGTTGGCATACTTCCATGAAGTTTCTTAGATGACGGTGAGCATCCTCGTGGTGTAGTCCTCCGAATAACCCCTTAATTTGAAATAATTGGAGCATGGTGCTAGTAATTTGAAAGGTCGAATTCTCTACTGTATGATGTAGGCTAATGGAAACTTGCACATCTCCTTGACCTCCTATAGAATCTTCTTCCATGTGGTTGCCAACACTAGCATAAGTGCTAGCTTGGATCATGTTTTGCCTATTCACTACACCAAAAACAACAGAACGTAAAAAAGAACAAAATGCTAGACTAAAGTGAATTCATAGACAATAAATGGCAAATCAAAAGTCAATCCCTGGCAATAGTGCCATTTTTAATGACGTCCAAAACAACTCCCCCAAAGAAGGTGGTAATGGTCATCGAGCAAAATAATAACCCAACGCGAGTCGGAGTTGATTCCACGAGAATTGGTATGGAGATTAGCCATAAATTGTAATTTGATTCACAAGAGCAAGCGTAGTGTTCAAGCAAGTAAAGTAAATGGGAAAATTTGTTTTGGGAATGAAAATTCGAATTGTAACAAAGCAATGGTTCAAACACAAGAGTTTATATAAAGATTAAAATAACTATGAGTGTACTTTCGATGGGGTCATGCATTGGAATTGGGGTTGATTATTCAAGTTATTTTCGATCAAAGTGTGGGTAGCCTTGGTTCAAGTTATGCTTAGTTGTTTTTTCAACCTACCAAACATATATACACTATTGTCTCTTTCAAAGCCCATAGTTGAGCAAAAAAATAACCAATTAGCTTAGGTGAGTTAAGCTATTTATAACCTCAACTCTTAGGTGAGAATTTCCTAAATCAAGCAATTTCTAGCCTCAATTTATGGTGGAAATCCCAAATATCTACTATTGAATCCTTACCCAATTATAGAACTTCTTGTTCAAGAAAAAACATAATTATTAAGTTAAATTAATGTTCACAACCATCAATTTCATAATTATAACATGAAGAATTCAATAGACCCACACATAATAATCAATTATAAAACAAAATAATCAACACCCATCCCCAAATTCAAACACCCATCATGCACACACTCTTAGAATTGAATTTAGCTACTCATAATGAAGGAACAAGAGAATATACCAAGTGTGTTTTCAATAATTCTATTTATCTTCAATAACTATCTTCAATTCCAAGGTCAAATATCCAACAATGTGTTTTTCAATTCAAGAAAGAAGAAGAAAGCTAAGAAAACTTGTACTTAAATGTGTACTCTAACAACTATCTCCTTATTGGGGAAATGTCACACCCCTTTTTCAATGGGTTTTTCCAATTAAAGTGATGGTTTTGAATATAAATTATTTTTATTTATTGGTTCAGTGTCGCTGATAACGCTCAAAACACTCTCCCATTGGAGGTGATAGTGATTGTCAGAGAAAAATAAAATTTATATTCCCAACGAGAGTCGGGGTTGATCCCACAGAGAATGGTTATGAAGAGTTGCCAACAAATTATCATATATCAATCAAGAATAGAGTAATTGTTCAAATAGCATAAAAAGTAAAATAGGGAATTAGGAATCTGTCACAATCAAATTCGAACAAGAAAGTTATGTAAGTAACGTGTTTGTAATCAAATAAAAGGACGACTAGGGGTATATTTCTGATGGTATTCAAACATGGGTTATGGTACTTATTCAATTATGCAAATTCTTAATAAATGATATGGGTAGCATTGGTTATAGTTATGTTTGTCAATCTCCCAATCTTCCAAACATATTTCCCATGGTCTTTATTCAAGCACCATGGGTTCAACACAAAACAACCAATACAATCTTGGGGAAGTCATACTATTTCTAGCTTAGATTCTTAAATGAATTTTTTTTTCGGCAATTAAGCTATTTGTAGCCTCAATTTAGGTGGAAATTCCAAGTATCCACTATTGAATTCTCATCAAAAATCATGAACTTCTCTTTCAAGCAAGAACACAACCAAGTAAGTTCAACCAATGTTTGCAACCATCAATTTTAGAGTTAAAACCCGGAGAATTCAATAGACCCTTATCAATTTAGCAATTATAAGCACAATTAAACAAGACCCATACCCAAAATTTCAAATACCCATAATACACATACGCCTAGACAAGGAAACTAGCTGCTCATGCTAAAGAAATAAGAGATTATACCAATTGGGTAATTCAAATTTCCATTTATTGAATGCTAATATCTAATATCCAAGCTTAATTTGTACAGTAATGGTGGATTCACAAGGTTGAAGAAGAGAAATAGCAAGTACACCTCTATCTTCCTTGAGAACCTCTCTCTTTGGAAAACTATTGAATAATGTGCAAAAACTGTTCAAAACTCCTGAGTACAATGCCCAAATTAGGTATTAGAAGGTTCCCAAATTGTCACATAAAAGTTGACAAAAATGCCCTTCGAGAGACGTGCAACGCGATGTGCGATGCGACGTGCCATCACGCCACGCATTATGCCTGTCGCATGACTATATTCTAGTAGACCAGTGACTTGGTTTGATTTTGAGTGTCATGCAAAAGGGAGGTTCAGTCCGCACCAGCCATAGTGTGTGTCACACGGCGGCTGCACCTCTCGGCCGATTCTTCTTCTCTTTTGATCACCGTCATGCTTCAACTCTTTTTGAGCTCTTTTGGGTCCATATCCTTGTTTTTCACTTGTGACCATGAGTACCTACATTTGCATCAATAAAGGCAATAAGTACCTCTAAATATTATCGAAACATGGCAATAATTCATGAATAAAGGCTTAATAAGTTAGTAGGTTACCAACTTATCAAACTCCCAAACTTGAACTATTGCTTGTCCTCAAGCAAGACACTCACAAAGTAAGGGATGAATTATTCTTTAAAACACAGGTTGCACATAAGATTACTCTAAATCTAAAAACTAAGAAAAATAACAAATAAAAAGACTCAAACAAGAAGACTCTACTACAATGCTTATCTCAGTTTTTTCCACCACATTTGCAAGGCAATTGATTATTTCAAATCATTCATCATAACGACTTCATTTCTCATTAAAAAAATAGGGGAATTCACCATTCAAAATAAGATCAAGCTTCTCAAGTCATTTGAATGGACTATCAAGGTTTTCCTCGAGATTCGCCGCACAACTTGTCTCATTCATTCCTCTCAATTGAAATAGAGACTTCATCATTCCCTTCAAGTGTGTGATGCCAATCACCACAAAAGAGAATCCCACTCACAAATCATGCATTTCACAAGGCAAAGGATTTATAAAAGAATCGAAAGACTCTCACTCTCTCAAAGAAGTTCAAGTGTACACATGTCAAAACATAGGCTTGACTTTCATGTAATTCACCACTAATTTAGAATTACCGAGTTTGGAATCACCCAGGACTTGCGGGTTACGATGTTGGCTAGGGTTGAGGTGAGGATTGCATTTGGCTCAAGTGACTAAGCCTCCATAATGCTCTTTGTGATAATTCAAATACCACTCACATTTTTGAACATTGACATCACCTTGTTTTTCCCTCACACAATCCCAAAGTTCCCCTTCAACTAGATCATTCAACTTCCTTTTTCACCTTTAATTGGTAGCACCAATTCCTTCTTTTCTTTCCATTTTGTTATTTTAATTGGCTAATTTGAAGCAATTTTCAACTCAAGCATATGGTGCTACCTTACATTGAAAACATCATTTTCTTCTCCACATTGGTGCATGCACCCCCAAACTTAGGATTTTGCCTATGTTATCATTTCAATTCCCCCCCAAACTTAGGATTTTAGCCTATGTTTCACTTTTGAGCCATTAGGGAGGACATGTGCAAGAATTAAGGTTCCAAAAAGGTCAAGGTATAAGGTTCCAAAGAAAAGTCACAAGCTCAATGGGGTTCACTAAGATCAATATAAAGGGAGGTCAATTTGGCTGAAGTAGCTAATCAAAAAGGGCCTAAGGTCATTTTCCAAACGCGGTGACATCTAGGATTTTACCTTGAATCACATTCGGGGAAAGTTCTACACAACACATGCACATAAGAATTAAGTATAACCTTACGACACAAGGCATCACAACACAAGAATTTTCACAACGAGTATCCAAATCAATTGGGACAAATGACTTTTGACAAGCTATTTCGAGTTCTTTACGCACTATTTTGTGAATCGATCAATCCAAACAAGGAGTGTGCAAGTCATGATAAGAGAATGCTTTACTCAAAATCATTTTCCCTCTTTCCTTCAATTTTTAAAAACCTCTTGCCAAGAATTTTTTTTGGTGGGCCCATTTCGAGACAAGCAAAGCATGAACGCAATTTTAAACTAAAATTTGACATTTTTCCTAAAGAAAGTTGCCTCTCAATCTATAATAGGGAAAAACCAACCCTGTTCAACATAAAAATAAATAAAAGAAAAATAAAAGAAAATATTTTTCTCCTTGGGAAAGAATCATGGTATGAAGAAAACCCTCAAAGTTTATTCACTAATCTACTATTAACAAGGCGACTAAGAATTTAAGTGCTCATGAATCATTTGTAAAATAGGCCTCGGCGAAGGCTCTAGCGCATTTGGAAGGCACGGGCAGTGAAATAATGAAATCGTGTAAGACCAACTCGGCATTAACACACAACATCAACATGCTAAATCAATCCTGGAAAGGGCATATTAAGAGTATAACAACCACAAATGAATAATAAGATAATAGGACATGCGTCACAGTGGGTTAAATATTGTTTACACCTCCCCCAAACTTAAATAAAGCAAAGCCTCCGATGCACAAAATTATACAAAAAAAATTAAATGTCAAGGACTCCCTGGTGGATCAAACGCCAATGAAGATCTGTTCATTCATACACACGATAGTGGGTCCTTTGGGGATGAGGTGGTGATGGCAAATGGATGTAAGCATGTGCTAGATCAATCAGAAAGCCCTCCAATAGGGGTATCAATGGGTCCAATGAAAGTTTAAGGTGACCAAAAGGGTCATCCACCAACCATCTGTCCTTAGCGGTCATTAATTTGTGATAAGAAGGGGAAGGAGCGGCCCAGCTGGGTCTACGTTGATGCCTCCATTGTGACACAGGAGATTAATAGGGATTCAGGTACTGCTGAGTAGGTGGTACTGTGGTATCAGGAGCCGCTATCAGTGGCTTAATCATCTCTTGGATCTTGGATGTGGCTTTATTATAATTTGGGTCCTAACCCGTGCACCAATCATCGTAAGGACTATCATTCCTCAGAGGAGCCATTGAATTTGGGGCCAGCAAGTTGAGATCCCAATTAGAGGTCTTTGGCTTAGCCTGTGGTACCACTTGCCTGAGCACATGAACATCCACTTCCATAGTATCAATTTGAGCATAAAGTTTTCTTACACTAGCTACCACCGGCTTCATTACCTATTTAATAGCGAATTGAATCATGTTAGGAATATTCGTAGCTATCTTGTGCAAGCGCTCCTCATTGTGGCAAACAAGTTGGGCAAACTTGAGTACTCCACCCAAAGCATTATCAACTGTAGGAACTATATTGGTGGTATTTGGTACTTCATGAGTAGGAGATGAAATGTCTGCATGATCATGAGCCACATTCTTGGCTTATGAATTGCTTTCCATGGCACTTGGAGTGTTACCAAGGTATCTTTTCTTGACATATAGAGCATCTTTGTCCTGCCTTGTGTCCAAGTAAACCATTCTAGAAGCTTGGATAATCTTATCCAATGGTAAAAATAATGACAGTTTGATTGGAAGCACAAAAGGCATATCAAAACATGGAAATCCATGGAGGTGGACTCGTGTCTAGATCTCCGCTTGAGTTGTTCGGCAATGATTTTCTATTCATGTATCGGAGGCTAGACATGATATATGAAATGAGAATAGCCACCTCTATAGTCACTTTAGTGGTGTGACTAGTTGGGATAAGTCGTGTGCATACAAAATCCAACCACATCCGAGCTTCAAACTTAAGATCTGATCGATAGATGTTTCCTTTTGAGATAGCCTAAAAAGAAGTTCCGTTGGCGATTATACTAGCAACCCATTAATACTGGTCTTCCTTTGTAGCCACACATTTTAAATATCTCAACACCAGAACTGGTTCATCATCCCATATAGCAAAATGGATGGCTGCTGGGGTAATACTCACTTTCTTTCCCCTCACTAAAACTTAATCAAGGAACGATAGTTTGCTTGTTGGGCCTTTATGCTTTAGAATGTCTTGCCTAGCCAGATATGAGGCATAAAACTCCAGTATCAACTCATGGAAATATAGTCCAGGGTTTTTGGTTAAGTGCGCCCAGATCCTTATACGAAACTATTTGGGTATGTTTGGGAAATCAGCTTCGAAGGCTTCTACATCAAACCCTTTCTCTTCAAAGAATGGTCGCTTTTCCTGAAATGTAAGATAGTACGCCTCCATCCCCTCGAGGCTAAGTTGGATTTGTGATTTGGAGGGACCCTTATCTTGACCAGGTATAATTGGAATCTCAGATGTTGATGCTTGATTTGTAGCATGGATCTTTGGACAATGCGTAGTAGGGGCCATATTCCTGGAAAAGAATATTAGTGGTAGAGACCATTCTTATACTCACCATGTGTTTGCATGCTTGAATTAGTTAGGAAAAGAACAGTAAAAGAAGTTAACAAATTAAAAGGAATTGGAATGTAATGGAAGAGAAAAACACATCAGGTAACCGTGGGCCTGTGCAATTCATGTGCGGATTGCACCAGCCGAAGTACGCATCGCACATTGTGTCGCATAGGCAAACAAAAGCCTAAGTGGATTCTACTTTGGGGTGAGAAAGCTGGTGCAATTTGCACCAGCCAATGTGCACGTCTCACTGAGCTTTTCCCCCTCAATCTATTGAACTGACAACCTTTTTCAACAAGGTGAGAAGCCTTGTGCATTTTTCACATAAAGGTCTGCGCTTTGCATGCAAAACGCACAAAGAAACAAGTGAAAATTTTGAATTCCTTAATTCTTGTGTGTTACGTATGTGATTCATAAAACAATACCTGTGGAATGCACTAGCAACAAGCACCACACCAATAATTTCAACAGGGCTAAACATCATATGACCAAACCAAATCATCCGGGTACTCATACTTCTTTGGAATCTTTCAACACAATTCAAATCAATGAGTAAGCTTAATGATTTCCCATAAGAAGGACGTTGCCCCGTCTATTATTAGGAACATCAAGGCTTCCATTGCAAAACAAAAGGCACATTAAAATAATTTCATACCCCCAACCAAGAAAATTAGCCTAACAAGTGTATCAAATTCAACATAACATGGGCACAATGGTAGTAACAATTTCAGCCCCAAACATTAATTTCTAACAAAAACCTCAGGAAGATGACGATTTGGCTTGAAGAATGATCCACCAAATCTATCATAGCGCCAAATCAAGCACCAACACAAGTAGGTTACTCAGGCTTTACCCAAAATAAAAAATTTTCAAACTAAAATCTACCACAAACAATATGCATCATCATAACTTCAAGTTCTACCAAGTTAATCCTAAGCAAGATCAACAATATAACCTAAAATTAGGGACCCAAAATTTTCAGATCTCACCCAAAATCAACATGGAAGAATAAATTAGCATGATTCAAAATATGAGTTCCCAATCACTACAAAAACAAGTATTTAACGTCAGGGAACTTACCACAAGTGAAGATTCAAGGGTAGGGAGGCAAAATTGGAGCTTTTGAAGAGCCAACAATGGAGACCCAAAGTGTCAGTCCAAGATATAACAGCGGCGATTGGGTGGTTTTGCAGCGGTGAAGAGAGTGGGTGAGAGAGGAGAAGATTTTGGTGGAAGTTTATGGGATTTTAGAGGATTTGAGAGGAAGTTATGGAGGTTCGTGTGTGAATAATGGGAGAAAAAGAGAAGATAGTGGTTTATAGTGAAGGAAAAGAAGAACAAAGGTCACTGGGTCGGGTCAATCAATGGGTAAGTCAAACAAAATTTAAAAACTTACCTTGGTACGCCGCAACATGCGATTCGCACAAGCCAATGTTCATCTCTCACATTGCTTCGCACCAACCAATTTTTTGCCTTAAATTTTGCCCAGGTTTCTGACTCATGGTGCGATGGATGTGCGATGCGCACAATGGGTGGTGCAAAATGCACAACCTATCGCACGTTGCCTCCTATTTCAATTTTTCTTCCAGATTTTCATTTTGGGGGTGCATTGCTTCTTGCGACGCGCATAATTGCTTGTGTGGCCCGCATGACCTTCTGCACGTGCCTCCCTATTTTGGTTTTCCACTCCATGCATTCCGAAAACACACCAAAAATAACAAAAGGTAACAAAAATAAAGTAAAGACACTTGGGTTGCCTCCCAAGAAGCACTTGATTTTATGTCGTGGATCGACGATAGTACCTCAATCCACAATCATTATTCGAAAGCATGCCAATCCAATTAGCATGGCCCCATCCCAAGAAAGGGAATTGCTCCTTCAACATCTTTATCACGTTATCTTGTTTCCAAGGTGACAACATCATAGGTTTGGGTACCTCTTTCTTCACAAACTCACCATGGGCATCCACCAACTAGCCTCCAACATTGATCACGGAGACAACTCAAAACTCGTCCGGAGGATTTGTAGGTTGGGATACATTAAAGGTTACTTCCTCGCTTTCAACCTAGAATTTGAGTTCCCCGAGTTCCACATCAACCAAAGATCTCCCGGTTGCATATAATGGTTTCCCTAATATGATGGGTACCTCAAGATCCACTTCACAATCAAAGACAACAAAATCAGTGGGTAGGATGAACTTGTCGACTTTGATCAATACATCAAATAAAATCCCTACCGGCCATTTGATGGACCGATTGGCCATGAGCAATCTCATTGGTATAGGCTTGGGAGTACCCAAACCTAACTTCTTGAATATAATGAGAGGCATCAATTTGATACTTTCCCCTAGATCACACAAAGCCTTCCAAAACATAAACACCCTAATAGTGCAAGGTATGGGGAATGCACCCGAGTCTATCCATTTTATATCAATATTGCTTGTCATCACAGAACTACAACTGTGTGATATTTCCACGATACCCATATCAACTACCCAATTTTTCTTGAGAAGCTCCTTCACAAACTTTGCGTATCCGGTCATTTGCATTAACACATCAACCAAGGGGATGTTTATGGATAGTTTGCTAAACATATCCACAAACTTTTTGAATTGGTTCTCCTCCTTCTTCTTGGTCAATCTTTGAGGATAACGAGGGGCCTTTAAGAGTAAGATGTGGGATATTTGGTACACTAGGAACCTCCTTCTCGTATCAATAGCAACTGGAAAAGGAGGATCAGCCTCATCCTTCTCTTCATTCATGTGATCATCACTAGAGCTCATTTAGGGTGCACTAGGCTTCACCCCAACAACTAGATTTTAATCCACTTTATTGTTAACCACAATCTCCTCTTCTACTTTATCATTTGGATCTACAACACCCTCATTAAATGGCTTCTTCACCCCACTACATATTCATCCACTCTTAGTGACAATTGCCATAACATGGCCATCATTCTTCAGGTTTGCTGTAGTGTCACTTGGAAGTGTACCCTTCATTCAATGATTAATTTGTGAGGAAAGGTGATTCATTTGTTCCACAAAATGTTTGATAGAAGCCAAGTGTGAGCTCACCATTTGATGAAGAGTCGACACTTCACTCTTTAGATCCTTTACCCCACTATCGATTGACTCAACCTTTTTCAAGACTAGAAACAACATATCTTTGATTTTTGAATGTCTGGGGTTGCTCAAGATGGGATGATATGCATGGGCATTGGTGTTAGGTGGAGGCACATAAGGATTTGAACTCCAGTGATTATATTGATCACCTTCCCTCTCACGATCTCTCCATTGCCTTCATGCTCATTATCTTTGATCCAACCTTAATTCTTGTCCCTCGAGAACCAATACCCGGGTCGAGAACTCACTGATAGATAGAAAATCTTCCCATATACAATAGTAAATACATACTCATCATTAGCTTTAAGCTCCGGAGTACTCATAACATTCACACTCTTGGTATTACCAGCCCCCATCATGTGTTTGGCAAAAAGTTTGCGTTAACATTTTGGCCATAATTTCATATCTCGCCTCATCTTTACGGTGCATTTTATTTTTCAAAATAGATGAGGTCACACCCATTGGAACATTTGCATCTCTAGTGTACCAAGCACGATTCATCTTGTCATCCATTCTAAAAGAGCCGAGGCAACACCATATGGTTGGTCCATGTATGTTCTACTCGCAAAGTTGTTGGCAACTGATTTGTTAATTGAATTCAAGGCCCTATAAAAACTTTGGAGGAGGACATTATCTGGGAGTCCATGATTGGGACATAGCAAGAGCTTCATTTTAAACCTGAGCCATGCTTTATGCAATGGCTCATCAGGGATTTGGCAAAAGATTGTGTTGTCGTCCCTCAGTTACATCATTCTCGGGGGAGGGAAGAATCACACCATGAATCTTCTACCAATCCATTCCATGTGGTGATTGAGCCTTTCAGAAGCTCTTCTAACTATTCCATCACTTCTTACATAATGGAGAAGGGAAATAAACAAAGCTGGATGGACTCTTGAGGGATGCTGTTGAAAATAAAGGGCTGGCATATATCTATGAAGTTCCGGATATGCCTATTTGCATCCTCATACGCAGCCTCTCTGAATAATCCTTTCATTTGTATGAGGTGAAGCATGGTGCTTGTAACATGAAACATGGAATTGATAACCATGAGAGGTAGGTGGATTGCACCTACCCTATCTTGGATTGCGCGCTCAAGGGCGTCATACATGTATCTGTCTATAATTTCATTGTCGCTCAGTTTGCTCATAGGCAACCTATTCAACAATCAGAAACATCAAAACAAAGTAAAAATGAATAAAGACTCACAAAGTGATTTCAAACATCAATCAAAAGGCTACTCAAAAATCATTCCCTGGCAACATCGCCATTTCTGAGAACGCTCAAACACACTCTCCCATAGGAGGTGATAGCAATCGTTAGAGCAAAATAAAATTTATATTCCCAACGGGAGTCGGGGTCGATCCCACAGAGAATGGTTATGAAGAGTCTCCAAGAGATAATCGTATATCAATCAAGAATAGAGTAATTGTTCAAATAGCATAAAGTAAAATGAGGGAAACAGGAAATTGGGAATCTGTCAAAATTGCAATTCGAACAAGAAAGTAAAGTAAGCAACGGGTTTGTAATCAAATGAGAGGACGACTAAAGGTATATTTTCGATGGGATTCAAACATGGGTTATGGTACTTTTTCAATTATGCAAATTCTTAATAAATGATATAGGTATCTTTGGTTATTGTTATGTTTGTCAATCTCTCGATCTTTAACATATTTCCCATGGTCTTTATCAAGCACCATAGGTTAAAAAAAACAATTAATACAAGCTTGGAAAAGTCATACTATTTCTAGCTTAGAATCTTAAATGGGTATTTTCCGGCGATTAAGCTATTTCTAGCCTCAATCTAGGTGGAAATCCCAAGTACCCACTATTGAATTCTCATCCAAAATCATGAACTTCTCTTTAAAGCAAGAACACAACCAAGTAAGTTCAACCAATGCTTGCAACCATCAATTTTAGAGTTAAAACATGGAGAATTCAATAGACCCATATCAATTTAGTAATTATGAGCATAATTAAATGTCACAACCTAATTTCTTAGGTCATGATGTCACCTACAACCCCCCAGTAGGCAAACTAATTATCGTAGCCCAGAACGATTAGTAATGGGATACTACCTAACCAATACGCACAATAAGAAGAAATAAGCAGAAGCAGAATAAGATAGTGACAAGCGGAAGCAATAACCCGAATATATACATAAGAAAACTACACCAACCCAAAGACTTGGTATCGATAGTACAAAAGCTTCTAATAGAATACAAGTGCTAGAAGTAAAAAATGATAAGTATAACTGTCTCTAAATATACAATAAGTAACAGTACAAAAGATGAGATGTGGTCAAGCCCCGGTCGTCAGGCGCTTACCCTAGTCTCAAATATCCAAAAGCTGAACGAGTCTCCAACGCGATCAACGACGAAAGCTCAACTAATATCTGCACCAGAAAGATGCAAAAGTGTATTATGAGCACCAATTACTAAGCAATAGGTACCTAGTAGGCATCATCAGGCGACTGGGTGCATACAAATTATAAAAGCAGTAATAATAAGAATATAAGAAAATAGTCACGGAAAACAAGGAGGAAGCACAAGGAACTAGCATAAGTGTAATCAACTAAGATTTACAAGTATAACATGCTAGCACAGAAAATATACAAACATAGACACATAGGTGAAAGAAAGAAGAAGGACGCACCTGGGATCCTTCCAACAGTACATATAAAAAGAAGGTTTAAAGAGATCGGTGGTATACCAATAACCTAAAAAATACAGGGAAAGAAGGAGAGTAATTCAACAATCGAAATAGAAGCCATAAACTAACAGAAACATGTTTAAGACATCAATATCAAGATAAAAATAAACATAAAATATCCTCTCAAGCATAACCCTAGGATGGAACAACTAAACCACAAGTACCTACATCCACTAATGAAAGCCACGACAAGGAATAAAATTCAATACCCCACAACCGCTCAAAAGGCTACACAATCAGTATCACAATAGTGCAAGTCCCACTAGCCTCTGAATAATCATATTCCTAAAACCGGTGCCTCAACAGGCTAAAACCACTAATCCAACCAGTACCAAAGGTCATAACAAGCTCTAAGAAATGAATGGAGAAATACAATCTACCTAAAGTCCCAACGGATTCCCATATAACCGAGGAATACAATCAAGTGTAAACAAACCCTTCGGCCGCCTATACATTTGAAGCATACACTGGGCACACAACAAACAAGGGTGGAATCAAAATACAATATGCATGATGATGATGTGATGAATCTGATGTGATAGTAACCCGTATGTTCCCCCTCTGGTACCCCAAGGCCCAATAGAATCAGGACCCATGGAAGGACTCTACCCGTGTACCTCTACTCCGCCGTACACCCCTTCTCTTCACGTGTGCATTAGACTATAGCCGATAACTCAGGAACGATAGGGTCCATGGAGGTCTACTCGTAGACCACATACAAAACCACGCAAATCTCAAATAGTATCTCAATACTCAGAACCTCGTACTACATGCCCAGAATCAAACTGGGTCTAAAACAATAGTAGTAATCTCAAAGACCCTCTCGAAGGGTGCTCAGAGTATATCCAGGTGTAAAATTAGTAAATAAGCCTCAATAACCCTCTCAAAGGGGTGCCCAAAGCGTAGCGGGGTCTAAAATCATCATAAAACATGTGTAGCACTCCGGCATAGCCGAGTCTAGTATCAATAAGAAGACCAGTGAGAAAATTAACATAGTATCACTTTTATCTCGATAAAATCCACCAATCACTACCAAAATCCTGCTTTATCATCATTTATATTGAAAACGAGCCCTCGAGGCCATGTAAAGTTTAGAAAAACTGGTGATAGTCGGTTCAAAGCCAAAACAGTAGTGAAACATGTAGAAAAATCATTTTTCATGAATGACATGCTCGCAGACAATAAAGTTAGCACAAAGTGGCTCACAAACATTACTATCGGCCCTACACAAACATAAGTGATTCTACAGCACAGATAGCCAGCCTAAAGTAAGGTCACGATGTCTGGACTCACAGACATTCCCAAATATCCCACCGTCTATGGTCCAGAGTCATAAACAAAGGCCACATGAGGCTGCAAGGGTGAAATAGCAATACTACAAGAATTCTACAATCAACATAAGAAATAAACAGACAAAAAGACGGACAAGGTCTAGGGTACCAACCTATAACAACCCACCCAAGGACACTAATTAGTGTAGTTATAGTCTATATACGCAGAGTCTAGATAGCAGAAACCATAACCTACCTGTCATCTGATGACTAGCTGCGGGGATGGCGTCGTCCAAGCTCGAATTGCTCTGAGAAGCTCCAAATCATGAAAATACTATCAACATAATAATCTACACGTCAAAAAGAAATCAATGATACCTATAATGCTATGAACATAACCAGGTCAAAATCTAGGACACAAATGGGCCCGTGAGCCCCGCAACCCAAATTCAGAAATGAAAAACATCCATGTGTTCCTTGTAATCCCAGGAGAATATGCTCAAAATTTGAGCAGAAACAGACAACAAATGGGTTTCCAAAATAGCCACCCATTCAAGAAAACAAAGAGGGAATTTAAAGAATGAAAATCAAAATTTAGAAAGAAGACTAACCGAATAAATGATGGAAAATAGCTCATGAATCAATGGAGAATTTACCCCAAGAAAGTGGTGACCAAAATTTGAGCAAGGTGAGCTTTGAGAGCTTACAATAATGGTGGTGTCGGAATTGGGTTTTGAAATGAGAAGAAATAGAGAAGAAAGAAATTTATAGCTGCCAGCCTTGGCCTATGCGAACCGGCCAAGGCGAAGGCAAAAATGGAGGCGGCATGGCTTGCCCTACACGTAGGCGGCCAAGCCTCGCATATGCGAATAACAAAGTGGGGAGCTGGCCTATGTCTACGCGTAGGGGGACAAGGCCCGCATAGACAAAGGGCAAATCAAAGGGGCGGCTGGCCTATGCCTATGGGTAGGCAGCCAATTCCCGCGTAGGTGAAGGGCAAACTGGTGCTATGAAAGCAACCAGATGCCAACAACCTAGCCCACAAGAATTTAATTCCGATGGACCCTTGAAAATGCATCCAGGGTACCGCAAACACGAATGACCTGATATGTTCAACTAGAAATGGCGTTCCCAATCCAATAAAATCGACAAAAATCCCATCGGAGGTTGATTTAATAAAAAGTGAGCCCCACACCCAAAATCAACTTTTAGGCCAACAATTTCAAAAATGGAACCCAAGGGCCAAAATTAAGTCCTAAGCCTCGGGACCCGAACCAATGGTACCTCTAGCCTAAACTAAATATTCCAAAGCTAACAATGCTGACAGAAATTCCATTCGAGGCCGTCTTCTACAAATGTTGACCAAAGTCAACCAAGCAAGCCCAACTGGTCTGAAAAAAAACGAGAGAGAATTCCAAGCTAAAAAGCTACCGAATCCCGACCAAAGGTCCTACTAGACCAAAGTCCATGCCCCAGAGCTAACGGAACTGTCAGAATTTGATTTCGAGCACGTTCACCAGGAATATTGAGTAAAGTCAAAGATTTCTAAAGTCTAAAGCTCTAAAACAAGGAACGACCAAAAAGACCAAACAAATGGCCCGGGCACCAAACTACTGGTCCTAGAAAGACATAGATGACTTGGGGCTACTACAAGCAAGCTCTAACAGTACAAGAAAGGCAAAACCCATAAATGACCAGAAGGGTCATTACATCATCCACTACTAAAAAGACTTTCATCCTTGAAAGTTAGGAAAGAAGAAAACACTAGAGATTTAAGAACAACGGATACGAACCTGCACTACTCTCTCGGACAACCCGGGTAGCCTCCTCGTTTGAATGACACCCAAAAAAATAGAACCATATAAAGCAACCAAGCCTAAACTCCTTACTAGCCAAGCTAGATTACAAACTCGAACTCCAAAACTCCAAGGGTCTGCTAACCCAAACTGAACCTCAATGATCTCAACCAAAAAGCACCGACACTACATTGACACCAGAGAGCCAATGCGATCAATAAATGATGTGTCGTGGGTTTGTGGCACTTTCGACGCTTAAAACTTGGAATTGGATTATGTTCTTTAGCAATTTTTAGTGGATTTGATGTGTTTCTGAGTCTTGTGCAGGAAAACATGGTTCGAAGACTAAGTACGGAGAAAATATTGCAAAACTGGCTAAAACTAACTTCTAAGACTCAACTCCACGAGTTGTGAATGCTCCCACGAGTCGTGGAAGTTAGTCGTGAAAAGAGTCCTACAGATGGTGCTAATGCTTGAGTTCTACAAATGGTTTCCACAAAGCGTGGACCCTTTCACGAGCCGTAATCACTGTCCGTGCAACCTAATCAGAAAAGGAGAAATAAGTTCTGAGATTCACGAGGCCATTCCACGAGCCGTGATTCAATTCACGAGTAGTGGATGGCTCTCCTAGAGGAGAAGCTACAGGAAGACAAGTAGTCTGAGAACCACGAGATAAATCCACGAGCCATAAAGTAGTTCACGAATCATAGAGTGAACTCGTGGAAGTGACTAAGTGCATTGTGCTTTGATTTATTGTCTTGTGCAAATTGGCCCTATGTTTTTGTCATGGCCTTTGGTAATAAATCATATATAAATTGGAGACTCGAATCCTCAAACTTTATGTTAAGAAGAAAGCTTAGATATCTCAAGATACTCCTATTCTCTCCAATAAATTTGGACTATGACTTTTAGTACATCAAGTTCGTATAAATAATTTTTAGTAGTTTCACATTGTACACGTCCAAGGTATTTGATCATATACATGTAAAAGACTAACAAAATTTTGCTGCCTTTCTCTTTCAGCAGGTTTACCAATATATTCTGCTCCATAAGTCAAAATCTCAAAAGGTATATCATTATCATACAAGCTTTTTCTATCCATTATATTTGCTTTAAAGTGATATGTTTCAAATGTATTCCCTTTGATCCCACCTGTCTTTTTATTAAAGTCATTTACTATTGTCTAACTTTTTATTAATTAAAATTGATCTTATATATTATTTTCATATTATATCAACCTATAAATTAGTTTAACAAAAGCATGAACTACTGGAAATATGAATGTATGAAAATAAAGATACTGCAAATATCCAACAACAAACTACGGATAGAAATTTATGCTATCGTACTAGATATGCACAAATGTCGTTTGAGAAAAAGCAATTAATTTTTTCCCAACAAAGAGGAAAAAGGGCTGAATCAAAAAGATGAAAACTACTTCATCATGTAAGTAGTGCAATCTTATTTCTAGAAGTTGATAGTTGACCTCCAAAACGAAAAGCTCTTACAATTAACACTCCTTCAATATATTCTGAAGAAGGTTAGCTAATCAAATTATTATCTTCCTTCTCTAAAATATTTCAATATCAATTAATTTATATAGAGTGTGATGTCTTCTGAATATCCATAGGTATAGTTAGATGCTTTAACCGACCTACTCTCTTTCAAGTTATTTTTCCATTTGTAAATCACACTTATAAAGTTACAAAGATGAAAGTTACTTTAAACAGAGGAAAAGATATAGTTGATTACTTCTCTATCTTTGAACTAGGTGAGTCCCAAAATATTACTTTAAATATTTTGACTATACTGCTTTTAATAATTGGCTATCCATTTATAAACATTGACATTCCCGATAACAGGATTAACATAAAGTACAATATCTTAAGATGATTCAATACATTAGATGTCTTACAATTTTTTCTTCTCTGTACATTTTGCATTTGAAATATGATTTGAAAACCCTTTTGTTACAGACACTTTGTGGAATGGAAAAAACTAAAGATGTATTAGCGGTAGTTCTATGACTTTGTGTTTTTTAGTGTTCACATTATGGTATTTCTTCTTTGAGTTATATCTTGTACATGAAGCACCTAGAGTAACACTTTTTTGGTTATTTCGTCTGTGCTTTTCTCTACTTATATGAAGTAGAAATTCATTTGTTTCATGAGAGAATATTGTATAGTATGGACTTGACTAATGTCCAATCGAATATGGTTACATACAAGTTTGAACTAATATAGACCTTGAGATTAGACATTTTCAAACATACTATATTTTTCATGTGCTTGATAATTACAACAAGATAACTTCATTTATAATATATCAATAAATTTTATGTGAAATCAAATATGTTCAACCCTTTATTTGAATACAAGTTAACTGGATCGTTAAGGTTAGTACTTTATATACTTATATTCTTGCAGCAGGCATCTTATGGTTGTTAGTTCATATACTTATCATTTCAGGGCTTTTGAATTCAGAAGTAAGATAGATGAGAACTTTGTACATGAGTTACTTCTTGGGGTGCAGATTGACTTTATAGAAGGTTTTTCTGGGTGAGCCCAAACGCACTTTCTTCGATTTATTGGTTTTCTACATTATCCATTGTGCATCTTTTCGAGTAATTTACTAATTATCTAATCAGCTAGTTACAAACACGAAGTTTGATTAATTATTGTAACGTAATAATATTAATTCTTACTTAACCTCTTTATAGGTTAACAATTTGATTTTTGAAAATTAACATGTTAGTTATTCTGTTTTTGCAGATCTCCAATTTGAGATGCACACGGGGTGTTCTTTTGAAATTCAGGTTTCATAATCCCTCAATGTATTTTCAGATGTGTTTGTGTGTTTTCTTGATGTTTGAAGTTCTAAGTATAAGAATGGTTTAAGGAAAGATGGATTATATACGAGCAGAAGTTACTATCATTAATATGGTTTATCTTTGGCACACTGATTTATTTCTCAAATTGTCCTTTTTACTAAAACTACGTTCTAAATCTAAACAAGAAATAACATTCTGTAACTATTATCTTGCTTTGGTCATAGTGTGAGGCAACCTAAGAAAGTTATGCTTTTTACATCCCATTATTCAAAAAAGCAGAACTGTCCGTGATTTTTATTGATAGTGGTAACAGGGGAGTCATCACTAGCAGCAACATAAAGTTGCTTATATGCCCCTTGAATTACCAAACAAGCTTGAAATAATCAAAACGTATTGTATTAGATAACTTAATATACACTTTTTGTAAAGAAGCTAAGTTAATTTCATTGATCTATTCTAAGAGAGAGTGTTATCTTTTTAGTTTTGTCATATTAAAAGGTCGCACAATATATCTAAGAAGAATAGTATGTAAAGATACAGATACTTAAGATGAAATCAACCCATGTGATTTTCCATACATACTTCTTCTAACTAAATATTATAATACTCATATGATGTTTGACATTGGTCCATATTGGGCCCCTGCTAGCACGGATATCACCATCGAGTATATATATATATATATATATATATATATATATATATAACATGTTTTTCAATAAAGTATTGTTCCCCCATTATCTTTAGCTTGTAACTATTAAGGTCTTTAATTTTTAACTATTAAGATTAAATATCAGTGGAAAGTTTTTTTATCGAAGTACTAGTAATCCTAATAAATAAACAAGGAAAAACTCTTAAATATGACATCGAGAAATGACTCATACAGATGTACTAGTAATCCTAATAAATAAACAAGGGAAAACTCTTAAATATGACATCGAGAAATGACTCATTCATGTCATCTGTTAATATTGAGCCTATTGATATACTCAAAATTATATCTAAAGATGATGTAACGTGGTTGTATGCAAATATAGTGACCCAACAAGGTTTGGATCGAATCCCACAGGGAATATGCAAGAAAAGATACAAATTGGATAAATACTTGATTGACTATCTAAATTCTATTCCGTGAAAATAAAAATATTGATTTAATTCTAAGACTAAAATTATTGTAGTAGACTTAAGTTTAAACTATATTATTTAGTGAACTAATATTGTGACCCCTCAATGAAATGCAATGTTTATGATTTTAATGCAATTACAGATATTCGAGTTTTCTAGATATGCACTCAATCCCTACACCATCACTCAATATTTTTTAAAAGTTAAGCAATTTATCTCAATATAATTTTTTTAAATCTATACAAGTTATTTAGATAAGAGCAACTGATTATACCATGTTAATTAAATTTATCCCTGATAGAATTTATTAAATAAGGATTAACGCTTTGAGTTCGTGCAAACTATTTCTATAAAATTCTAATTCCCTTCCCAAGAAAAACTATGATACTATGACTTAGATTAATATTTACAACCACCAACCAATCAAGAAAAAAAAGAAATAGTTTGATATTTTTACTACTTAAAAATCATGCAACACCCAAAAATCATATGAATGTTAGACCCTCATTGGATACACAACTTAGTAGAGGATTTAGCTACTCATAATATAGAAAAAATAACAGGAAGAATTAATTGAAGTTATAAAAGCTTACTTAGAATTAAAGATGAAAAAAATTAAAGTAGTTCTTCTATCACGACCCAATCTCTCGGTCATATGGCACCTACAACCTCCCAGTAGGCGAACCATTTCTCGTAGCTCAAAACGGTTAGTAATGGGCTACTATCTAACAAGCAAGTGGAAGAAGCGTAATATAAGCAGAAGCAAGGGAAATAAGATAAAGAAATAAGCAACATAAATACATAAACGGAAGCTAAACCAATCCAAAACTTGGTATCATAGTATAAGAGACAGAACTAAGTATACAAAGTACAAAAATATCCAAAACAATATATACATATGTCTTGGAATAGTAAGAGAGTACATGATATAAAAGATGAACTAAAAGCTAAGCTCCGGTCGCCAAGAGCTCACCCTTAGTCTCAAATGGTCCAAATGTCATCCCGCACGAGTCTTCAATGGATCAACGATAATGACCCACATTAGGATCTTCACCAGGAAGATGCAAAGTGTAGTATGAGCACCAATTGCAAAGCAACGGGTACCCAGTAGGTACCATAGGACGACTGGGCGCATATAAAAATATAAGAGCAGTAATATAGCAGAAAAGAAGCAAATAGTCACAGAAAATAACGAATAAGTACACGGAAGCTAGCACAGAAGGATACAAGGAGAAAACAACATACTTGGCTAGCTACTAGAATATATATCACAGACACAGGTGAAAGAAGTAAATAACGCACCTGGGATCCTCGCAATAACAATCTATATAGAAGGTTTTAGAAATAGGTGATATACTGGTATCTTCAAGTCAAAGGGGAAGGAGGAAAGAAGAATAATGATAACATGCTCAAAAACAAGATTAATAACCAAGCCATGCTAATAATACTACTCTCAAGTCAGGAAGAAATCAACCGGTAGCCCAAATACAACTTATCAAGTGAACCAAATGTATATAATTCAAACCTCAATATCAAATCATCATATGAATCACAATAAGGATTAATATCTCGATAAAGTAACAATAAGTATACCTATAGTCCCAACGGAAGCCGATACTCCCAAGGGACACAGAAAAGTAAAGACAAACCTTTCGGCATCCCATACTACTACAATGTACACTCAGCAAATAACAAACAAGGGTGGAATCTCACACAAATGGATGATATGATATGATATGATATGCTGAAACCAAGTGTGAAAGTAGTGCCGTATGTTACCCCCTCCGATACCTAAATGTCCCAATAGAGGAAGGATCCATGGAAGGGATTCCCCCGAGTACCTCAACTCCACCGTACACCCCTTCTCCGGCACTCTCGGCCCATAGCTCTTGGTTTGGAATGGTAGAGTCCATGGAGGTCTACTCGTAGACCACACACAAATCTCATAACATGAATATAACTGTCCTGAGTGTAGCCGGATCCAAATAAGTCACCAAATCTCAAAAATGCATGCCCGGGGTTCTACCCTGGTCTAAATCGGTGTATCAAGGCTCAAAATCCCATTAAGGGTGCCTGTGGGTAACCGGGTCAAAAATAGTAGCAAAAAGAAACCAATCAGTGGCTCGGTCCGACTGAGTCTAGTACCATCTCAGTCAATAGAAAATCAAATCTAGCACTATGGCCCAGCCGAGTCTAGTACAAGTATGAAAACAGTGAAAAATCATCCTTTTAACTTTCTTAGCCCAAGAAGATCCATATAAACAATTCCAAACACTTTTTACAACCATTATAACTGAAGACGGACCCTCGAGGCCATGCAAGATTTAAAAAACCATCAATAGTAGGCCCGAAGACAAAACCATAGTAAAACATGTCAAAAAATTCATTATATGCATGATAATGGAATGCTAAATGATAAACAGTAGCCCAACGGCTCACAATCAACCTATCGGGCCTGCACAAGCTCCAATCGCTCTATAGCACAGATAACCAGCCTAAGATCACAATATCGATGTATGGGACTCATGAACATTCACAAATAACCCACCATCTATGGTCCAGAGTCAAATACTAGGTCACACAGGACCACAAGGATGATAATATCATCTACCATGAATATTAAAATCATCGGAGAAAGCAAAATAAGTCGGACATGAAGAAGCGGACAAGGTATGGGGTACCAAGCTAATAAACCCAACTCAAGAATGCTAATTAGTACAATTATATCCTATGTATGCCAAGTCTAAAGGAGTTAGACCGTAACCTACCTGTCGTCCAATGACAAGTTGCTGGAACAATGATGCTCGAGCCCAAACTGCTCTGAAAAGCTCCGAACGGAAATCAAACTATCAAGAACATAAACTACATATTAAAATGTGACAAACAATACCCATATTGCCATAATTATAGCTGTGTTGAAATTCAGGTCAAAAGAAGGCCTGTGGGCCCCACAACCCAAAATAAAAAATGGGAAGTCTCATGATGAACACACTACTCCCATGAGCGCATTCTCTAAATTTGAGCAAATTTGGCCAAGAAAAAGGGCATAAAACAGCCCGCTCAATTTACGAATTAAAGAAGGAAAATTGAAAAATGAAACCAGAAATCTAGAGAAAGAAACTACTTACCACAATGAGAGAAACAAGCTCACGGAGAGAAATCCTCGAATTCACGAACAATGGAGCCCAAGTGGGCAGCTTCGACCAAGAAACTCAAGCTTTGGGAAAACACATCAATGGAGGTTTTGTTAATGGAGAAGAAGCAACTTGGGGAAAGAAGAAACTTACCAAGTGAAGAGGGAAGAAAGATTACCCGACAATTTGAAGAATTCCCCAAGCTTAGAACTGTTTGGAGCAATATGGTTTGAGATAAATATGAGTTTGGAGTTAAGAAATTTAAGAAATGGGAGATGAAAAATGAAGAAGAGGGATTTTATAGAGGCTGGACGCAGGCCAGCGCCATCGACGCTGGAGGAGCGCTATAGCGCTGGAGGCAGGCTAGGCACTGAGGCACCATCGTGCCAAATAAGGGCCATTGCGCTGAAGGAGCGGGCAGCTAAGCGCTAAGGCGCCATTGTGTAGGCACAACGCAATCGCACTAGCGGGCAGCAGGTGCTTGGGCGCTTTCGTGCTGGCCTTAGCGCGATGGCGCTGTTGGCAGGCAACATGGCTAGCGCCATCACGCTGCTTGGGCGCCATTGCGCTGAAGGCCAATAGTTGCAGAGACCAACTGAGCTAAAAACTTCCACGGGGCATTCTGGGCACAATTGGAACCCGATACTCAAAAACCAATAATGCTATTAGAGTGGAAACGACGTTCCAAACTTAACAGAATCGATAAAACTTCCATACGAGGTGGTTTCGGCGGAGTGTTGACCCAAGTCAACACTAACTAAAATCAACCAAACACCTGAAATGAGCCTGACTCACCCGGGACATGAACCAACCACCTATCTAACCCAAACTCAATATCCTGGAGCTGATGGAATCGTCAGATTTAAAATCTGACGCTACGATCATCAAAAGCTGACCCAAGTCACACTTCCAACTCTAAATGGCCTGAAAACAGAAAAACAACACAAAACCCACACCAAAAGTACTCAGGGCTAGATTAAAGGTCTGTCTAGACCAAACTCCACACTCTAGAGCTAATGAAACTGTCAGAATTCGATTCCGAACGTGATAGCTAAGAATGTTGACCAAAGTCAATGAATTTCTAAGTTAAGGCTCTAAAACAGTAAAACAACCATAACAACCAAACGAATAGCCAAGGCACCAATCCACCGATCCCAACAAACTATAAATGACTTAGGGCCGCTACAAGAAAGCTCTAACAGTACAAGAAAGCATAAATGCGGGAATGACCGAAAGGATCATTACATCATCCACTATTAAAAAGGACTTTTGTCCTCAAAAGTCAAGAACAGGGAAGCACGTGAAGGCTCAAACAACTGCAGATACTGAGCCCGCATCTCTCTCTTTGTCTCCCAGGTAGCCTCCTCAACTGGGCAGTGCCTCTACTGAACCTTAACAAGCGAAATCTCCCTAAACCTCAGTCTTTTGACATCTCTGGCAAAAATAGCTACCGGCTCTTCAACAAAGGATAAACTCTCATCCAACTGAACTGTGTCCCACTACAACACATGAGACTCATCTGGAATATACTATCGCAACATCGATACATGGAAAATTGGGTGCATAGCAGAAAACATCAGAGGCAAGTCTAAATAATAGGCAACACTACCAACCCTCTGAAGAATCTCAAATGGCCCAATGTACCTAGGGATAAGCTAGCCCCACCTACCAAATCTCATCACGCCCTTCATGGGAGATACGTGAAGAATCACCAAGTCACCAACACTGAACTATAAGGCACAAAGTCTACGATCAGCGTAGCTCTTCTGCCTACTCTAAGCTGTCCAAAGTCTGTCATGAATCACCCTGACTCGGTCTAAGGAATCACAAAGCAAGTTAGTATTTTGTGGCCTAGACTCCAACCTATCAAACTAACCAATCGATGATCTGCAATGCCTACTATATAAAGCTCGAAAGGCGCCATGCCAATGCTCGAATGGAAACTATTATTATAATGAAACTTGGCCAAAGGCATAAACTGATCCTAAGAACCTCCAAAGTCAAGAACACAGGGACCAAAGCATATCTTTCAGGACCTGAATAGTCCTCTCGGATTGGCCATTTGTCTGAGGGTGGAATGCAGTACTAAGTTGAACCTCTGTACCCAAGTCTCGCTGAATAGCCCTCCAGAACTGAGATGTGAACTGAGTTCTGCGGTCTAAAATGATAGAAGCTGGGATCTTGTGCAACCTCACAACCTCACGAAGGTAAATCTGAGCTAACCTCTCTGCACTGTAAGTAGTCTGAACCGACAAGAAGTGCATTGACTTCGTCAGCCAATCAACAATCACTCAAATTGAGTCAAACCCTTAAGACGAATGAGGCAATACAACTACAAAGTCCATAGTAATCCCTTCCCACTTTCACTTAGGAATAGGAAGTCGCTACATCAAACCACCAGGTATCATGTGCTCGAACTTCACCTGCTGACAGTTTAAAGCACTGAGATACAAACTCCACTATGTCACGCTTTATACCACTCCACCAGTAAAGCTGTCTCAAATCTCTGTACTTCTTGGTTGCACCAGGATGAATGGAATATCTAGAACAATGAGACTCTAGAAGAATTAAGTAAATCAAATGACCAACTCTCGAAACACAAAGACGACCATCAAATATCAGAATACTATCAGAACCGAAAGTAGCCCGGCTGGCCTCACCCTGAACCACCAGATCACGAAGGTCACACAACCGCCGATCCTCAAACTGACGGCTCTGAATCTGATCAACCAAGGTAGAACGAACCTTAATACTGGCAAGAACATTGCTGGGATCTAACAAGTAAACCCTAACCAAACGGTTAACTAAGGAATAGATGTCCAAGGCCAACAGTCACTCTGAAACTTAAAGTAAAGCTAGGCTACCCATACTCACCGCCTTATGGCTTAAGGCATCCTCTACCACATTTGCCTTGCCTGGATGATACAAAATAGTGAAATCATAGTCCTTCAGTAACTCGATCCACCTCCTCTGCCTTGAGTTCAGCTCGCTCTAACTCGTGGTGTACTGAAGACTATGGTGATTGGTAAATATCTCACAGTAAACCCCATATAAGCAGTGTCTCCAAATATTGAGCGTAAAAACTACCGCCACTAACTCTAAGTCATGAGTGGGGTAGTTGCAGTCGTGAACCTTCAGCTTCTTCGATTCATATGCGATCACACGACCCTGCTGTATCAACACACAACCAAGAAAAACCTCGAAAGCATCACAATATATCGAGAAGCTCTGACCCTCAACTGGCAAAGTCAACACTGGAGCTGAAGTCAACAAGGCCTTAAGCCTCTGAAAGCTATCCTCGCACTGATCTGACCAATGGAATGGGATATCCTTCCTAGTCAGTGTAGTCAAAGGTGATGCTATGGAAGAAAACCTCTCGATGAACCTCCTATAGTACCTTGCTAACCCAACAAAGTTGTGAACCTCCGTAGGAGTAGTAGGTCTCGGCCAATCACGAACAACTGAAATCTTCCCTGGGTCCACTATAATCCCATCCATAAACACCATGTGTCGAAGGAATGCAACTGACTCAAGCCAAAACTCACACTTTGAGAACTTGGCATAAAGCCAACGATCTCTAAAAGTATGGAGTATAATCCTCAAGTGTTTTTCATGATCCTCTATACTCCGTGAGTATATCAAGATATCGTGTATGAAAACTATCATAAATAAGTCCAAGTACGGACTAAGAACCCTGAGTATTAAGTCTATGAAAGATGCATGGGAATTAGTCAACCCAAAAGACATCAGTAGGAACTTATAGTTGCCATAACTTATCATGAATGCTGTCTTAGGGATGTCCTCTGCCCTAATCATCAACTGGTGGTAGCCTGACCTCAAATCTATCTTTAAAAATAAGGCTGAACCCTGAAGCTGATCAAACAAATCATCTATGCACAACATCGGATACTCATTCCTCACGGTCACCTTATTTAACCACCGGTAATCAATACACATCCACATCGTCCCATCCTTCTTCTTCACAAACAGAAAAAGAGCACCCCAAGGAGACACACTCGGCCTAATAAAACCCTTAGCTAATAAGTCCTGGAGCTGCTCATTAAGCTCTTGCAACTCAGTTGGAGACATATGGTAAGGAGAAATAGAAATGGGCCTAGTGGCCGGCTCTAACTCAATAGCAAAATCGATATCTCTCTCAGGTGAGAGGCTTGGCAGGTTAGTAGGGAACACATCTAGGAAATATCTAACCACAGGGACTGACACAATGGAAGAAGGGTTAGCACTAGCATCTCAGACATATGCTAGATAAGCCAAACACTTGCGAGAAATCAACTTTCTAGCTTGAAGACAAGATATGATCCCAGATGGTGCGTGGCTGACAGAACCCTGCCACACAATTGGGGATACACTGGGCATGACTATGGTAACGGTCTTGTCATAACATTCCAAAACCACACAATGAGGGCATAACTAGTCCATGCCCAGAATCACATCAAAGTCTAACATATAAGGAATTATCAAATCTCCCCAAGTCTCAATATCTCCAATAGAAATCATACAGGACCTCACAATCCGATCCACTACTAAAGAATCTCCCACTGGGGTCGAAACAGATACATGCATAGAAAACAACCCACTAGCCAACCCCAAACAAGGCAGATAGTAGGCAGAAATATACTCGCAAGTGGATCCAGGATCAAATAAAGCAAATGTTGGTCGATGGCATACATAAATTGTACATGTGATTACAACATTTGAGGCCTCTACCTCCGGTCCCCCAGGGACCTCATAAAGTGGGAGACGACCACCACCTTACTGATCGCCATCTCGACCACCTATCTTGCCACACGAGGCACCACCTCTAGCCTGACCACCACCCCCTCTAGCTGGTGGTTGAATTGCACAGATAGGCTGAGTCGGGTAAGCAGCTAGCTGAACTGTACCATGTTGGGGGCAATCTCTAGCATAATGATCGACAAAAACACAATCATAGAAAGGGCCTAATGACCTAAACTATCGAGATGAACTAGCTTAACCTGTATGGACACCACAGTCTGATGGCCTAGAAGTTGTACCCCTCAATGACTGACTAGTATAGCCCTACGGCTACTCTGACCATGCTCAAACTGAGAACCACCAGAAGACTGTAGCGATGCCTGAACCAGTCGACTAGACTAGCCCTGTGTTGTTGTGGCTGATACCCTCGGCCCCAATGTCCTAAACATATACTACCATGACGAGAACTATTGTAGCTACCCTGATGTCGTGGCCTCTTATCTCTGGCCCTTGGATCATGTTGATGCAAATCCTCTATGGTACGGGCATAGTTGCAATGGCCTGGAATGATTGACCACTGACAACTAATATCTCAGCTGTCTCTCTAAGCTCTATTTACAATCCCAAAACAAACCTACGGACTTTGTCGGGCTTGGTAGGCATGATCATAGCCCCAAATGAAGCAAGCTGGTGGAAGCGAGTCTCATACTCTGATATGGTCATAGGACCCTGCATAAGTTTAGTGAACTGCTCCCTATGACGCTCCTTGTCGCTCTATGGAAAGAACTTGTCCACAAAGGCCTCATAGAACTCTGACCAAGACAACATAGTTGACGAAGATGGTCTACAAGCAACCTGGGCCCTCCACCACAACTTAGCTAGGCCCTCCAGCTGTTAAGTAGTATACCCAACTCCTTGAGTCTCCAACAAACCCAAATAGTGTAGCATCTCCTCACAAGTAGTAATGAAATCATATGGATCCTGACTAGAAGTACCAGCAAATCTAGGTAGGGACAATCTCAGAAACCTACCCCATGCCTTCTGCTCTATCTTTGTAATAGCTGGGGAAGAAAATACAGGCTGTGCAACAGATGGAACCGAAAGAACCTCAGCATGAGGAACCTCAACACAGGGAACCACAGTAGTAGGCTGCGCTCCTGAACTCTTAACACCCAGGGCTGCCCCCTGAGCGGATTTTTATGCTACCTCAGTAGGCTGGTCCCTATTCATACTCAACAACTGTAGAAGTAAGCCCCGAATACCTGAATACTGAGCTGGGGCTGAAGCTGGCTCAAAAGCTGGCTCAAAAGCTGGTGATGGAGCTGGTACTAAAGCTATGGTGGTACCTGGGCTATCCCTGGTCCATATGCGGTTGCTTAGGAACAATCTTGGGCTCATACTCAGGATCAACCTCGACCTTAGAGTCTCTAGCTAGTGTCACTACTCGGGCACGTCCTCTAGATATACCTCTATAACCTCCCTGGCCCCTAGTTAGAGTCAGGGGTGCTGGAGTGAAAGGCTCGCCCCCACCTAATGTCGAGGATATCGTACGAACCATCTATGGGAGAATGAACCAGAACAATTGAGATTTCAAGAAACCTTCAAGGATACTACACACGAGATAGTAGCAAGAAAAGGTCCATGTTTCCTAAGATGCCACTGTAGCCTACCAAAGATTGAGTATGGACGTCTCTGCCCCGATCTGCAGGACTCTACTAGATATTGACTCCTATACCAATGACATCGGTAAACCTAGGCTCTGATACCAAGCTGTTAGGACCCGATTTATCAGTCATGATGGCACCTACAACCCCCAGTAGGCAACCGATTCCCGTAGCCCAGAACAGTTAGTAATGGGATACTATCTAACAAGCAAGCCGAAGAAGCATAATATAAGCGTAAGCAAGGGAAATAAGATAAAGAAATAAGTAACAAAAATGCATAAACGGAAGCTAAACCAACCCAAAACTTGGTATCATAGTATAAGATCCAGAACTAAGTACACAAAGTACAAAAGGATCCAAAATAATATATACATGTCTCTGAATAGTAAGAGAGTACATTATACAAAATATGAACTAAAAGCTAAGCTCCAGTCGCCAAGAGCTCACCCTCAGTTTTAAATGGTCCACAAGTCAGCCCGCATGACTCTCCACCGGATCAATGACGATGGCCCACACTAGGATCTACACCAGAAAGATGCAGAGTGTAGTATGTGCATTAATTCCAAAGCAATGGGTACCTAGTAGGTATCATAAGCCGACTGGACGCATATAAAATATAAGAGCAGTAATATAGAAAAAACAAAGTTCACAATAAATAATTAATAAGTACATGGAAGCCAACACAGAAAGATACAAGGAGAAACTAATATACTGTGCTGATACTAGAATATATATCACAGACACAGGTGAAAGAAAGAAATCACGCACCTGGGATCCTCGCCATAACAATATATACATATCTAGAAAGTTTTAGAAATAGGCGATATACTGAAAACTATCAAATATACTCTCCAAAGATGGAAGTAATGGCGATCGTCAAGAAAAATACATTTATAAGTACCCAACAGGTGTCGGGGTCGTACCTACATAGACTTGGCAATAGAACAATGATGATTGTATTGAAATGACTTCACTAAGAGAGTAAATATTCGAAAATAGAAAAATAAAGGATTGGGGGAATCGGGATTCTGTCGCAACAATCTCAATTTGTAACAAATCAAGAAAGTAAAATGGGTGTACCAATTTTAGTAGACGATTAGGGATGTGTATCCAATGGGCCTCTAACGTGGGATAAGGTAACTGCTTAGTCATGCTTATTCTCGATCATTGACATAGGTAGCCTTGGTCATGGGTATGAATTGTTTATCTCTCGATCAACAACCATATATCTGACAATCTCAGTTAGATCACTATCAATTTAACAACAAATAACCAAGATCAAGCTTAGGGAGGTCATACTATCTTTAGATTAGACCCTTAAATGGGTGATTCCTTCGATATGAGCTATCTCTAGCTCAATCTAGGTGGAAGCCCAAATTCCCACTAGTAATTTCATATTCGAAACTATGAAATTCTCTTTCAAGCAACAACATAGCCAAGTAAGGAAAATCAATGTTTGCAACCACCAATTTTAGGATTAAAACTTGGTGAAACTACTAGACCCATGTCAAATAAGTAATTATAAGCAAGAATTAGCAACACTCACACCCATTTGTCAAGCACCCATTATCAACACATCCCTAGACAAATGAAATTAGCTACTCATGCTAAAGGAAAGACATATACCAAATGGGTAAGTCAAATTCCTCTTCATTCAAGTGTAATTTCAAATTCTAAGCTCAGGTCTTGTGCACAAATGGTTAACCAAGATTTGGAAGAGAGAATGGATTGAAACCCGCTTCTTCTTGGAGGGAAAAACTTGCTCTCAAAGCTAAAATTACTTGCAAATATTCATAGATTAAGGATCTTTTATAATTGTGCCTAAATTTACCTTATATACTTTCCCAAAATGTCACTAATTTTCTAGACAAAATTGCCCTTTGGGTGGTGTGTGATGCAACGTGCGATTTGCACATTGTGATATGCATATTGCACACCGTCTTCAGTTGGACAAGTGACTTTGGTTAATTTGGAGGCCTCGTGCGATAGAGGTGGGGTTCACACCATGAATTGTGTGCATCGCACAATGACCACACACCTTAGCAGATTCTTCAGTAATTTTTTTGGCTCCATGTGGTGTAGGTGCATTCCGCACCACAACTTGTGCGTGGCGCACGAGCACCGCATCTCAGGGCAAAATCTCCATCTTTTCCGATCACTTCACACTTCACTCCTTTTAAGCTCTTTTTGAGTCCATTTCCTTGTTTTCCATCTTTGATCACAAGTACCTGCATAGGCATCAATAAAGGCTATAAGAACCTCTAAATATATTGAAAACTGTAATGACCCTTCCGGCCATTTCCACGTATAAGTTTTGAAGTCAAGCAAATAGACAAAAGTTATCGTAAGTTCTTTAACAAATTTCCTGAACTTTGGGTAAAATGTCTCTGGGCTTTTCTCCTAATATATAAAGAGTTAGAAGTCCCCCGAAATACCAAATCGAAGGTCTACGAGTCTAGTTTCCTACGCACAAAACCTCACGTCCAACTGATCTCTGAGTAAAAAGTTATGACTATTTTACCGCGGACTGTCTGGCAGAAAACGGGTTGCGAACCGGGTCGCGAACCGGGTCGGGTTAAACTCGATTTAAGCCTCAACTTCACGTTTTAAAACGCCATTTCAGTTCCGAAACAGTGAGAAAATATAAGGGAGGATTCCGAGAGAGTTCTTGAGTATCGAAATCGTGCGGTGGTGAGTTGCGAACTTAATTTAAGAATTTTATTAACATCACGTGTATTTGAAAATATTTTTATTTAAAAGTTGAATTTGGTAAAAATTATATTATTATTGCCTTTTCAAAATATTTTAAAGGTATATGTAAAATATTTTGTTACGATATAATTGTATCTGTATTTATTTTATAAGGTTTTTATACATTGTAATATTTTAACGGAGATAGTAAATTTAGTTATGTTGAAATTTATTATTATAATATAGTAGGTTTTATTCGAAATAATTTTCTAATGATTATGGTATATTCAAAAATTATATTTATTGTACCACGAATTTATGCAATACCCGAATAGATATATATTGGGAAGTGAAATAATTGGATTGACACCACATTAACACGTGGTGTCAATTGCACAAGTCATTTGATGACTAAGTGCTGTGATGGAATTGTTTAATGGGATTAATGATCACTTTTCCTTTTATTTTGTTGTTACTGTCATATGGGTGGACATTAAAGTCCTACTCATTACTTTCAATTGCCAAAGGCAATTCTGAAGCCTCTTCATATATATGCTTGCATACGTATTCACGTTAGTAAGGAATCCTTTTCCTAGTCAAGTTATTCAAGTCCGAGTTCGAGTGTGATTTCATTTCGGAGCTTTTCGGAGAGGTTCAAGCTTGTCATCGAACGACAGGTAGGTTACGGTTTATTTTCCCTAGACCCCGCATATATAGAATAAAATTGTATTAATGGGCATCCTTGGGTTGGTTTATTAGGTTGGTACCACAGACCTCGACCGTTTTATTCATGTCCGCCTACTTTTGTTCCTCCGTTGCTTGTAGTATTTGCCGATATATTTTATTTACCCTTGTGGTCCTGTGAGGCCTTGTTGACTCTGGAACATAGAAGGTGAGATTTTGGGTATGTCCGCGAGTCCCGGGCATAGAATTATCCTTCTAGGCTGGTTATGCTTGCTGAGTAGCTGTGGGCCTGTGCAGGGTCGATAGGTTGATTGTGAGCTGTTGGGCAGCTATTGTGTGTGATCATACCATTTCCATGCATATAAAGAGGTTTTATCCATGTTTTACTATGGTTTTGGCTTCGGGCCTACTGACACTATTTTCTAAACCTTGCATGGCCCGGGGGCCCATTTTTGATGGAAATGATTTGGAAATGGTTGATTTAACTTGTGAATATTCCTGGATAAAAGGAAGTAAAATTATGTTTTAAATCACCAGTTTTACGATTCACGCTAGACTCGGCAGGGCCAGGGTGCTAGTTGAGTTTTCTTGCTACTTGAGTTGATTTTAGCCTCGGTCGGACCGAGCACCTGAGATGACTTTTTACTGTTTAGACCCGGCTACGCTCGGGCACCCTTGGAGGGGTTTTTGAGACAATTTCCTACTACTTTAGTCCTGGACAGGGTCTGGGCATTGCATATTCGATACTGGGTCTCTATCTTGATACCGGACTTGCTTCCGGACGACATGTTTTGATACTGAGTTTTAGTATGGGGTCTGGGACCTCCATGGACCTTGCCATCCGGGCCAGGGGCTACGGGCTGCATGTGCCGGAGGAGGGGTATACGGTGTAGTAGAGGTATACGGGCAGTGTCCTTCCATGGAACCTACCTGCTGGGCCGGATCGGCGCCGGAGGAGGTACATACAGAGATACCATGGCACTTGAGATCTTCATGCATCATATCATTCATTGTTTGAGGCTCCACCCTTGTTTGTTGTTTGTTGATTGTACGCTCTGGTAGTATGGGATGCCGTAGGGTTTGTTTTCACTTGTTTGTGTTCCTCGGTTGTATGGGCGGCCGGGGGACTGTAGGTAGACTTTTGCTATTTACTTACAGAATTGTTCTCTATTAGGGATAAGTATGAGATTGGTTACAGCTAGACTGTTGGTTTCTGGATTTGAGATTGATATGATTAGTTGGGTTTGATTCATGTCTCTGAGCATGCCTATTATTACTCTTTCTCTCTTCTTCCTACTCTTGAGGTTACCGGTATACCGTCCATTTCGTAAACTTATTTTGTATACACTGTTATTGCAAGGACCCCAGGTGCGTTATTTCTTACCCCCTGCATCTTTGGGTGCAGATCCTAGCGTGGGCCATCGCCGTTAGATCACTGTGATTCGTGCTTGGAGATCTGTCGGGGACTACTTCAGACTGAGGGTGAGCTCTTGGCGATCGGAGCTTAGCTTTAGTTTATCTTTTGCTTTATGTACTCTATTACCATTCAGAGACATATGTATATATAGTTTTGGTTTATTTGCACTCCATGTATGTAGTTTGGCTCTGTACTATGATACCAGGTCTTGGGGTTTAGTTTAGTTTCCGCATATGTTTATATTTATATCCCTTTTATCTATTTTATTCGTCTTGTTCCCTTATTTGTTAGATAGTAGCCCATTACTAACTGTTCTGGGCTACGGGGATTGGTTCACCTACCGGGGGTTGTAGGTGCCATCATGACCGAGAAATTGGGTCGTGACAAAAACATAGCAATAATTCATGGATAAAGAATTAATAAGTTGGTAGATTATCGACTTATCAAATCCCAAAACTTGAACTATTGCTTTTCCTCAAGTAAGATACTCACAAGGCAAGGAATGAATTATGCTCTAGACTCAATCAAGGCACAAAAGACTAATATATACTAAAAATTAAGAAAAAGAATAAGAAAAAGAGTCAAACAAAAGACTCAACTACAATGCTCATCTCTATTTGAACCACCACAATATCAAGGCAATTGGTCATTTCAAAACCTTTTCCAAAAGGACTTCATTTCTCATTCAAAATCAAGGGAATTTTACCATTCAAAAGAAGACATTTAAGCTTCTCAAGTCATTGGCATGGACCGTCAATGTTTACCTCAAGATTTGACACACAACTTGTCTCATTCATTCCTCTGAATTAAAATAGAGACTTCATGTTTCAATTCGAGTGCATGATGCCACTCACCACAAGAGAGAATCCCACTCAAAATCATGCAATTCACAAAACAACGGGATTATAGGAGAACCAAGAAGACTCTCACTCTCTAAAGGATGTTTAAGTGCACACATGTCAAACCATAGGATTGCCCTTCATGTAAACCGTCACTAATGTAGGGTAGCCAAGCTCGGAATCATCAAGGACTTGCGGGTTACGATGTTGGCTAGGTATCAGGTGAGGATTTCATTTGGCTCAAGTGACTACACCTCCCTAATGCTCTTTGCTATCATTTCAAACACCGCTCACATTTTTAGATTTTTGACTTCACTTTGTTTATCCCTCATACAACCCAAGCTTCTCCTTTTCAATCATGATCATTCAACTCCTTGTATCTCTTTCATTTGGTAGCACTTAATTTTTTCTTTTCATTTTTTGCTCATTAGATTGACTTTTGGAGCAATTTTAAATTCAAACCTAAGGTGCTACCTAGCACTTGAAGTGCATTCCTTTTCTTCTCCTCATTTGATCACATGCACCCCCAAACTTAGGCATTTACCTATGTTGTCTTTTCATTCCCCCCTCCCCAAACTTAGGCATTTACCAATGTTGTCTTTTCATTCCCCCCTCCCCAAACTTAGGATTTTAGCCTACGTTTCACTTTCAAGCAATTACGGAGGATGGGTGCCAAGATAGAGGTTCGAAGAAGGTCAAGGTGTTAAACAAGGTGACAAAGAACGGTCACAAGCTCAAAGGGGTTCACTAGGATTGATGTCGAAGGAAGACATTTGGGTGAAGTGGCTATCAAAAAAGGCCTAGGGTCATCTTCCAAGCTCGGTCACTCCTAGAATTTTGCCTTGAATCACATTCTGGAAAAGTTCTAGATGACAAACATGCACGAGAATCAAGGTAAAGCCTCACCACACAAGGCATTATGCCATAAGACTTTTTTCATTAGTCTCAACATCAATTGGGACAAATGACTTTCAACAAGCTATTCCTAGTTCATTACACACTCGTTTGTGAGTCAATCAAGCCAAAGCGAGAGTGTGCAAGTCATGACAAAAGAATGCTTTTCCTCAAAAAATTCATTTCCCTTCTTCCTTTTATTTCCAAATACAACTTGGCAAGAAAAAAATTTGGTGGGCCCATTTTGAGACAAGCAACTACAGACTCAGTTTTTAAACAAAAACTTGGCATTTTACCTTAAAAAGGTTGCCTCTTAATCTATCATAGGGAAACACCAACTCGGTTTGACACAAAAACAAAAGAAACAGAAAATAAACAAAACTTTCGCTCCTTGGGAAAGAACCGTTGTTTTAAGAAAACCCTCGGAGTTTATTTCTAAACTACTATTAACAATGCGATATCCAAATAGCGCACTCATTATTAAATTAAGAACAAGCCTCAGTGTAGGCCTTTAGCATATTTGGAAAGCTCGGGTAGCAAAATAATGGGGCATGTAAAACCAACCAGACAACAAAATCACAACAACAAAAATCAAGCACGACCAGGGCATAATTAAGCTAAAAACAAACTAACATAAGAAAAAGGCCCAGCAAGGGCAATAAGCATCACAATCATCCAAAATATGCCTGATTAAGACCAAATAAAATTTAGCAGAACTAAAAATGTCAACAAGGCCCGACAAGGGCAATAAAAGCAATATCTTAAGACCAATCACAGGCAACCAACAAAAAGAAATAAAGCCACTCCCTCCCCATAAAAATATGCATTGCCCTAATTGCCATTAGCTCATAAAGATATAAGGGCAACTCCCTAGAGGACTATGCCTCATCATCATCATCTGCATCTACTGCCTCATTATCTGAGGTCTATCCACTCGGGCCAGCACCACCCTTTCAGGAGTGCATAGAAAGTGTTGAGTCATAAAGGCCTTGGTGGAACTCAGGGTCCTCATCATTGTTCAGACCTACATACTCAGTACCGGGTATAACATCCTCATCATCTGCATAAGCTGCCAATAAGTCATCCATTAGGCCGCGCCTGCGTTGAGGTGGATATAAGGTGCTCAAATCTACTTCTACCATCAGAGCTTCACCTTTGGCTTTATCAATGTCTTTCTGAAGTGTTGTGATCGCCTCCTCAATGACGTCCACCCTTTTGCTTAGTGTGGTTACCTTATCCATTATCCCTTGTTATGTATTCTTGACAGCTCTATTTATCATATCGGGAAGCTTCGTAGCTAGGTCGGTCAGCTGCTGCTCATGGCTATAAGTTTGGTCTACTATGTCTTGAAGGCCATTTTTGGTCAAAGAGGGTGCGGAGGCATGTGTATGTGCCTCTGAAGTAGCCCGGGAAGAAGATGAAGCATCTAATCCAGCATCAAGCTCATTACTGTCAGCTTTCCCCAACTGCTCAGTCCTACGCCTCTTAAACCTAGGGGCCTCCCTGTCTGTTTTCTTATCAAGGTCGATAGTCCTAATAGCATGAGTGAACTTATCATAACTGAGGAGGGGGACATCGGCCTTAGCACACAGTTTAGTAATCAGCACCAAAACGGGGTAGGAATCATTTCCTCGATGACCTTTTCTCATCATCACCATAGCTGCTATCTCCCTAAAATTTGCACGCTCCCATCTTGAGTTATTTTCTGATAATTTTAGGAAGGAAAGAAATGATTGCGAACAAGATCATTCCAAAGACTATCTTCAAAGATCAAGGACTTCCTTGGAATGTCTCCGCCTATAGTGGACTAAATAGGGACATCCTGAGCAATGACAGGGGCCGTTTTACGATAAGGCTTTTTCTCCGCAGCCAACCTAGCTAAGAGTGCTGGGTAGGTGCAATTGGGTGACCCCAGTAGATGGAATTAATGGTAGGTGGGGTGATAAAAACTTTCTTGCCCCGAACGACAACTGTATCCAAGTTAGGGAACTTCTCCTTATTCCCTTTGTAGCCTTTGGAATCCTGCGTGGCTTGATAGACCACGAAGAATTCTCAAATTATCTCCTCATAATACCCCCTGGGTATATCTTGAAATGGCTTCTACTCTCAGTCGGAAAATTGTCGATGCATGTTGGGTAGATCATCCCCAACTTCCCCCAGGTTAAAACTCTGTTCACATTGAAGTTTCTATTCTTGTCCCACTAATAGAAGACTTTCATCCCTTCCACCCCAAAGCGAAGCCTTGCTTCTTCTACGATAAACATTTTCCTATGTTGGACTCCTGTGTTTCTCTTGTTAGAAGATTTGTTCTGCATACAGAGATTGTGAGCCAAAAACAACAAAAAATCCTAAAAAGAAGTTAACAAATTAAAAATGATGGAATGTAATAAAGTAGAAAATAAAATAGGGGACTGCTGGCTCGTGCAATCCACATGCAAACCACACCAGAGGTAGTGCACATTGCATATGCTACCGCACGAGCTAACATAACCCTTTCAACTATTTTCCTTTGAGGTGCGAAGCTGGTGCGGACCGCACCAACCAAAGTGCACGTCGCACTAAGCTTTGCCCCTTGAGGTAGTGTTTGGCCTTCGTTTTCAAGCATGGTACGATGCCTTGTGCGACTTGCACATCAAGATCTATGCATCACATGCGAAATGCACAAAGGCACAATTGGAATTTTTGGTTTCTTGTGTTCTTGTGAGTTACGTATGTGACCCGTAGAGCAAGATGTGCTTCAGCACTTGGTACCATGCAACAAACCAACAGTATTAACAAGGAGGCAAATGGATATCATGATCATACATATCTGGGTACTCAGACTTCCCCAAATTTTCATTGACAAATCCAACAAGCAAGAAAAGAACTTAAAGACTTCCCTTAAGATGGATGTTACCACACCTATCATCGGGAACTTCAAGCCTTCAGTTGCAACAATGGGCACCAATAATTTTAGCAACAATTAACCCCTACCCGCCCAAGATCATACACTCAAAAATAATTTTCAACAACGAATCATAGGCATATAAGTAGCAAAATTCAGCCCCACAATCTATTATCAACAAAACCTCCTGACTAATGATGATTTGCCCTTAAGAACGACGTCACCTAATCTATCATCGGGCCAAATCATTCATCAATCACAAGTGAGTTACTCAGACTTCACCCCAAAAACATATTTCAAGGCTAAAAATCACTACCAATCAATATGCATAAAGAAAATTGAATTTCTACCAAGTTGACACTAAGCAAAATTCATCAACATAATTCAAAATTGGGGACCCAAAATTTTTGGATCTCACCCAAAATCAACATGGTAATTCTATTTAGCATGCTTCACAATATGAATTCCCAACCTTCATAAAAACAAGTATTTAAAGTCGGGGAACTTACCACAAGTGAAGATTAAGTGGAGAGGAGTAGAAATTAGATCTTTTGAAGAGCAACAATGGTGAACGAATCAATTTACCCAGAGAAACAACTGGCAGCGATGAGGGTGGAGTGGTGGAGATGGTTGGGTGAGAGGAGAAGAAGATTCTGGGAGAAGTAGGAGGATTTGTTGAAGGTTTTGGGAGAGAATTTTGAGAGTTAGAGAGAAGATATGGTGAAGGTGGTGAAAGAGGCAGAATATAAAGAGAAAAAAGAAGAAAAGTTGAGTTGGGTTGTCTCCGAGTCGGTCAGTCAAAAATTTAGGTCAATAAAAATTCAAATTTACCTTTGGTGTACCACGACGTGCGATTCGCACCAGCCTTGGTGAGGATCGTATTTCATTTCACACCTTGTCTTTTTATGCCCTGGCTATGCCCAGGTTTCTGGTTTTCCATGTCACGCCTCAAGGTTACCCCCTAGACGTAACACGGGACTTGGGACCATAAGTTCCCCAAGGTAACCCTTGGTCATAGCATTTTCAAGCATAACAAAGATAAGCAAAAGCAAAATAGATAAAGTCAGAATAGCAATAATGGATGATCAAGTCAAATCGGAATACAAGATCCATAAGAAGACTCAAATACTGTCTATGTCTGAAAAGCCTCTACTCATGACATAAAGAGTTGCTAGGACAAGATCCTAGCTAACTCGAAGTACGAAAATAAAAGCTAACATAAACTAAGAACATAACTGGCCCTCGACCTAAGAGGACTCACCAACAGCTGACTGGGAAAGTGGCTTGGGAACTCTAGCCATGAATCTGAGAAGGGACACCTGAGTCTGCATCATCAAAGGATGCAGTACAAAATATGCGTCAGTACTATAGAATGTACTGAGTATGAGAGCGATTTATGAATCATGATAAAATAGTTTAAAAACATGCTTAAAGTGATTTATTACATAAAGAGAAGGACATGAACAAGTAATAAGATCATAAGCATGAGTCATGAAGAAGGCATAGGTTTAAAATACAAGATCATATAAATTCATAGCGTAAAATAAGCATGTGGAAGTTTCTCTTAACCGATATTAAACCATGCTGAGCTTCATGGATTCCAGTGTCATTGCCCCACTCCAAAAAAGGTTGTCCTAACCTACCAAATTTAAAACCATTTCATACCAGGATCCTGTCATCATAAGCCTCAAAGGGCAACCTACGGTGGCACATAGTTCTGGGACTAAGGGTACTCTCACGCGGTCAAACTCGGTGCTAAGTAGTACTCCCAAAACATATATATACATAACATGAGCTCACATACATGTGACATATCAAATTCCAAACTTGTTCATAACATAATCATACCCCGGATCATCATAGTACTCATGAATTAGGATTTTGAAATCGATTCATGAGGATTGATGAAACATCAGGTATCTTGTCTTGCATCATACTTCATAACATGGAAAGACTTAGGGGTTGTTTGGTAGAGTGTATAAGAATAATGCATAATATAGTGTATTAGTAAGGCTTGCATTAGTAACACTTGTATTAGTTATGCTTGCATTAGTTATGCTGAGATTTTTCTTATGCAGTGTTTGGTTTAGTGTATTAAAAATAACATGCATTGCATAATTTCAAAAAAAAAAATTATTTACAAAAATATCCTCCACAAATATGGTAGAAATCATGTGGAAAGTGTTTTGAGAGACAATTGTGTCTTTAATCATTCTAATGCACGCATTAGAACCCATTGCATTACTAATACATGGAAATCTATGGTATTAGTAATGCATAGCTCAATACACAATATAGTGTATAACTAATGCTTGCATTAGATATACATAGGTAGAAAAATCATATAAAATAAGGTATTAGTAATACACAAAGCTAATGCATGCATTAGATTTTCTAATACACTCTACCAAACGATCCCTTACATGGTTCATGACTTGTAAAAATTTGCATGACTCTAGTTCAATTTTCATAGAATCATAGGAACTAGGCATACACATGCTTGAAAATCCATGAGGAATATGCTATCAAAATCCAATTTGCTTAAATCAACTTCATGCATGTGGAAATTTCCATGGTTAAGCTTCAATTCATGAAATAAGAGTCAACATGTAAAAACTCATGTGAAATCATGCAATTTAATAGTAATTTCATAATCAAATAGTGAGAAGATCATATTTAGCAAAACCTATAAGAATTGGATAAGTACCCTAATTTGAAGATCATGAAATCAAAATTTGAATTAGGGGTTTTGGGCACAAGGTTGAAAGGAACCCATTGTTGAAGATAGCCCACTTGAATTGGAAAGTCTTAGGAGGCTTGAACTTGGAGCTTGAGACTTGAAGCTTGGAGAGGGAATTTTCCTTTATTTGAGAGAAAAATGAAGATCTTAGGAGGAACTTATGCTAATAAGGGCGAAAACCCTACTTGAAATAGCCAAAACGACATCATTTAGGAGTTAAAAGAGTAGGTAGTGATTAACATACCCCCGGGACTTATTTTAGAATAGCTATTAAAAAGGGTCAGCTTCAGGTTCTACCAGTTGGTTCCACGGGTCATTGTTTGAACCACGACTCGTGGTTCTAACTCTTGGAACCTGGTCGACTAGACAGTCTTCAAAAACATTTCTATGGGTCAACATGACGGACCCGTAGAACAAATGATAGGTCATCATTGATGGGAACTTAGCTGATCTCTGAGTCAAACAATGACGTCGTCGCTCAGACAATGAGTCATCAAACCAAGTCGTGGAACTTGGGGACCTAGCTGGTCCTTGGTCAAATCATGAGTCATGACTATGGCTCATCTTTTGGACAATGAGTCATAGAATGGAGTCGTCAGTTCATAGGGACTTGCCAACCCTCTGATCTGAGTTCCACGAGTTGGTAGGATAGACCCGTGGATTGAACCACAGTACATAGAACTAACTCGTCGTTCTAGTCCAGAGGATGAATCAACCAAAGGGAATAACGGTTCCATTCCACAACCTGTGGTTTGAATCGTAGTCCGTGGTTTGAACCACAGTCCATGGTTTAGACCCGTCCTTCCTAAAACATGAAATTTTTCTAAGATTTTAACTTAGATAGCTGGTTTGATTTCTGGGGTGTTACAATATCTCCCCCTTCGGATCATTCGTCCTCGAATGAAGACTAAACAAAGGAAAACTTAAGAGAAAAAAGCCCAACCAACAATAGAACATGGATATCAAAGAGTAAACATAGAACCTGAACTTTTTAACTTGGAAACATGATAAACTAACTTCGTAAAACATGGATTCACGCTAGAATCATGAGAGGAACTGGTGGAATAGGATCATAGGGACATACTAAGGATAGAACTACTACCTCAAGCTGAAACTGGATCAGAAGGAAAAAGATGAGGGTACTTGGCTTTCATGGATGATTTTGCTTCCCAAGTAGTTCCTTCAACTGAGTTGTAAAAGCTGAAGTACTATCGTGGTAACCGACTTACGATTGAAATAAAAACTGAGCTGGTTTTATGAGACACGTATGCATGCTGAGAATTTAAGAACAACCAACAAGACAGGAACTGGATGTCCAACGTGATAACTGGTCTGGGATGAGAGTAGGAACTCAACTAAAATTCATAAAGAACAAACATACTCTAAAAATTGCAGTAAACCGAAAGGGACACCAAACTTGGAGAAGTAGATATATGGGAAAGCTATTTTCTTCTGAATACCACTCCTACCATTTGCAAATAACAACCTTAAAAGCGCACATAAAAGTACCAAAGTCTGAGTCTAACTTCCCAATTCTCCATGTTCAAACCTAACTCGACCAGATCTCTTGTATCTAGAATGTCTTCTAAGGATATCATCCCCAATAATCACAACAACCAACTAACCTAGGGCTCCCAACCAAAGGGTCACTAGTTGTACAAAACAAATATCCACATGTACGCTATCACGATGTTTAAGCTTATATCTATGGTCACCTATGGTTTCTTAGCTTACCCTATTTAAAACTTCTCTCCTCTCCCTTATCATAACTAGGAATCGCAAATTCAAGAACTTCTATAGGGGGACATACTAGACTACCTCATCTAACTATTTCTCCTGAATAATCCTTACCTCATAATTCACCCACACCTAGAAGTCAAGGTGGAACAAGTACACTAACAAGGAAAAAGAATTTGCTACCTCCCAGCTAGGCTACTACAAGGCCTTCTCCCCTAACGCTTATAACGACATACACCAGAATTATTAAAAGAAAAGAGCGGGAGCAGGAGTGTCATGAATGAAGGATTACAGATTGATCTTTACTTACATTTAGCGTGATCAAGCCACTCAAGGTGAGGCTTGGGGAGTCGGGCACAATAGGCATGAGTATTTCACATACTGGGCACGTAAGGCATGAACGGTAGGGATCACCACCCCTCATCATCAAAGACGAAGGTCAAGGGCTTTAGACCAAGGAAATTATAAGCGCGAACCATTTCAAAAATCAGGTGGGAGCATATACATAACATAACATGATTTGATTAGCCATAAAGGGATATCTGAAGAATGAACTGAGAGAATAGGACCGAGCATACTGAGAGACATGAGTTTACTTAGATAACAAACCCTAGGGCATAAAGCTAGAATTTATAGAATCACAGGATAAGAGTAGAATCGCTGTCTGATGCAATCACTTGCCATTTTAGAATTTGAACATTGGAGTGAATCTGAAATAGGACTATATCGCTAACACACAAGGAATGCAAAAGGTATCATAATGGCAGAAGTATACTTAGGACGCTAGGATGGAAATAAGCTTCTACCTCCCCTCTTGACTTTGTTCTAGTACCCACAAGCATCGCTACCTGAGCCTCCAAACTTTGACCGATTCTATATCTCACCATCTCCCCCTTAGGTTCATGATACCCTCCTAAGTCTATAGACCTCTCACCAACCTATCAATGGAACTATGATGGTTTTACCCTAACAGGACATACACTACTCCAAAATCTAACACGAATACCCACTTCCTTCTATAGTCTAAGACCCTCTTTCACCTAAAAGTCTAGGCCTCAACCCTCCTATCCCCACTTAGTTCTAGGTCAATAACACTTACAACCAACAATAATAGCGGTCCAGCGGCTATGGATGCATAAAGGAATAAAATCTAGTGACATAGCTGATTCAACTTCTGGAGGAATACTCTGACCCAGCTGGCTAGGCAATGAAAGGAATTGGCTTTGGATCTGAACATCACTATTGCTCCGCTTAGATGAGGGGCAATCCCTGATCCTATGGCCTAACTGGCCACACCCAAAACACCTCCCTTTGGCAACAAGACACTCACCAAGATGAAACTTACCACATTTACTACAACGAGGGTACCTCAAGGTCTTCGAAAGCAAGACACTCCCTTTGGCAGCTAAAATTACTTGCAAATATTCAAAGCTGAAGGATCTTTTATAATTGTGCCTAAATTTGCCTTATATACTTTCCCAAAATGTCACTAATTTTCTAGACAAAATTGCCCTTCTGGTGGTATGTGATGCGACCTGCGATTTACACATTGTGATATGCATATTGCACACCGTCTTCAGTTAGACAAGTGACTTTAGTTAATTTGGAGGCCTCGTGCGATGGAGGTGGGGTTCTCACCATGAATTGTGTGCGTCGAACAATGACCACACACCTTAGCAGATTCTTCAGTAAATTTTTTGACTCCATGCGGTGTAGGTGCATTACGTACCACAGCTTGTGCGTGGCGCACGAGCATCGCATCTCAGGGCAGAATCTCCATCTTTTCCGATCACTTCACACTTCACTCCTTTTAAGCTCTTTTTGAGCCCATTTCCTTGTTTTCCATCTTTGATCACAAGTACCTGCATAGGCATCAATAAAGGCTATAAGAACCTCTAAATATATTGAAAACATAGCAATAATTGATGGATAAAGGCTCAATAAGTTGGTAGATTACCGACTTATCAAATCCCCAAACTTGAACTATAGCTTGTCCTCAAGCAAGATACTCACAAGGCAAGGAATGAATTATGCTCTAGACTCAATCAAGGCACAAAAGACTAATATATACTAAAAATTAAGAAAAAGAATAAAAAAAAAGTGTCAAACAAAAGACTCATCTACAATGCTCATCTCAATTTGAACCACCACAATATCAAGGCAATTGGTCATTTCAAAACCTTTTCCAAAAGGACTTCATTTCTCATTCAAAATCAAGGGAATTTTACCATTCAAAACAAGACATTTAAGCTTCTCAAGTCATTGGCATGGACCGTGAAGGTTTACCTCAAGATTCGACACACAACTTGTCTCATTCATTCCTTTCAATTGAAATAGAGACTTCATGTTTCAATTCGAGTGCATGATGCCACTCACCACAAGAGAGAATCCCACTCAAAATCATGCAATTCACACGGGATTATAGGAGAACCAAGAAGACTCTCACTCTCTAAAGGATGTTTAAGTGCACACATGTCTAACCATAGGATTGCCCTTCATGTAAACCGCCACTAATGTAGGGTAGCCAAGCTCGGAATCACCAAGGACTTGCGGGTTACGATGTTGGCTAGGGATAAGGTGAGGATTTCATTTGGTTCAAGTGACTACACCTCCCTAATGCTCTTTGCTATCATTTCAAACACCGCTCACATTTTTAGATTTTCGACTTCACTTTGTTTATCCCTCTTACAACCCAAGCTTCTCCTTTTCAATCATGATCATTCAACTCCTTGTATCTCTTTCATTTGGTAGCACTTAATTTTTTCTTTTCATTTTTTGCTCATTATATTGACTTTTGGAGCAATTTTAAATTCAAACCTAAGGTGATACCTAGCACTTGAAGTGCATTCCTTTTCTTCTCCTCATTTGATCACATGCACCCCCAAACTTAGGCATTTACCTATGTTGTCTTTTTATTCCCCCCTCCCCAAACTTAGGCATTTACGTATGTTGTCTTTTCATCCCCCCTCCCCAAACTTAGGATTTTAGCCTACATTTCACTTTCAAGCAATTACGGAGGATGGGTGCCAAGATAAAGGTTCGAAGAAAGTCAAGGTGTTAAACAAGGTGCCAAAGAACGGTCACAAGTTCAAAGGGGTTCACTAGGATTGATGTCGAAGGAAGTCATTTGGGTGAAGTGGCTATCAAAAAAGGCCTAGGGTCATCTTCCAAGCTCGGTCACTCCTAGAATTTTGCCTTGAATCACATTCTGGGAAAGTTCTAGATGACACACACGCACGAGAATCAAAGTAAAGCCTCACCACACAAGGCATCATGCCATAAGACTTTTTTCATTAGTCTCAACATCAATTGGGACAAATGACTTTCAACAGGATATTCCTAGTTCATTACACTCTCGTTTGTGAGTCAATCAAGCTAAAGCGAGAGTGTGCAAGTCATGACAAAAGAATGCTTTTCCTCAAAAAATTCATTTCACTTCTTCCTTTAAATTTCCAAACACAACTTGGCAAGAAAAAAATTTGGTGGGCCCATTTTGAGACAAGCAACTACAGACTCAGTTTTTAAACAAAAACTTGGCTTTTTGCCTTAAAAAAGTTGCCTCTTAATCTATCATAGGGAAACACCAACTCGGTTTGACACAAAAACAAAAGAAACAGAAAATAAACAAAACTTTCGCTCCTTGAGAAAGAACCGTGGTTTTAAGAAAACCCTTGGAGTTTATTGCTAAACTACTATTAACAATGCGATATCCAAATAGCGCACTCATGATTCAATTAAGAACAAGCCTCGGTGTAGGCCTTTAGCATATTTACAAAGCTCGGGTAGCAAAACAATGGGGCATGTAAAACAAACCCGGCAACAAAATCATAACAACAAAAATCAAGCACGACCAGGGAATAATTAAGCTCAAAACAAACTAACATAAGAAAAAGGCCCGACAAGGGCAAGAAGCATCACAATCATCCAAAATATGCCCGATTAAGGCCAAATCAAATTTAGCAGAACTAAAAATGTCAACAAGGCCCGACAAGGGCAATAAAAGCAATATCTTAAGACCAATCACAAGCAACCAACAAAAAACAATAAAGCCACCCCCTCCCCATAATAATATGCATTGACCTTATTGCCATTAGCTCATAAAGATATAAGGGCAACTCCCTAGAGGACTATGCCTCATCATCATCATCTGCATGTGCTGCCTCATCATCTGAGGTCTTTTCACTCAGGCCAGCACCACCCTTTCGGGAGTGCATAGAAAGTGTTGAGTCATAAAGGCCTTGGTGGAACTCGGGGTCCTCATAATCGTCCAGACCTACATACTCAGTACCGGGTATCACATCCTCATCATCTGCATAAGCTGCCAATAAGTCATCCATTAGGCCGCTCCTGCGTCGAGGTGGATGTAAGGTTCTCAAATATACTTCTACCATCGGAGCTTCACCTTTGGCTTTATCAACATCTTTCCGAAGTGTTGTGATCGCCCCCTCAATGACGTCCACCCTTTTGCTCACTTTGGTTACCTTATCCATTATCCCTTGCACTATATTCTTGACAGCTCTATTTATCATACCGGGAAGCTTCATAGCTAGGTCGGTCAGATGCTGCTCATGTCTATAAGTTTTGTCCACTATGTCTTGAAGGTCATTTTTTGTCAAAGAGGGTGCGGAGGCATGTGTATGTGCCTCTGAAGTAGCCCGGGAAGAAGATGAAGCATTTAATCCAGCATCAAGCTCATTACTGTCAGCTTTCCTCAACTGCTCAGTCCTACGCCTCTTAAACCTAGGGGCGTCCTTGTATGTTTTCTTATCAAGGTCGATAGTCCTAATAGCATGAGTGAACTTATCATAACTGAGGAAGGGGACATCAGCCTTAGCACACAGTTTAGTAATCAGCACCAAAAAGGGGAAGGAATCATTTCCTCGATGACCTTTTCTCATCATCACCATAGCTGCTATCTCCCTAAAATTTGCATGCTCCCATCTTGAGTTATTTTCTGATAATTTTAGGAAGGCAAGAAATGATTGCGAACAAGATCATACCAAAGACTAGCTTCAAAGATCAAGGACTTCCTTGGAATGTCTCCGCCCATAGTGGACTAAATAGGGACATCCTGGGCAATGACAGGGGCCGTTTCACGATAAGGCTTTTTCTCCGCAGCCAATCTAGCTAAGAGTGCTGGGCAGGTGCAATTGGTTGACCCCTGTTGATGGAATTAATGGTAGCTGGGGTGATAAAAACTTTCTTTCCCCGAACGACAACTGAATCCAAGTTAGGGAACTTCTCTTTATTCCCTTTGTAGCTTTTGGAATCCTGCGTGGCTTGATAGGCCACGAAGAATTCTCAAATTATCTCCTCATAATACCCCATGGGTATAACTTGGAATGGCTGCCACTCTCAATCAGCAAATTGTCGATGCATGTTGGGTAGCTCATCCCCAACTTCCTCCAGGTTAAAACTCTGCTTCACATTGAAGTTTCTATTCTTGTCCCACTTATAGAAGGCTTTCATTCCTTCCACCTTGAAGCGAAGCCTTTCTTCTTCTACGATAAACATTTTCCTTGGTTGGACTCTTGTGTTTCTCTTGTTAGAAGATATGTTCTGCATATAGAGATTGTGAGCCAAAAAGAATAAAAAATCCTAAAAAGAATTTAACAAATTAAAAATGATGGAATGTAATGAAGTAGAAAACAAAATAGGGGACTGCTGGCTCGTGCAAGCCACATGCAAACCACACCAGAGGTAGTGCACATTGCATATGCTACCGCACTAGCTAACATAACCCTTTTAACTGTTTTCCTTGGAGGTGCGAAGCTGGTGCGGAACGCACCAATCAAAGTGCACGTCGCACTAAGCTTCGCCCCTTGAGGCAGTGTCTGGCCTTCTTTTTCAAGCATGGTGCGATGCCTTGTGCGACTTGCACATCAAGATCTATGCATCACATGCGAAATGCACAAAGGGAAAATTGGAATTATTGGTTCCTTGTGTTCTTGTGAGTTACGTATGTGATCCGTAGAGCAAGATGTGCTTCAGCACTTGGCACCACACAACAAACCAATATTATTAACAAGGAGGCAAAGGGATATCATGATCATACACATCCGTGTACTCAGACTTCCCCAAATTTTCATTGATAAATCCAACAAGCAAGAAAAGAACTTAAAGACTTCCCTTAAGATGGATGTTACCCCACCTATCATCGGGAATATCAAGCCCTCACTTGCAACAATGGGCACCAATAATTTTAGCAACAATTAACCCCTACCCGCACAAGATCATACACTCAAAGATAATTTTCAACAACGAATCATGGGCATATAAGTAGATAAATTCAGCCCCACAATCTATTCTCAACAAAACCTCATGACTAATGATGATTTGCCCTTAAGAACGACGTCACCTAATCTATCATCGGGCCAAATCATTCATCAATCACAAGTGGGTTACTCAGACTTCACCCCAAAAACATATTTCAAGGATAAAAATCACTACCAATCAATATGCATAAACAAAATTGAATTTCTACCAAGTTGACACTAAGCAAAATTCATCAACATAATTCAAAATTGGGGACCCAAAATTTTCGGATCTCACCCAAAATCAACATGGAAATTCTATTTAGCATGCTTCACAATATGAATTCCCAACCTTTATAAAAACAAGTATTTAAAGTCAGGGAACTTACCACAAGTGAAGATTAATTGGAGAGGATTAGACATTAGAGCTTTTAAAGAGCAACAATGGTGACCGAATCGATTTTCCCAGAGAACCAACTATCGGCGATGAGGGTGGAGCGGTGGAGATGGTTGGGTGAGAGGAGAAGAAGATTCTGGGAGAAGTAGGAGGATTTGTGAAAGGTTTTGGGAGAGAATTTTGAGAGTTGGAGAGAAGATATGGTGAAGGTGGTGAAAAAGGCAGAATATAAGGAGAAAAAAAAAGAAAATTTGAGTCGGGTGGTCTCCGAGTCAATCAGTCAACAATTTAGGTCAATAAAAATTCAAATTTACCTTTGGTGTACCACGACGTGCGATTCGCACCAGCCTTGGTGAGGATGGTATTTCATTTTACACCTTGTGTTTTTATGCCCTGGCTATGCCCAGGCTTTTGGTTTTCCATGTCACGCCCCGAGGTTACCCCCTAGACGTAACACGAGACTTGGGACCATAAGCTCCCCAAGGTAACCCTTGGTCATAGCATTCTCAAGCATAACAAAGATAAGCAAAAGAAAAATAGATAAAGTCGGAATATCAATAATGGATGATCAAGTCAAATAGGAATACAAGATCCATAAGAAGACTCAAATACTGTCTATGTCTGAAAAGCCTCTACTCATGACATAAAGATTTTCTAAGACAAGATCCTAGCTAACTCTAAGTACGGAAATAAAAGCTAACATAAACTAAGAACATAACTGGCCCTCGACCTAAGAGGACTCACCAACAGCTGACTGGGAAAGTGGCCTAGGAACTCTAGCCATGAATCATAGAAGGGACACCTGAGTCTGCATCATCAAAGAATGTAGTGCAAAATATGTGTCAGTACTATAGAATGTACTGAGTATGAGAGCGATGTATGAATCATGATAAAATAGTTTAAAAACATGCTTAAAGTGATTTATTACATAAAGAGAAGGACATGAACAAGTAATAAGATCATAAGCATGAGTCATGAAGAAGGCATAAGTTTCAAATACAAGATCATATAAATTTATAGCGTAAAATAAGCATGTGGAAGTTTCTCTTAACCAATATTAAACCATGCTGAGCTACATGGAGTCCAGTGTCATTGCCCCACACCAAAAAAGGTTGTCCTAACCTACCAAATTTAAAACCATTTCATACCAGGATCCTATCATTATAAGCCTCAAAGGGCAACCTACGGTGGCACGTAGTTCTGGGACTAAGGGTACTCTCACCCGGTCCAACTCGGTGCTAAGTAGTACTCCCAAAACATATATATACATAACATGAGCTCACATACATGTGACATATCAAATGCCAAACTTATTCATAACATAATCATACCCCGGATCATCATAGTACTCATGAATTAGGGTTTTGAAATTGATTCATGAGCATTGATGGAACATCAGGTATATTGTCTTGCATCATACTTCATAACATGGAAAGACTTAGGGGTTGTTTGGTAGAGTATATAAGAATAATGCATAATATAGTGTATTAGTAATGCTTGCATTAGTAATACTTGTATTAGTTATGCTTGCATTAGTTATGGTGAGATTTTTCTTATGCAGTGTTTGGTTTAGTGTATTAAAAATAACATGCATTGCATAATTTCTAAAAAAAAAATTATTTACAAAAATACCCTCCACAAATATGGTAGAAATGATGTGGAAAGTGTTTTGAGAGACAATTGTGTCTTTAGTCATTCTAATGCATGCATTAGAACCCATTGCATTACTAATACATGGAAATCTATGGTATTAGTAATGCATAGCTCAATACACAATAGAGTGTATAACTAATGCTTGCATTAGTTATACATAGGTAGAAAAATCATACCAAATAAGGTATTAGTAATACACAAAGCTAATGCATGCGTTAGATTTTCTAATACACTATACCAAACGACCCCTTACATAGTTCATGACTTGTAAAAATTTGCATGACTCTAGTTCAATTTTCATAGAATCATAAGAACTAGGCATACACATGCTTGAAAATCCATGAGGAATATGCTATCAAAATCCAATTTAATTAAATCAACTTCATGCATGTGGAAATTTCCATGGTTAAGCTTCAATTCATGAAATAAGAGTCAACATGTAAAAACTCATGTGAAATCATGCAATTTAATAGTAATTTCATAATCAAATCATGAGAAGATCATATTTTGCAAAACCCATAAGAATTGAATAAGAACCCTAATTTGAAGATCATGAAATCAAAGTTTGAATTAGGGGTTTTGGGCACAAGGTTTAAAGGAACCCATTGTTGAAGACCCATATACCTTGATTGAAGATAGCCCACTTGAATTGGAAAGACTTAAGAGGCTTGAACTTGGAGCTTGAGACTTAAAGCTTGTAGAGGGAATTTTCCTTTATTTGAGAGAAGAATGAAGATCTTAGGAGGTACTTAGGCTAATAAGGGCGAAAACCCTACTTGAAATAGCCAAAACGACATCATTTAGGAGTTAAAAGAGTAGGAAGTGACTAAAATACCCCCGAGACTTATTTTAGAATAGCTGTTAAAAAGGATTAGCTTCAGGTTCTACGAGTTGGTTCTACGGGTCATCGTTTGAACCACGACTCGTGGTTCCAACTCGTGGAACCTGGTCGACTAGACAGTCTGTAGAAATATTTCTACGAGTCAACATGACGGACTCGTAGAACAAATGATAGGTCATCATTGATGGGAACTTAGCTGATCTCTGAGTCAAACAACGATGTCGTCGCTCAGACGAAGAGTCATCAAACCATGTCACGGAACTTGGGGACCTAGCTGGTCCTTGGTCAAATCATGAGTCAGGACTATGGCTCGTCTTTTGGACGATGAGTCATAGAATGGAGTCGTCAGTTCATAGGGACTTGCCAACTCTCTGATCTGAGTTCCACGAGTTGGTAGGATACACCCGTGGATTGAACCACGGTCCATAGAACTAACTCGTGGTTCCAGTCCAGAGGATGAATCAACCAAAGGGAATCACGGTTCCATTCCACAACCCGTGGTTTGAACCACAGTCCGTGGTTTGAACCACGGTCCATGGTTTAGACCCGTCCTTCCTAAAACATGAAATTTTTCTATGATTTTAACTTAGATAGCTGGTTTGATTTCTGGGGTGTTACAATATCTCCCCCTTCGGATCATTCATCCTCGAATAAAGACTAAACATAGGAAAACTGAAGATAAAAAAGCCCAACCAACAATAGAACATGGAGATCAAATAGTAAACATAGAAACTGAACTTTATAACTTGGAAACATGATAAACTAACTTCGTAAAACATGGATGCACGCTAGAATCATGAGAGGAACTGGTGGAATAGGACCAGAAGGACATACTAAGGATAGAACTGGATTGGAAGGAAAAAAATGAGGGTACTTGGCTTTAATGGATGATTTTGCTTCCCAAGTAGTTCCTTCAACTGAGTTGTAAAAGCTGAAGTACTATCGTGGTAACCGACTTCCGATTGAAATAAAAACTGAGCTGGTTTCATGAGACACGTATGCATGCTGAGAATTTAAGAACAACCAACAGGACAGGAACTGGATGTCCAACATGATAACTGGTCTGGGATGAGAGTAGGAACTTAACTAAAATTCATAAAGAACAAACATACTCTAGAAATTGCAGTAAACCGAAAGGGACACCAAACTGGGAGAAGTAGATATACGGGAAAGCTATTTTATTCTAAATACCACTCCTACCATTTGCAACTAACAACCTTAAAAGAGCACATAAAGGTACTAAAGTTTGAGTCTAACTTCCCTATTCTCCATGTTCAGACCTAACTCGACCATATCTCTTGTATCTAGAACGTCTTCTAAGGATATCATACTCTCTTATCACAACAACCAACTAACCTAGGGCTCCCAACCAAAGGGTCACTAGTTGTATAAAACAAATATCCATATGTACCCTATCACGATGTTCAAGCTTATATCTATGGTCACCTATGGTTTCTTATCTTACCCTATTTAAGACTTCTCTCCTCTCCCTTATCATAACTAGGAATCGAAAATTCAAGAACTTCTATAGGGGTGCATACTAGACTACCTCATCTAACTATTCCTCCTGAATAATCCTTACCTCATAATTCACCCACACCTAGAAGTCAAGGTGGAACAAGTACACTAACAAGGAAAAAGAAGTTGCTACCTCCCAGCTAGGCTACTACAAGGCCTTCTCCCCTAACACTTATAACGACATACACCAGAATTATTAAAAGAAAAGAGCGGGAGCAGGAGTGTCACGAATGAAGGATTACAGATTGATCTTGACTTACATTTAGCGTGATCAAGCCACTCAAGGTGAGGCTTGGGGAGTCGGGTGCAATTGGCATGAGTATTTCACATACTGGGCATGTAAGGCATGAACGATAGGGATCACCACCCCTCATCATCAAAGGCGAAGGTCAAGGGCTTTAGGGCAAGGAAATCATAAGCACGAACCATTTCAAGAATCAGGTGGGAGCATATACATAACATAACATGATTTGATTAACCATAAAGGGATGTCTGAAGAATGAACTGAGAGAATAGGACCGAGCATACTGAGAGACATGAGTTTACTTAGATAACAAACCCTAGGGCATAAAGCTAGAATTTATAGAATCACAGGATAAGAGTAGAATCGATGTCTGAAGCAATCACTTGCCATTTTAGAATTTGAACATGAGAGTGAATCTGAAATAGGACTATAGCGCTGACACACAAGGCATGAAAAAGGTATCATAATGGTAGAAGTATACTTAGGACGCTAGGATGGAAATAAGCTTCTGCCTCCCCTCTTGACTTTGTTCTAGCACCCACAATCATCCCTACCTGATCCTCCAAACTCTGACCAATTCTATACATCACCATCTCCCCCTTAGTTTCACGATACCCTCCTAAGTCTACAGACCTCTCACAAACCTCTCAATGGAACTATAATGGTTTTACCCTAACAGGACATACACTACTCCAAAATCTAACACGAATACCCACTTCCTTCTATAGCCTAAGACCCTCCTTCACCTAAAAGTGTAGGCCTCAACCCTCCTATCCCCACTTAGTTCTAGGTCAATAACACTCACAATCAACAAGAATAGCGGTCCGAGGGCTTTGGATGCATAAAGGAATAAAATCTAGTGACATAGCTGATTCAACTTCTGGAGGAATACTCTGACCCAACTGGCTAGGCAATGAAAGAAATTGACTTTGGAGCTGAACATCACTATTGATCCGCTTAGATGAGGGGCAATCCCTGATCCTATGGCCGAATTGGCCACACCTAAAACACCTCTCTTTTGCAACAAGACACTCACCTAGATGAAACTTACCGTATTTACTACAACGAGGGTACCTCAAGGTCTTCGGATCCCTTTCAAGACAAGAGTGAGAATCGAGTGCAGGTGTGTTAACTGAAGATGGGGTTGTTCCGGATGTCCTATGCTGAGAAGATGAATGGTTCCATGTTCTGGTCATCTCATTCTTCCTCTTCCTCTTCTTTAGTTTCTCTTTCTCATTTAACTGAGTTGTCATGGCTTGAGCCAACATACAGATGGCTTTATAAAATTCTGCATTCGCAACCACATGATCTGGAGTGGTTGGATTAGCATTCCTTGTAGGGTTTCTTCACAGAGACATTATCTTAAATACATACAGAATGGATTGGAAGGGTAAGTAGAGTCGAACTCTATCGCACGATAGTGAATATTAAGAAGTGAAGTTTTTCCTAAAACACCACGTAGCCTCCCTCTCATCAGTGTGGTGTGCTTCACACCAATGAAAGAAACTCTACTTAGTACGGCTTTCAGACACCCTAGGACTCTTGAACCTGACTCTGATACCAAGTTTGTCATACCTCGAGGTTACACCCTAGACGTAACATGGGACTTGGGACCACAAGTGCCCCAAGCTAACCTTTGGTCATAGCATTCTCAAGCATAAAAAGGATAAGCAGAAGCATAATAGATAAAGTCGAAATAGCAATAATGGATGATCAAGTCACATAGGAATATAAGATCCATAAGAAGACTCAAACACTGTCTATGTCTGAAAAGCCTCTACTCATGACATAAAGAGTTGCTAGGACAAGACCCTAGATAACTCAAAGTACAGAAATAAAAGCTAACAAAAACTAAAAACATAACTGGCCCTCGACCTAAGAGGACTCACCAACAGTTGACTGGAAAAATGGCCTGGAAACTCTAGCCACAAATTTGAGAAGGGACACTTGAGTCTACATCATCAAAGGATGCCGCGTAAAATATGCATCAGTACTTTGGAATGTACTAAGTATGAGAGCGATGCATGAATCATGATAAAACAGTTTAAAAATATGCTTAAAGTGATTTATTACATAAAGAGAAGGACATGAACAAGTAATAAGATCAGAAGCATGAGTCATTAAGAAGGATTAAGTTTTATTTACAAGATCATATAACTTCATAGCATAAAATAAGCATGTGGGAGTTTCTCTTAACTGACATTAAATCATGCTGAGCTACATGGAGTCTAGTATCATTACCCAACACCGATAAAGGTTGTCCTAACCTGCTAAAGTTAAAACCATTTCATGACATAATCGTGTCATCATATGCCTCAAAGGGCAACCTACTGTGGCACGTAGTTCTGGGACTAAGGGTACTCTCACCCGGTCTAACTCAATGTAAATACTACTCCCAAAACATATATATACATAACATGAGCTCATATACATGTGACATATCAAATGCCAAACTTGTTCATAACATAATCAGACCCCGAATCATCATACTACTCATGAATTAGGGTTTTGAATTTGATTCATAAGCATTGATGGAACATCGGGTGTCTTGTTTTGCATCATACTTCATAACATGGAAAGACTTACATACTTCATGACTTGTAAAAATTTGCATGGCTCTAGTTCAATTTTCATAAAACATATACTTTCATAGAATCATAGGAACTAGGCATGCACATTCTTGAAAATCCATGAGGAATATGCTATCAAAATCCAATTTTCTTAAATCAACTTCATGCATATGGAAATTTCCATGGTTCAACTTCAATTCATGAAATAAGAGTCAACATGTAAAAATCCATGTGAAATCATGCAATTTAATAGTAATTTCATAATCAAATCATGAGAAAATTATATTTAGCAAAACCCATAAGAATTGGATAAGAACCCTAATTTAAAGATCATGAAATCAAAATTTGAATTAGGGGTTTTGGGCACAAGGGTGAAAGGAACCAATTGTTGAATACCCACATACCTTGATTGAAAATAGCCCACTTGAATTGGAAAGACTTAGGAGTCTTGAACTTTGAGCTTGAGACTTGAAGCTTGGACAAGAAATTTTCCTTTCTTTGAGAGAAGAATGAAGATATTATGAGGAACTTGGGTTAAAAAGGGTGAAAACCCTACTTGAAATAGCCAAAACGACATCATTTAGGAGTTAAAAGAGTAGGTAATGGCTAAAATACCTCCGGGTCTTATTTTAGAAAAGCTGTTAAAAAGGGTCATCTTCAGGTTCTACGGGTTGGTTCCATGGGTCATCATTTGAACCACGACTCATGGTTCCAACTTGTGGAACCTGGTCGACTAGACAGTCTGCAGAAACATTTCTACGGGTCAACATGATGGAGCCGTAGAACAAACGACGGGTCCTCGTTTGAGTCATCATTACTGGAAACTTAGCTGATCTCTGGGTCAAACCATGACTCGAAATGATGGGTTGTCATTCATACAATGAGTTATCAAACCAAGTCATGAATCCTGGGGACCTGGCTGATCTTTGGTCAAACCACGAGTAAGGACTATGCCTCATCGTTTGGATGACGAGTCATAGAATGGAGTCGTTATTTCAGAGGGACTTGCCAACCCTCTAATCTGAGTTCCATGAGTGGGAAGGACGGACCCGTGGTTTGAACCACGGTCTATAGAACCAACTTGTTGTTCCAGACCAGAGGCTGAATCAACCAAAGGGAATCACAGTTCCATTCCACGACCCATGGTTTAAACCACGGTCCGTGGTTTGGACCCATCCTTCCTGAAACATGAAATTTTTCTGAGATTTAAACTTAGATAGCTGGTTTGATTTCCAGGGTGTTCCATGCCATGTGACGTAGGTGCGACACACACTTGGGCTTGTATGGACTGCACGACCCAGCGCTTGACACCAAAAAAATTTCAACTTCCTTCCAAGCACTCTATTTTGGCGTGCATTAAGCTGTGCGACATGCATAATTGCTTGTGCGGTCGCACAACCCATTTTTTCCCTATTTTCACTTGTCCATTTTTCTGCTCCATGAATTCCCTAAAACCACACAAAAAAAAATATAACCAAAAACAAGATAATGAAACTTGGGTTGCCTTCCAAGAAGCGCTTGATTTAACGTCGTAGCTCGACAATACTACCTCAACTTATTCGTTCTTTGGATTGGTGATGGTATCACTAGGTAGCGTCCCTTTCATCCTCGGGTTCATTTGGGTCAAGAGGTGGTTCATTTGGGCCTCATGATGCTTGATCGAGGCTGAGTGAGAGTTCACAGTTTGATGAAGTGTTGAAACTTTACTCTTTAGCTCACTCACTCTTGTATTTGTTGTATCCACCTTATTGAGAACCAAGGATAAAATGTACTCTAGCTTGGAATGACCGGGATTTCTTATGCCTGGTTGGTAGAGAGAGTCCACTTTGTTCAGAGCTATACAGGGATTTGAGCTCCGGTGATTGAAGCAATCACCATCTTTGTCTCTATCCCACCAATTTCTGTCTATTTCCTTATCTCTTATCCAACCTTGGTTCTCCTCCCTTGGACGATAATACCCGGGATGAGAACCCGCCAACACAAAGCATAGTTTACCATCTATCACTGTCATCAACATATCATCACTTGCTTTAATTTCTGGTGTACTCACAACATTCACCGCCTTAGCACCACCAGCTCCCATTACATGCTTGACTATCAAATCAATTTGTGTCATCATTTTTGCTATTGTCTAATCTTGCTCCTCATCCCTCTTCCTCATTTGATTGGTCAAGAAGGATGAGGGTGCTCCCGAAGTTGGCACATCCGCTTCTCTTGTATGCCAAGCTTGGTTGGTCTTGGTCATTTGTTCTAATAAAGTCAAGGCAATGGGAAACTCTTAGTCCATGAAAGTGCCACCTCCAAGGTTGTTAGCCACTGACTTATTCATAGAGTTCAGCGATCGATAGAAGCTTTGTAGCAATACGTTGTTTGACAACTCATGGTTCATACACAAGAGAAGCTTCTTTTTGAACCTTAACCAAACCTCATGTAGAGTCTCATTCGGCAGTTGCTTAAAGTTAGTAATCTCATCTCTTAGATACATCATGCGAGACAGAGGTAAGAATCTCAAAGTGAATGCCTCAACCAACTCAGCCCAAGATGTTATAGACACTTCCGAAAGTTCTTCCAACTACGCCGTGGATTCCCCTGTCAAAGAAAAGGGGAATAAGCGCAATTAAATGGATTCTTGGGAGATGGTTTGAAGAATGTATGGTTGGAAAATCTCCACAAAATTCTGAATATGCCGATTGGCGTCTTCATGTGCTGCTCCACTAAACAAGCCTTTCATTTGGATCAAGTGGATCATGGTGCTAGTAACGTGAAAAATAATATTTCCCACCGTGGGGGGTAGGAGGATTGAACCCACACCCCCTTGCATCACAGTATCAACAATGTTGGCATCCATGAAGCCATCAACACTGTCGTTGTCATCAGCCTCGCTCATAGGCTAGCCTTCTCTATCAAAACACAAACAACAAACAAAAGTAAAAGAAACAAGCACTCTCAAAGTGATTTCAAATCTACAATCAACAATAGCTATTGAATCAAGTCCCCGACAATGATGCCATTTTTGATAAATGCTCAAACATACTCTCCAAAAATTGAGGTAACGACAATCATCAAGCAAAACACATTTATAAGTACCCAACATGTGTCGGGTTCGTACCCACAGAGACTTGGAGATAGCATAATGATGATTTTATTTAAATGACTTCAGTAAGAGAGTAAATATTTGAAAATAGGAAAATAAAGGATTGGGGGAATTGGGATTCTGTCACAACAATCTCAATTCGTAACAAATTAAGAAAGTAAAATGGGTGTACAAATTTGAGTAGACGACTAGGGATGTGTATCCAATGGGGCTCTAATGCAGGATAGGGTAATTGCTTATTCATGCTTATTCTCGATCATTCACATAGGTAGCCTTGGTCATGGGTATGGATTGTTTATCTCTAGATCAATAACCATATATTTGACAATCTCGGTTAGAGCGCTATCGGTTTAACAATAAACAACCAAGATCAAGCTTAGGGAGGTCATACTATCTCTAGATTAGACACTTAAATGGGTGATTCCTTCGATATGAGCTATTTCTAGCCTCAATCTAGGTGGAAGCCCAAGTTCCCACTAGTAATTTCACATTTGAAAGTATGAAATTATCTTTCAAGAAACAACATAGCTAAGTAAAATCAATATTTGCAACCACCAATTTTAGGATTAAAACTTGGTGAAACTACTAGACCTATGTCAAATAAGCAATTATAAGCAAGAATTAGCAACACCCACACTCATTTGTCAAGCACCCATTATCAACACATCCCTAGACAAATGAAATTAGCTGCTCATGCTAAAGAAAAGAGATATATCAAATGGGTAAGTCAAATTCCTCTTCATTTAAGTGTAATTTCAAGTTCGAAGCTCAGTTTTTGTACATAAATAGTTAACCAAGATTTGGAAGAGAGAATGGATAGAAACCCTCTTCTTCTTAGAGAGGAAAACTTGTTCTCAAAGCTAAAATTACTTGCAAATATTTAGAGCTGAAGGATCTTTTACAATTGTGCCTAAATTGGTCTTATATACTTTCCCAAAATGTCACTAATTTTCTGGACAAAATCTCCCTTGAGGTGATATGCGATGCGACGTGCGGTTCACACATCATGATATGAACGTCGTTCACCGTCTTCAATTAGACCAGTGACTTCAGCTAATTTAGAGGCCTCGTGTGAAGGAGGTGCAATTCGCACCATGAATTGTGCACGTCTCACAGTGACCGCACCCCTTAGCAGATTCTTTAGCAAATTTTGTGGGTCCATGCTATGTATTTGTGTTCTGCACCACAGTTTGTGCATGTCACACAAGCACCTTATCTCAGGGCAAAATCTCCATTTTTTTCGATCACTTCACACTTCACTCCTTTTAAGCTCTTTTTAGGTCCATTTTCTTATTTTCCATCTTTGATCACAAGTACCTACATAGGCATCAATGAAGGCTATAAAAACCTCTAAATCTATTCAAAACATAGCAATATTTCATAGATAAAGGCTCAATAAGTTGGTAGATTACCGACTTATCATATATACCAGTAACCTCAAGTAAAATGGGAAGGAGGAAGGAAGAATAATTATAACATGCTCGAAAACAAGATTAATACCCAAGTCATGCTAATAATACTACTATCAAGTCAGGAAGGAATCAATAGGTAGCCCAAATATAACTTATCAAGTGAACCAAATGTGTATAATTCAAGCCTCAATATCAAATCATCATATGAATCAAAATGAGGATCAATATCTCAATAGAGTAATAGTAAGTCTACCTATAGTCCCAACGGGCTTCCTTACACCCGAGGGGACACAGACAAGTGAAGACAAAACATCAGGCATCCCATACTACCGGAGCGTACACTCAGCAAATAATAAACAAGGATGAAATCTCACAAAAATGGATGATATGGTATTATATGATATGCTGAAACCAAGTGTGAAAGTAGTGTCATATATTACCCCTACGGTACCTAAAAGGCCCAATAGAGGCAGGATCCATGGAAGGGATTCCCTGAGTATCTCAACTCCACTATACACCCCTCCTCCGGCACCCTCGGCCCGTAGCTCTTGGTCCAGAATGGCAGGGTCTATGGAGGTCTACTCGTAGACCACATACAAATCTCATAACTTTAATATAACCATTCGGAGTGTAGCCGAGTCCAAATAAGTCACCAGATCTCAAAAATGCATGCATGAGGTTCTACTCGGGTCTAAATCAGTGGATCAAGGCTCAAAACCCCATCAAGGGTGCCCGGGGGTAACCGGGTCTAAAACAGTAGTAAAAAAGAACCAATTAGTGGCTTGGTTCAACCAAGTCTAGTCCCATCTAAGTCAATAGGAAATCAAATCTAGAACTACGGCCCAGTCGAGTCTAGTATAAATATGAAAACAGTGATAAAATCTTCCTTTTAACTTTCTTACCCCAAAAAGATCCATAAAACAACTCCAAACCCTTTTTACAACCATTTTTACTGAAAAAGGGACCCCGAGGCCATGCAAGGTTTAGAAAACCATCAATAGTAGGCTTGAAACCAAAGCTGTAGTAGAACATGTGAAAACCTCTTTATATGCATGATAATGGAATGCTCAATCACAAATAGTAGCCCAACGACTCACAATCAGCCTATCGATCCTGCATAGGCTTTAATCGCTCTACATCACAGATAACCAGCCTAAGATCGCAATATCAATATCCGAGACTCACAGATATTCCCAAATAAACCACCATATATGGTCCTGAATCAAATACCAGGTCACACAAGACCACAAGGGTAATCTATCACAAATACTACAATCATCAGAGAAAGCAAAATAATTCAGACATGAAGAAGTGGAAAAGGTTTGGTATACCAACCTAAGGATGCTAATTAATACAATTATATCCTATATATGCCAAGTCTAAAGTAGTTAGACCGTAACCTACCTGACATCCGATGACAAGCTGCTGGAATGATAATGTCTGATCCTGAACTGCTCCGAGAAGCTCCAAACAGAAATCAAACTATCAAGAACACAAACTAAATATTAAAACAAGATTAAGGATACACATATTGCCATAATTATAGCCAAGTCAAAATTTGGGTCAAAAGCAGGCCTGCAGGGCCCATAACCTAAAATTAGAAATAGAAAGTCGCACGATGAACACACTACTCCCGTGAGCACATGCTTTAAATTGGAGCAAATTTGGCCAAGATAAAGGGCACAAAATAGCCCGCTCAATTAAAGAATTAAAGAAGGTAAATTCAAGAATGAAACCGGAAATCTAGAGCAAGAAACTACTTACCACAATGAGAAAAACAAGCTCACGGAGAGAAATCCTCGAATTCATGAACAATGGATCCCAAGTGGGAAGCTTCAACAAGGAAACTAAGATTTAGGAAAGCACAAAAATGGAGGTTTTGATAATGGAGAAGAAGAAACTTGGGGAAAGAAGAAACTTACTAAGTGATGAGGGAAGCAAGATTACCTGACAATTTGAAGAATTCCCCAAGCTTAGAACTGATGAGAGCAATCTGGTTTGAGAGAAATATTAGTTTGGAGTTGGGAAATTTAAGAAATGGGAGCTGAAAAATGAAGAAGAGGGATTTTTTGGGGGTAGGACGCAGGCCAGCGCCATCGGCGCTAGAGGAGTGCTATAGTGCTTGAGAAAGGCTAGGCACTGAGGTGACATCGTGCCAAATAAGCATCATTGCACTGAAGGAGCAGGCAGCCAAGCGCTATGGCACCATCAATCAGGCATGATGCAATCGCATAGGCGAGCGGCATGCACTATTATTCTGGCCTCAGCACGATCGCGCTATAGGCAGGCAGCATGGCTAGCGCCATCGCGGTGCCTGGGCGCCATTGTGTTGAAGGCCAACAGTTGCAGCAACCAACTAAGCTATGAACTTCCACAGGGCATTCCAGGCACAATCAAAACCTAATACTCAAAAACCAATAATGCTATTAGAGTGGAAACGAGATTCCAGACTCAATGGAATTGACAAAACATTCATACAAGGTCATTTCGAAGGAATGTTGACCCAAGTCAGCTCTAACTAAAATCAACCAAACACCCAAAATAAGCTCGACTCACCCAGGATCCAAACCAACCACCTATCTAACCTAAACTCAACATTCTGGAGCTGATGGAATCGTCGAATTTTGAATCTAATGTTCTAATCATCGAAAGCTTACTCAAGTCACACTCTCAACTCTAAATGGCCTAAAAATAGAAGAAGCAACACAAAACCCACATCGGAAGTTCTCAGGCCTTGACTAAAGGTCTATCTAGATCAAACTCCACGCTCCAAATCTAAGAGAACTGTCAGAAGTTGATTCCGAGCACGTTAGCTAAGAATGTTGACTAAAGTCAATGAATTTCTTAGTTAAGGCTCTAAAATAGGGAAACGGATATAACGACCAAATGAACAGCCAGGGCACCAAACCACCGGTCCCAGTAAGACACAAATGACTTGGGGCTGTTACAGGAATGCTCTAAATATACAAGAAAGAATAAATGTGGGAATAAGCGGAAGAGTCAATACATCTTCGTTCTTCACAATACTGCATATCTAGAGAGAGAAATATTGTGTACAACATAAAAGTATTAAAAATTATAACTTCTAATACAAAAATCCTATAGAAAGTATTTATCATGGCCTATTAACTCGAAATCCTAAAGTTGTCGAATTTTCTGCCGACACAATCCATGGACCGTATATTAATCCACAAACCGTGAATTGCCTTTAAGTCTTTCGTGAATTCTTATCTAGGGTTATTGGACAACATGTAATACCCTATTAATTATGGGTATTAAGTAATTAAAAGAAAATAGAAGAAGATAATTTTAAACAAAGACTACGTACACTCTACCCCCCCCCAGACCCCACGCTGTGGGAATACACTGGGTATGTTGTACTAAAAAAAAGAGTCAATAGGCTTTAGCCCATGAGGAATCATCGAAGTGAGAAAAAAATGGACCTCAGGGTGTCTCAAGAAAAACAATGCAATAGTAAAGAAAAAAATTAAAGAAGTTGAGTAGGAGAAAAAAAATACAGCATGACAGTGGAAAAAGGGAACTGGAATCCATCTTTAAGGAAGATAAAGAATAGAGACAATATGCTTTTTCTTGTAGAAATGGAAGAAGAAGAACCTAATCAAAATTAATTCATAATTCAAGGTATTATTTTGATTCTATTGAATTGTATATGAGAATCTTTTTATTGAGTAATAATAGATTTTCCTTTCATTCAAAACAAAAATACAAATTAGTTGAGCAAATCAAATCCATACTTTAAATAATTGAGTACAGTTGTCAAATGCGTTTATCCTTGTCAAAAGATTTTTATCGTCCTAGTGGGTGCCACTTTGAACAGACTCTAGCATGGATGACTAGTATTATCCTTTTGAACTAACACTGAAATTTTAGAGTTGATGAATTGATGTATATTGAATAATAGAGAGCCAAACCTTAATCCCAAGACTTGGGTAGTCTAAATTGGTTATGAATTAGCTTAAATGAAGAAAATAATATCAGATAGATATGATGTGATTATAGATTGATCAATGAAAGTCATATGGGTTGCTCGAGGTGACAATTTTGGTATTTCAACATGAATATTGTTAGTAGTAACCTCACCACAATTTCTATTTTCATAACTTGTATGATTTATACATGATTATTAAAGTGAATGTGCTACCAAATGTTTTCAATTTGCACGTGGGACAAGTCCTTTACTAGATATGTTACTGAAATGGTTATGTGAGATTCTCACTATTATAAGACATGTTTAATATTATTTTAGATATAATTATTTCTATTGTAAAGGTTCTTCACTTACTTGTGAAATAAGTATCTTGATGTGTGTTTTTGTTCAAGTTTTATTCATAATATGATTTGATAAGAACTTGAATGCATTGTACTATAATAAGAACATGAATGCCTTGTACTATTTTGAAAATGCTTTCATACGAGTACTTACTATTTATAAAAAAAATTATAAATGGCAGTAGAACTTGATATATCTCATAGTTAATGATGATGTTTAAAAGTACTCTCCCGAAGGAGGTAGTAGTAATCGCCAAAAAATAATAAGTAACCCAATAGATGTCTGGCTTGAATCCACAGAGAATGAGAGGATGACTTGCCACTAAACGTTGAATTTCAATTCACTAGAGTAAGCAATTGTTCAAATAAGCGAAAGTAAAAATTGGGAGAAAAGGTTTGGGAAATAGCAATTCGCAATGTAACGAGAAGAGAACGTAAACACAATTAGAGTAATAAAGAGACGGAAGACTAGGGGTGTGATGGGGTCTTACAATGGGATAGGGGTTGATTATTCAAGCAAACTTTTAATTAATGGCATGGGTAGATTGGTTTAAGCTATACTTAGTAGTTTTTCAAGATACCAAGCATATTTACTATGGTCTTTGTTCAAGCTGCATAGTTTAACATCAAATCAACCAATTAATGCTTGGGTGAATCAAACTATCTCTAGATTTTAGTCTTAGGTGGGTATTTCCTATAATCAAACTATTTCTAGTATTATTTTGTGGTGGATATCCCAAATTCCCACTATTGAATTCTTACCCAATTTATGAACTCCTTCTTCAAGCAAGCATAAAATTAGTAAGCTAAATCAATATTTGCAGCCATCAATTTTATAATTAAAATATGAAGAATTCAATAGACCCATACTCAATAATCATTTATAAGCATAAAAAATCAACCCCTATTCCTAAATTCAAACACTAATCATGCACACACCCCTAGAATAGAATTTAGCTACTTATAGAAAAGGAATAAGAGAAGATACCAAATGAAGTTTACAAAATTCCAATCATTATGCAAGATAAACTCAAATTTCAAGCTCTAAATTATCTACAATGGTGCTTTTCACTAGAGAAGAAGAAGAGAGAAAGTGTACTCTATCAACTATCTTCCTTGGGAAGATAAAAACTACTGAACAATAATGGTACAGATCCCACAAATAGTTTTAGAACCTTTCCAAATGCGTCATACATAATTTAGACAAAATTACCCATTTGGGCATGTGCACAACAAGGGGAGAAGGCACCTGTGGCCACCCTTAGGACTTGCAGTTGCAGGTGCATGATTTCCCAGGCAGTGATGTCCAATTGATGTGCACTGTCAGGTGTGGAGGAAAGGGCGATCTCTCTTGGCGTTGTGCATCTCCATATATCTGACTGCTCAGGCAGTGTCTAAAATTCCATGTGCATTGACACCTACGAAATGCAGGTGCCCTCTTGCTACTCTTATGTCACTTCACCCTTCTTACCGGAGCCTTTCCCTTCTGATTATCTTTGTACTTTAGCTTCTATTTTAAGCTCTTTTATGTTCAAATCCTTTTCTTCCTTCAATTGACCTAGAGTACCTGCATTTAAGATATTACTGGCAATAAGTACCTCTAAATCATATCAAAACATGGCAATAACTCATGAGTATAGGCTCAATAAGTTAGTAGATTAACAACTTATCAAACCCCTAACTTAAACTATTGCTTATCCTCAAGCAAGACACTCACAATGTAAGGATTGAAACAGATTCTCAAAGAATAAGGGCTGTGCACATGATTATATTGACTCAAAAATCAAGAAAATACTAACTAAAAGACTCAAAAACAAAAAGTTGCTCATCTCAATAAATATCACCATAATCTCGAGGCAAGTGCTCATTCAAAACCTTAATGAAAAATATCTTCAATTTTCTTTTCAAAATCAGGGGATCTGTCATTTCAAACAATATTATTGAGCTTCTCAAGTCATTAGCATTGTCCTGCAAGGTTTGCCCTGAGATTTGCCACACAACTTGTCTTATTCATTCCTCCCGATTTAAATCAAGACATCAACACTCACTTCAAGCATGTAATGCCACTCACCACAAAAGAGAATCCCTCTCACAATCATGCATTTCACAATATAGGGATTATATGAGAACACGACGACTCTCACTCTCTCAAAGAAGTTCGACTACACAAACATCTAACCATAGACCTGCCCTTCATATAATTCACCACTAATATAGTGCCACCAAACTCGGAATCACTAAGGACTTGTGGGCAAAGATGTAGGCCAAGGTTAAGGTGAGGGTTTCATTTTAGTTCAAGTGACTAAACCTCCCTAATGCTATCATAACCAATCTAATGCACTGACTCACATATTTTGATTCACATTACCTTATTGCGACCTTTCACAAAACCTTTGTCTCCTTCACAATTGTTATACCAAGCACATTTTCTTTTTCTCACTAGGTAACACCACCCAATCATTTCTTTCTTTCAATATTTCTTTTATTAGATCAATTACTTCTTAAGATAAGCATTGGGTGCTACTTCACACTTTAAACGTAGTTTATTCTTCTATCATCATAATATGTACACCCCTAAACTTAGGCTTTTTGACTACATCACAATATCTTTTAATCACTCGTACTCCCCCAAACTTAGGATTTTATCCTACACTCTCATTTCTAGCCATTAGGGAGGAATGGGTGCCAATATCGAGGATTCAATAAGGTTCGTGTGTAACATGGGTGCCAATGAATGCTTAAGGCTCAAAAGGGGTTAACTAGGATCAATGCTGAGGGTAGGAACTTTTGGGTAAAGTGACTTATCCAAGGAGGGCCTAAGGTCATCTTCCAAGCTAGGAAACAACTAGAATTTTTCCTGGAACCACATTCGAGGCATGTTCTAGACAATATGCATGCACAAGGACTAAGTAGGCCTTACTAGACAAGGCATCACAATACAAGAAGTTTGCAATTAGTCTCAAAATCAATTTGGACAAAAGATTTTTGACAAGCTATTCCGAGTTTTACTCACTAGTTTGTGAATTAATCAAGCCAAAGGAAGAGTGTGCAAGTCATGACAAGAGAATGCTCTAGAAAAAATCATTTTCCCCTCTTTCTTCAATTTGCAAATTCCTTGCCAAGAAGATTTTTGGTGGGCCCATTTTGAGATAAGCAACACACGGACTCAATTAAACACTATAACATGGCATTTTTCTTTTAAGAAGTCACCTCTCAATCTATCATGTGGAAATGCCAACTCGATCCGACACAAAAATAAACAAAATAAAATATTTGCTCCTTGGGAAAGAACCATGGTATGAAGAAAACCCTCAGAGTTTATTGAACTAACTACTATTAGGAAAGGAGATGTTTGAGTTATGCGCTCATGGATCAATGGAGAACAAGCCTGGGTCAGGCACTAAGGGCATTTGTAAAGCACGGGTAGTAAATCAATTATGCGTGTAGGACTAATGCAACAATATGGCAACTCATTCAAACTAAAATAAAAGCATCAAGCCTGCCAACAGTGTAATATAAGCATTAAAACAAAAATAAAGTCCCGATGAGGGCAATATCATAATTATCTAAAACATACTCAACACGGGCCAAATTGTCTAAACATGAAAATAGAGGCTCGACAAGGGCAATAAAAGTAATATCTTCAGTCCGACAAGGGCTACCACCATAAAATAATCAAAAGTTTAAACATAAATGCACCCCTCCCCCACTTAAAACACAGTGTTGCCCTCAAGGCTTAAGCACAAAATAAGTAGAGGAAGGATGCAAAGACTCCTTGTATTGGCTACTCCTCATCTTCCTCAACTACCTCTGAACTGGTGCCTGCTCTTCATCATCTCTACCCAAGGTAGAAAATAGATTATCCACGGGGCTAGGAGTAGGGCGGTGTGCAGCCATGGCATAATCAAAAGCACTCAAATCTGCAGCCGCCATTGGTGCCCTCTCTCTAGCCTTGTCTACATCCTTCCTGATAGTAGTCACAACATTCTCTACAACCTCCACCCTTTAGCAAAGTTTGGACACACTATCCATAACATCCTTCATAGTAGTCTTCACTGCTTTATGAATCATACCTGGCAGCCTCAGGGACAATGTGTTCAATTGGTTTTCATGGGAGTTGGTCATGTTAACCAACTTTTGAAAGCCAGTCGGGGTTGAGGCTGAGGACAAAGGTGAAGGCCTAGGAGGGGCATCAACTGAAGGATTTCCCGACTATGAGAGAGTGGGAGTTCCAGATATGGATCTAGCAGCAAAAAAAGAGGCACTGGGCTCAAGATCAGTTTCTAGAATCTGGACATTCGTAAAAGGCTGCAACTTGCACTTCTTCATCTTAGGAGCAACAACATCCATCTTTTTGTCGATGTCCATCACTCCAGTGGCAGGGGTAGATTTGTCAAAGGGAAAATTCTGGATCCCAGCTTTAGCACACAACTTACTGATAAGTACAAGATAGGGGAATAAAGTACTAGGTTGACGAGCTTTCCTCTTAATTACCACCGCTGCAATCTCACCAAAATTAATATTCTCCCCTAAAAGGATGCAATCTACTCGAATTGACCCCTATCATGTAACTTTTTATTCATTTTTAGAGGTTAAGAAATTGAAGAGGACAAAATCATAACACATGCGTGCATCAAAATGGAGATCCTGATGCAAAATTACACCTCCCTTAGTAACCCAAAGAGGTATCCCAGGGGCAATGATTAGGGTTGCCCAATGTAGTGGCTTATCCTTTGGAGTTACCTTGCCCCAATATTCTGGCATTGGAGCAATCAGGGTATCCTAGTAGATGGAATTGATAGAATCAAGAGTGATAGGAACTTCTTTACCTCCAACTATCATCGAGTCCAAGCAAGAAAATTCATCGACATTGCCTGTGTACTATATTGAATCTTGCTTGGGTTAGTACGATGCATAAGATTCATGGACTACTTCAAGGTAATTTCCTCCAGGCACATCTACAAATGGGATCCATTGGCACATAGTGAATTGGTGGTGGAAGTTGAGCAAATCATCCCCGATTCTCACAAGGTTAAAACTATACTCTGGATTAAAGGATCTTTTTGCTTTGTCCTTGTCGTACAGGGCTTTCATGCCCTCTACACCAAAGTGGATCCTATTATAACACCCCGTACCTTTCAAAACCTATGTGACTAAGTAAATATCGACGAAGGTATTTGAGCTCGAGATTGTGAAGGGGTACTTTGGCCTAGAATTTGAAATGGTCAAATGTATATAAGTGTTAAGTTAAATTATAAGGAGGAGGGTTTTGAAAATGAGATAAAACAAGTGAGGTACTTGCTCGATTTATCTAAGCTCTTAGGTGACAAGTAGGTGCATCACCTACCTACGCTAACGAACTAAGTTCCGAGGGCCGATTACGGGCAGCAACACCATGGATTATTAGACCTAATGGTAGCCCAAATGAAGCTTAAAGTTGGCCCATCAAAGCAAAACCAAATCTGGCCCAAACAACTACAAAAGTTAGCCACCAATATTGACCACATTTTGACCCAAGAGAAGCCCAAAATCAGCCCCAAAACTTAACCCTTTTGAGGCCCAAGCAAAGGGTAATTTTGGCCCAAGTTTCTTGACCCATTTTGGCCCAAATATACTCAAAAAAGTCGGCCAGAAAGGTCCCTTTATATAGGCCATTTGTTGATCAATGTTGAACACAAAAAGCTGGAAAATTCTCTCTTATCTCATTTCTTTTTGGCAGCCCTTCTTTCCCTTTAGGGTTCTAAGAAGACCAAGATTAATTGAAGCTTAAGGTGAGTTAAACAACTTGTTATCTTGGTATTAATATACTACATATAGCTAGGATATCCTATGGTAAGAAAGACATGAACTATGGCAGCCCCTTTCTTATGATTTAACACATGGTAATTGTGTAACAATTAAGAGATTTCTTCTTCTCTTGTTGGTGTATGTGTAGGGGGTACTTAAGCTTTTAAAGCATCAATAAAAAGAGGATAAAAACACACCTTCAAGTGTGGTGAGTACTCTGCCCATAATAATATTTTTGGATTGAAGTTCGGATGGACAATTGTTGTTGAATTGTTGTTAAGAACTCACGGGACGGCGATCGGAAGCCGTGGGTTCAATGTGTTGCTATTGTATTTCGGCATGGGGGGTTGTGTAGGGGATGTTTGATGTGTTTTGTATTATTGGAGGCAGTAGGTTGGTGTGTGTGTGATGTGTATTGGATAAGGGGAGAAAGGTGTGACGATACACCTTTAATTAATGCAAAATACGTAAATCTGCCCGGGAAATGTTTAGCTACTGTTTTGGGAGTGTTGCAGCAGGTTTAAGAGCTAATATTAGCTTCATTATACCCTTGTGTTGTAGATTAACTTAATAAAAGAAAGTCCAAGTTGTGGTAAGCGCAATCTTCGGAAGGAACGAGGTATGTTAAGGCTTCTTTATTCCTTATCGGCATGAATCTAGAAATAGAACTCTAAATCTCCGAAAGAAGGAATTTGAGTATTTTGTTGTAAGAGAGCTGATTTGGTAACTCAAAAAGTCTTAAGGAACTAATTTATACATTATGGTGATTCAAGTCGCCTTCTTATAAAAAATCCGATTCTTTTTGCACGAAACGTAAGTTATCCTTTTGTCGAGTTTCTTCTTTGTATTGTGATCTCTAATCAAGCTTTAGAAAGTATACAAGGAAAGTTAGAAAGTCAATCCCCATTTATATGTGTTTGGTATGTTGATTCCAACACCTAGTAAGCCAAGGCTAAAGACGTTACCTAAATGAACCTTCATAAATAACAAGAATAGCTTTGAAGGTCAATCTAGTAATACACTTATTATGCGTGGTTTGCGTGTTAGTGTGCACCGAGGTGCTACTTCCATATTGAGGCTATTATATACATAGTGTGCACCGAGGTGCTACTACCATATTGAGGCCATTATATACATAGTGTGCACCGAGGTGCTACTGCCATATTGAGGCCATTATATACATAGTGTGCGCCGAGGCGCTACTGCCATATTGAGGCTATTAAATATAGGGTGCGCCGAGGCGCTATTGTGGTTCAGGGTGGGTTATAAAGAGTGAGTTGCAGCGTGAGTTAATGCATGTGTTGTGTTCTAAAAAGAATAAAGGAGAAAGAGCTTAATGAGTCTAACCAATTACAGTTTACAAGTTTCATATTTTATCTTGTTCAGATTTACTACTTGCGACTTGCTTTTATACTTCTACCTTACATGCCAGTACATTATTGTCGTACTGACGCCCCATTGCCTGGGGGCGCTGCATTCATGCCTGCAGGTCCAGACAGAAACCCAGATAGACCTCTTCAGTAGGAGTTGCGGAGTTCAGCCATTTTGGTAAGCCCCATTCTTCCTGGAGCTGACGAGTCAGAGGTCTAGCTTATATTTTGACCAGGTTATGTATATGTACAGCTTATGGGTAGTCCAGGGCCCTGTCCTGGATATGAGATATTTTACTGACTCCTAGAGGCTTGTAGACGTGTATATGTACATCAGTGTTGGGTATGGCCTTGTCGGCCTTGTTATTAGTTATCTACTATGATAATAGCCTTGTCGGCCTTGAGTTGCTTAACTACTATTGAGCTTTCAGTGTTTCCAATTGTAATTCTTAGAGACCTTGTCGGTCTCAGACCCCCAGCAGGTTCAACAGAGATACACTCTATTTTGGCACCCTCGGCCTTTTGGGGCTCCGGGTGTCGGTCATGCCTCCCATGGTTTGGGGCGTGACAATTTGATTGAGTTTTCTTCTCCCTTGGATGATTATGGATTCAATTAGCCCTTATTTTTTCTATTCCCATTCCTTTTTCTAATCTATCCCTTTATATTCTATTTGTGTTATTTGTTTTTGTGTTTCCAATATCGATTTTGATCATTTTCAATTAAGATCATTATTAATTTGTGAATGTGGATCCAAGTGAATGTTTGAAAGGCATGGATGAGGAACACTGCTTAGTGTTACTCACAACACAGATCTTGTATTGCACACTAACCAAAGTAATAGCATTTTACCTAGTACCAACTCTTCTCTCTTGTAGGTTCATGAAGGAATACTTTCCAATGAGGTTCCTGAAGGATCACCTCACCAAGAAGGAACTGAAAGTTTAATGGGATACGACTCTATGAATTCCAACTTGAGAATGAAAATAAAGTACCAATCTAATTGGTCTAAGATGATGCTTGAAATGGGAACACCTTACGAGCCATGGTTGGGGCACAAGCATGCCAAGTTGACACCTCAACCCCAAGGTATGTATCCATTCCCTCCTATTCTAAGAGACCCTTGGAGTCATGATGATATTTTCCCTAAGGTAGGTCAATCCTTGAAATTGTGTGACTTTATGTCCTACTGAAGTGTCGATGTGTCTCAAACCTCATCATGGTTTGTTGATGCTAAATATACACTCCATTTGAGGTGTTATTTACAAAGAAAAGGTGACACTTGTGTGATGAATCGTAAGTTTTTGTCATGTGTCCAAACATGTGAGAATATGCTTGATAGGATCTTTGTACCTAATTGTGAACTTGCATATGAGGACACCATGATAGACACTAGTGATCTTGTTACTTTTCTTTACTATCTTTTTGCATATGATGATATTCATGAGTATGTTAAGTATACATCTTATGTGATCTTGAATTATGTGAAAAGAGAAGGTGAAGTATGCCCAAATATTATCACTTCATCCTTAGGTTTTCCACCTTGTTGTTAATCGCTTGATACATTTCTTGAACTTAATGGTATTCTTGCATGTGGAAATACCTTAGATGAGACTAGAATGCTAAATACCTTTCTCTACTGCCTCTTTGATTTCGATGATGTTCACGTTAGTTTTTAAAGTATATGTCAGAGGGGTAGGCTTTTTATTGGGTTGCACCCTTGTTTGTGTGACCAAGTTGAGTGGGTCTCATATCTATTTGACCCCGGAGACCCTTCATGGGTATGTGAGCTTTTAATGGTACCACATTTTGGATGGTCCTATCCTTGTGTTGCATGGAATAACCAATTCCCTTGTACTGCATATATTTATTTCATTGTCATTACAATGGAGAATGCGTGGTTGTTCCTTGAGAATGTGCCACTTTGGCATACTACTTCTTGTGCTAACCCTGATACCATGAGGAATTTGTGGTTGTTTGTCCTTCTTATGTTTTTGCAACATTTTTATTCAAGGACGAACCCTTTTCAATAAGGGGACGATGATACAATATTATCCAGTGATGTTTATGCTAGACTTCTACTTCAAGGTCTAGACAAGAGGATCCAATCCACACTCACCCTTGGAGAACAAAAGGGAGCTTGGAAGAGCCTCATTACACTCCAAGTGAAGATATTCCACATTTAGATGATCGCGTGGAGCAAAGAAGAGGATGCCAATGAATCTTCCCGGTGGTGCAACCCAGATGCGACACACACATCAACTGGTGTGAAATGCACATCAACTTCGCACCTCAAGGTGCGACCAACACAATGGTTGGTGCATTCAGCACTTCAAATGCACCTCCAGCCATACTAGACCCATCATGGGCCCATTTTGAAGTCTTCCAAGGTCACTTTTGGGCCTTGATATAATAACTATAAATAGGGGTTCCCTTCCCTTTAGCTCCTTAGTTGTTGTTGAATTTATATGGAATTTGTAATACCCCGTATATTTTAATACGTATATGACCAAGTTAACATCGATGGTGGTATTTAAACTCGAGTTAGTAAGGTGGTATTTGAGCTCAAAGCTTAAAGTGATGTGCTAAGTTAAAGTAAAGGGATTACGATATGGGAAAATGAAATAAAATATGTGAGGTACTTGCTTGACTTAATTAAGCTAGTAGGTGACAAGTAGGTGCATCACCTACTTAAGCTAAATGGATCAAGTTAGGTGTTTCACCTACAGACCAATGGACCAATTTGTGGCCCATATTAAATGAAAGAAAAGAAAAGGAAAATGAGAAGCATGGGCAGCCCAAGGCCCAATCTGTCCAGCCCACAAGAAGTAATTAAAATGGCCAAGTAGGTGTGTCACCTACTTAGCAATGTGTGGCCCAAAGTAAGGCCAAATGGTGGCTGGAAATTAAAGAGAGTGGCAGGAAAAATGGGACCATTTAATGTCAAGATTAAGTTCATTTCTCTCATTCTATACTTGTATAATTTCAGATTCTCTCAAGCTCTCTCATCTCTCCTCCAAACAGCCGCCCTCATATTCCCATTAGGGATTTAGGTGTTCTTCAACTTGTTTCTTACAAAGCAGTCTACAAGATCATCTTTTCTCCTCCTTGGCTTTAAGTATATTGGAGAGTTCTTTATGAGTAGTGAAATGGAGTGAGTCATAGGTGTGGCATCAATGGTGCAGCCACTCTCTTCCAAAGATTAAGGTAATATTTTTGTGTTATAAGCTTGGGTTCTTTCCCTATTCCCACGTGATGCTTGTGATGATTTTATTCTCCTATATTTTTTGTGGTTTAGAGAAGGTTACAAAAATAGTAATTGAAGGAAAATAACAGATTTAGATAGCCAAGATAAGGGTGCTGCCCCAACCTCTAATTATTAGCTCATTTGAGCATTCTAGATGTACTTGTTTGTTGAAATCATGGGATGGTGATTGGAAGTTGTGAATTCAAGTTTTTTGGTTATACAGACATGTTTGGGGCTGTATTATTTTGTTCTGAAGTATGGGAGGTCATGGATGGCCTTAGAAAAATGACTAGGTAAAGCTGTACGGGGCAGATTTATAGGGTGTGGCAATACACCATTAAATTTAAAGTTTGTGTAAGATTACTGCCTATCTCATGTTGGGTACTATTATATGTACATTATGAAGCCCGGGGAGTGCCAGGAGACCTCAGGGGAGTTCATTTCATGTAAATAACTATATCATACAGAAAGTGTGTGAGAACACCATTAAATTGGAAAGTTTACAAGCTCATCGCTATGATACTTCTTGGCAGATTGTTTATGTAATATGAGCTTCTTGGTTAGTTGCTTATCTAGTTTTCACACTTGTCATTTGATATAGATAAAGGAAGTGTCTTTAAAGGAAAAGCTGACATGTTACGGTTACCCAAATTGAGGTATGTAAGGCTATCCGATTTCACATTCTTTGGCATGAAATCTAATACTTGTGCTACTATCAATAAGGTGAGTTTCCTAAGTGCTCTTCCGGGTAAAGGATACATGGTGGCAGAATATAATATACAATGTAGCTAACGACCTTTCCCCTACTCCATAGTGTGTCAAAGTAATTCAATATGTTATTAGATCTGCGTGTTTATTGTTCCAAGTATATGACAAAGGTATTCTATACAACAAGCTTTATGAGTTATTCTCTAATTCAAATGAGGTTCATTATGTCATATAATTTCTTAAATACTATATTGATGTCACATCTGCTCCCTACATCATTGTTACTACCCTAAATGCATATTCATATGTCTTCTGCTATTGGTCCATAGTTCTAAAGCTCAATAATGATTGTGACCACCAAAATAACAATATCAAAGATTCAAGAAACTACATGAAGCAATCTGTATATTTATGGGTGGTATCCCAGGGACAAAAGCCTAGCATAGGTCGATCCCAATTTATATATTTATGGGTGGTATCCCAGGGGTAAAAGTATAGCATGGGTCGATCCCAATTTGTATATTTATGAGGACAACATCCCAGGGGTTAAATACCTAGCATGGGTCATCCTATTCTACCACTGATCAGTTGGTCATTTGTATCATATGTCTTATAAAGATTATAAAGCAAAGAAGAGTAAAGAAAAGAATGTAATGTACATGACCCTACAAGAGTAAGCAAAGGTGGTCTTTCATCCTTATCTATGCATTTATATATTGATACCTGATTTCATTTGAGCTCCTATTCTACATATGCTTACTTTATGCCTTACATATTCAGAACATTCTTTCGTACTGACGTCCCTCTTGGGGGGTGTTGTATTCATGCTGTAGGCATAGGTACTTCAGCTAGTAGATCCCCCCTGGTAGGAGCACAGGACATTCAACATTATTGGTGAGCTACAGGTTGATTCGGGGCTTGCCGAGTCTTTAGTGTATACTTTGATGTTGTATTATAGTTAAGGGTAAGGCGGGGACCTATCCCAACTTAAAACTAAGTTTGTCCATCTTTTAGAGGCTTTGTAGGCTAATGTTAAAGTAAAGCGCAGTTGTGTCTTACCTCTTAGTAATTATGGCCTCAACGGCCAAGTCATGTATATAAGTATTAAGCCTATCTATGTTGGTGTTTTATCATTGCAACTTATATATTTTTCAAAGCTCATGATTATAGGTTATAAGTTGGTTCTCTCGAGCCTTTAGGGCATCGAATGCCTGTCCATCTCAATGGAATTGGAGGCGTGATAAAAGTGGTATCAGAGCAGGTCATCCTAGGGAGTCTTCAAAGTCGTGTCTAGTAGAGCCTTACTTATGAATGTGTTGCACGCCACATTTATAATTAGGGGGTTTCTTGGACATTTAGGAAATGTGACCTTATTTCATAATCCTGCTCATGCGATAGAGCTAAATTATAAGAAGTCCATTCCCACTCATACTCTTCTATATATCATCCAGATTATGCCTACTATGGCTAAGGTCAAAGGTGGATAAAAGGCACTACCAATGTTGCCCAAAAGGCAACCTTCAAAGAAAGGTCTCACATTATCAAAATTCAGAGAATGGCTTATAGAGGTTTTTGTCTTACTTGCATCTACGGTTGTATCACCACTTGGTTCATCTAAAAAAATATGAGGGGAGATATTCATATGCTTACACAGTGGATGGCTGCCTAGTTCTAGCGATAGGACTGCAATATTTTCCCATATAACTTCTTAGGTGGATATGATCGGTTTTTGTGTTCACATTTTCCTCAACATGACTTCTCTAATGGTTATAGGATCTAATCCTATGAGGGAAATTTAGTATTTCATTAGTATGTGATGCAAGCCAAGTTTGCTCAAAACCATGCACACGAAGTTGAGCTAAGGAGTTTGTAAACATTTCATCGAGTCACTATTTTTGAAGCTTGGAGGGTGCTTTGAATGAAGACTTGAATTCCATCAACTTGCTCAACTGAAAGTACAAAGAAGGAGGGAGAAAAGGGCCTATGTATGCAAAATGACTATTTTTAGAATACAAGTCCTTAAACCTAAGAAGACCCTTATTTCATTAAGGGTATTTTTGTAATAATTATCATTAGTCTTCATCCCTAGTCTAGCTTAGTATAAATACTACACTTAGCCATTTCATTAGATTTAGACTATTTTGATTATTGAGATTAAGGCTAAGGCTAAGGCTAAGGCTATTGTTGCTTGAAATATTAATGTGATTGCTTGCGAGAGGAAATCATTCCTCTTGAGGGTTATCTCTATAAGTTAGGTGCTTATTTGAATATTTGAAGGAGGTCGTTACTTTAATATAGTATCGGTTGCCTTTGATTTCACGTTTGTGTCTACCTTTCTATCCTTTTTTATCTTTAATTCTTTATTTTCTTTGTTTCTTTATCTTCCGCATATCTGTTGTTATATCAATTGGTATCAGAGCTTGGATTAGATTTGTTTCAACAAATATAGTCTTGGAATTTGATATTATCAACCAAAAAAATCCCAAAAAAAAAATCGTCCAAAAAAAGTTCAAAAAAAAAAATATTTCCAAAATTCTTTTTTGTTTGTTTTGTTGTTTATGACGCTAGATTCTTATTTCCTAGTATCATTTTAGTCTAAATCTGAAATTTCAAGCCATTTCGAGTTGGGGAGAAGATTCTACCATAGAAGAGTTTTGAAGCTTTGAAAAACTTGAAGAAATTAAAGTGGGTCTTGTGTATTTTGGTTGACATTGGGGTTAATATAGATTGGGGTTAATATTGATTGGGGTTTGCTCTCTAGGTCGAGGGGAGATAATCCTAAAATTTGGGTTGATTTGGTGAAGACTTGAAGAGGGATTTTATTCTTGGTGTTCTTGAGGTTCTTGCAGATCTTCAAATGTTCTTGAAGAAGAAGAAGCCAAAAAGGTACATTTGATCTTCAAGGTTCAATTATTGGCAAAAAGGTGTTTGTTGCGTCCACAAGTGAAAGTTTTGAGTTGAAAAAAAATATCCATGTGGACTTGCCACATCATCTGCCACATCAGCAGATAACTGCCACATCAACACCACGCAGTTGTCAGCTAAGCAGCCATGCAGGCAGACTTGCCCAGTCGCGCCACATGGCGCGTAGAGTACAACTTCAGAGAACACATTTTTTGCAGGAAATTTTCAGACACAAAAATACTTCTAAGTGTCAAATTTCAGCCCCTAATATTTTTTTAAGTGTCAGATTTGGTCCCTCAAAACTTTTTCTAACTATCAGATTTGGTTCTTTCTTCTCCTACACTCATTTTTCTTTCAATTTCTCAACTAATTAACAACTAATTATTATTTTAATTACTTGTTAACTAATTCTTCATCCTCATCTCATTTTTTTAATTCTCTAAAACTAATTAACATCAAGTAATTCCTTCTACTTGCTTGATAATTAGTTCTTGAGTCCAAAATTATTATTATTTTCGTGCTAATTTTTTTTCTTCAATTTTTCTTGCTTATTTTCGTTGAAAATTTTTGGCTCTCGTCCATTAGCTTTTGAGCGTTCTTTCTCAAGTCAACAAAAATCCATTCTACCCTTACGGTTGGTTTGTGACTCTTGGCAAGCGCTTGATCAAATTGAATAGCAACTTTGGCTGGATCCTTGAGTGGTAAAAGGCTAAAGTGTGTGAGTATATTTGAGTGGTGCTAGCCAAGCACAAAAGAGTGCAAATACGAGTGAAAAAAAAGTGAGGAACTTTTTATTACTAATCTTGTTTGCTCATTTTGTAGGTATTTGGAGTTATAAGGAAGTATATCTACAAATGAAAAGGTCCAAGTTCCCAATTTGAAATGGCCTACCTTATTTATGGAAGCTAGTGGAGAAGAGTATGAAAAATAAAAATTCATGATAGATGCAATCTTTGCTAGCCACAACTATTCACAAGAAAGGAAGATAGATTTGGTTTTTGGAACCTTTGAAAGAAAACTTGTCATCTATTGAAAGAATTATCGCATGCGAGAAAAGGCGTTGTGAAGCCCGATTGACACTTGGGATGCACTAAGAGAAAAATTAAGCATTACCCCTAACATCATGAAAAGGGGTATAGAAGAATCAAACACACTTCCCCAAAAAAGAATTAAGCATCCTCAAAAAGGATTCTTGGTGTTTTTTTCGATGACAATGAGAGAAAAAAGATTGAGAGGAGTAAGAAAGTGCAAAGTGGCAATGCTAAAGAGAAAAAAGGAGAGCATATGTGGAATAAAGTGAGAGAGTTGCCACAAAATCAATCTAACCTTCTTGTTTGTCGTTCTCTTAGTAAGGATAATTGTGTATTTACAAAGTTGACAAACGGAGGAGCACAAACTCTCAACAAGGAGATTACCCTTAATGATGTGATGAATGCGATAGTCTCCTTGGACAAACGGCTTGAAGAGTGTTTCAACACGTTGAGGGGAGTTTCACTCCAAGGTAAAGAAGATCTTTCTTGTGAATTTCAAGGTAATATAGCTAAACTTGACACTTTAAAATTCTCCTATGAACAAAGTGTGAGTGATAGCTTATCTTCTTGTGAGCTTAATGATTCTTTACCATATAATGATAATGTCTTTGTTGAAAGTGTCCATACACTAGTTGATCCTATTGATGATCGAATTAATTCTTCTTGCAAGATCAATTTATGTCCACCTAGTATTGACACTTGTGCTTTGAATGATAGTACATATTTATGTGATTCTTTTCCATATTGTTATAATGTTTTTGTTGAGAGTGTTTATACACTAGTTGATCCTATTGATGATCGAATTGATTCTTCTTGTAAGATCCATTTGTGTCCATCTAGTGTTGACACTTGTGCTTTAAATGATAGTACATTGTCATATGATGAAGAGAGTGGAGAGAGTAATATGTTTGAAAAGAAAGATAGCATGCTTAAAATTCACTTGTTGTCCTATTTCTTGAAATCCATTAAGAATATAGGGTTGGGTGAAGATTGTTCTAACTATCAAATTATTGATATCGACCTCTCACTTTCAAAAAAGGATGATCCTTTGGGTAAAAATGACATTGATTTGCTTGATTATTTGAGAAATCCAATTAGCGATTGTCCTAATGATATTGGTGATAATTGTGATCCTTTGTATGACACCCTACCTTTGTTTGATAAAGATAAGGATGAATTACTTATTTCATGTGATGATTTGAGTTATAACATCTTTGGTGTTAGTGGTGGTTTGTGTCAATTTGGAGATTCTTCTTTTGAGAAGGAGGGCGATACTTGTTTTAAATATGGTACTTCTTCTTTGGGTTGTCCTATTCTTGATGATATTTTGGAATCTAATAGTGACCTTCTAAGTTAGGACCCCATGGATGAAGTAATTTTGCGAGACGCCTTTCTTTACTATCTATTTGCATATGATGATACTCTTACTTGTGTTTAGTATGCATATTATATTGATATGAGTTCTAAGGGAGTAGATGTTTGTTTTCTTGACCACGATATGTGGATATCCTTTCCTTTTGATCCTGGTGATGCTTTAAATTTGAGTGATTTGGTCATGGTGTCACCTTGGAAGTGGTTTTATCTTCAAATAGAGGATCAATTATATTTTATGTCTCCTAGAATCAACGTGATATTCCTTACTTGGTATTTTGACACCATTGAGACTTTTAGGAAATTCATATGTCATGATCTTTGGAGCCAAGTATTTTGTGTTTCATTTGAAAGATTGTTCCTTAAGAGAATAATTGATGCATGGTAATATCACAAGTTTGTGCATCCTTGGCATGTTGAAAGGATTGATAGAGCTAACACTAACCCTCATGTCTTGAGGTTCTTGCTGTTCTTTGTTTTCCCTATGGTTTTGCTAGGTATGGAGAACAGAATGATCAAGATAGGGGATTGAACATGATCAAGGTTACACTTCCAAAGTTCAAGGGAAGTAGTGACCCAGATGAATTTCTTGAATGGAAACTACAAAGTGAATGAATTTTCCTTACTAATAACATCTCGGAATCATTGAAGGCGAAGTATGCCCTCACTCAATTCGAGGGATATACTTCCACATGGTGGGAATCCAAGAGGAGGGAGCGAGAGAGTTGTCACATCTATGAGTTGCCCACTTGGCAAGAGTTGGTTGGTCTAATGGTGTATAAATATTTAACTCCGGATTACTACCAACAAGCTCTCAAGAAGGTGTACATGCTTAGAAAAGTTACCAAGAGTGTTGAAGAATACTATGATGAATTTGAGAACTTGAGAATGAAGTGTAAGCTTGAGGAGCATATGCAATAGATGGTGATACGATTCATGGTGAACTTGAGGCCCGATATCTTGAAGCCTTTGAGACTTAAACACTATGAGAACCTTGAAGCGGCTTTCCCTGAAGCCTCAAAGGTAGAAATCAATTTGAAAGATGAGAATACATACAAGGCCAAGAGTTTCCCAACTTCCTCATGGAGTAAAAACAATGATAAGTTGAAGACACCAACTCCTCAAGAATCATCTAAAGGTAGCGGTCAAGACACTCAAGTCAAGGTTGATTACAAAGCCAAAGGGAATGACAAACAGAAAGGAGGTAACTTCGAAAAACCCAACTTTCCTCGACCCTCTACCATTCAATTCTTTCGATGTCAAGGGAGGGGACATATTTCTAGTGAGTGTCCTAATAGAAGGACAATTGTTGCTTTTCGTGATGGGTATAAAACTGATGAGGAAGATGAGAATGATGAAAGGAGTGAGGGAGAAGGAGATAAAGGTGAAGGGGAGAGAGTAGCTTCAGGGGATGAGGAAGAAAGGTTGGATGAGAGGGTAAATTTTGATTCTTTCATGGACTAAGGACACCCTTTACTTGACGATAATGAAGATTTGAAGGTAAATATCAACCTTTCATATGTTGTGAGATGAATTATGGGAGCCCTTGCCAAAGAAGAACTTGATCAAAGGGAAAATCTCTTTCATGCTAGGTGCAAGATCAAAGATAAGGTGTCTTCTTTGATTATTGATATTGGAAGTTGCACTAATGTGGTGAGTAGTTCTTTGGTGGAGTGGATGCAAATACTAACAAGATAAAATTCCAACCCTTACAAGCTACAATGGCTCAATGAGAGTGGAGATATAAAGGTCCTCAAACAAGCAAGTATTCAATTTAGTGTGGGCAAGTACATTGAGGAGTTGATTTGTGATGTGGTACCCATGTTGGTTTGTCATGTATTGTTGGGTAGGCCTTGGAAATTTGATAGAGATGTTGTGCACTATGGAAGGACCAACAAGTATACTTTTGTGATTGACGGTAATAAGTATGTACTTGCACCTCTCACCCCATATCAAGTGAGTGAAGACTATCAGGCTATGATGGAGCTTCGGGAGAGGATAAGGGTGGAAGAAGGAAACAGTGAAGGTGAAAGTTCCACCATCGTTCAAAAAGAGGGAAGTGACTTGGATAAAAATAAGAAGAACATGTGTATGATAGCCAAGCCGAACAATTATTTAAAGGGTGTGAATGATGAATTCTTTTTAGTGTGCCTTGTCAACACTAATCTTTTATTGCATGCTAACCAAGATACTATTTTGCCTAGTATTGTTTCTTCTTTTTTGAAGGACTATGATAAACTATTTCTGGAGGAGATGCCCAAGGGACTACCACCCTTGAGGGGAATTGAGCACCAAGTTGATTTTGTGCTGGGGTCACAAATTCCCATCAGGCCAGCATATTGGTGTAATCCAGAACAGACCAAGGAGCTACAGAGGCAAGTGGAAGAACTCCTTGAAAAGCGATTGATCAAAGAAAGCCTAAGCCTGTGTGCCATACCGGTTATCCTTGTTCCCAAAAAGGATGGTACTTGGAGAATATGCATTGATTATAGAGCCATGAACAAGATTACAATCAAGTATAGGCATCCAATTCTTAGACTTGATGACATATTGGATGAGGTATGTGGGGCGAGTGTGTTCTCAAAGGTTTATCTTCGGAGTGGGTACCATCAAATTCGCATGAAATCGGGTGATGAATGGAAAACGGCTTTCAAAATAAAATTTGGGTTGTAGGAATGGCTTGTGATGCCATTTGGTTTGACTAATGCTCCAAGAACTTTCATGAGGTTAATTAATCATGTTCTAAAACCCTTCATCAACAAGTTTGTGGTTGTGTACTTTGATGACATACTTGTGTATAGCAAGACAATTGAAGAGCATGTATTCCATTTGAAACAAGTGTTAGATGTTTTGCTATAAGAAAGGTTATTTGTGAATCTCAAAAAGTGTTCTTTTTATGTTGAAACAGTAGTGTTCTTGAGCTATATTGTTAGTGCAAATGGTATATAGGTTGATGAAGAAAAGGTGGAGTCAATCAAGACTTGGCCGACCCCATCCAATGCAATCGAGGTAAGAAGTTTTCATAGGTTGGCAAACTTTTACCGGAGATTTGTGAAGGGCTTTAGTTGAATTGCTTCCCCATTGACCAAATTGATCAAGAAAGATGTACCTTTTGTGTGGGGGAAAGAACAAGAAAAGTCTTTTCAAGCATTGAAGTCCATGTTGAGTTCCTCACCATTACTCCAACTACCTAATTTTGATAAATCTTTTGAGATAGAGTGTGATGCTTCAGGTGTAGGTATAGGTGGTGTGTTGATGCAAGAAGTAAAACCATTGGCTTACTTTAGTGAAAAACTAAAGGGAGCTACTCTTCGGTACTCAACTTATGACAAGGAATTATATGCACTTGTGAGGGTATTGGCTCATTGGCAACACTACTTGTGGCATAAAGAGTTCGTGATAAGGACCGATCATGAGTCCTTGAAGCATCTTAAGAGGCAATCCAATTTGAACAAGCGACATGCCAAATGGGTTGAATTCATTGAGACATTTCCATATATGATCAACTACAAGCAAGGCAAAGAGAATGTAGTAGCAGATGCTCTATCAAGGAGGTTTGTATTGGTCAACACACCTTGGCTTCTGAAATGATGGGATTAGAGAGCTTGAAGGAATTCTATTCTATGGATCCTGATTTCAAAGAGACTTTTGATAGTCTTAGTCAAGGGAAGTGGGCTGATAGGTTTCGATTGGTTGAGGGATTTTTGTTCAAGAATGGGCGAGTTTGTGTGCCCATGAGTTCATGGAGAGAGTTGTTCATCAAGGAAGCTCATAGTGGCCGGTTGATAGGGCACTTTGGAGTAACCAAGACACTTGACATCCTTATAGAGCAATTCTATTGGCCAAAGATGAAGCATGATGTGGAGCAGACTTGTGGACAATGTCTCGAATGCAAGCAAGCCAAATCCACGACTAAGTCTCAAGGTAAGTATACCCCTCTTCCTATTCATAGTGGTCCATGGATGGAAATTTCTATGGATTTTTTGTTAGGACTAAAAGAGGACATGGTAGCATATTTTTGGTAGTGGATAGATTTTCTAAAATGACTCATTTCATTCCATGCCATAAATGTGACGATGCATCCCATGTAACATCCTTGTTATTCATTAATGAGCTTAAATTGCATGGAGTCCCTCAAACCATTGTTAGTGATAGGGATTCCAAATTTCTTAGTCATTTTTGGAAGAGTCTAGGGGGTACACTTTGTGACAAACTCATGTTCTCTACTTCTTGTCATCCCCAAATGGATGGACAAACCGAAGTAGTCAACCGAACTCTTGGAACCATGCTTAGGTGTATGATTAGGGGCACCCCAACCGCTTGGGAAGACTGTTTACCCTTGATAGAATTTTCATATAACCGGTCTTTCCACTCATCTATTGGAATGTCCCCGTTTGAAGAATGTTATGGCTTTAAGCCTTTATTTCCATTAACTATGACTCCTTTGTCTAGCCATGTTGGTTTGAGCCTAGATGCTAAACAAAGAGAAAAGGAGATGATGAACATTCATTCCAAGGTCAAAGAGGCCATTGAAAAGAACAATTCAGAGGTGGCCAACCGTAAGAATCATGGAAGAAAGGAAGTGATTTTCAACCCGGAAGATTGTGTGTGGGTTCATTTACGAAAGGAAAGGTTCCCACAAATTCAAAAAGGAAAGCTAAGCCCAAGGGGAGATGGACCCTCCAAAGTGATCAAACGGATAAATGAAAATGCATACATGATTGACTTACCAAGTGAGTATAATGTTTTCAATGTTAGTGATCTTTCTCCTTGTGTTGTAGGTGATCCATTGGATTCACGGACGAATCCTTTTCAAGAAGGGAAGGATGATACTAGATTGGAAAGCATGGATGGTACTAGCTTGGAAGGCACTTATCCTTCAAGGCCTTTCACACGTAGTTAAGCTAAAGAAGAGCTCCAAAACCTTCAAGCAATGTTCATGAAAAGGGAAGCATTGGAGAAGCTTAAAGAATTCCAAAGGAAAGCATACAATGTGTGGGTGGTCCATTAAAGTGACGTGGAAGGAGGAATTCAAGAATTCTCAATAGAAGGTAACAAAACAAGGCCCTTACTTCATTAAGGGCAAAATTATAATAGCTAGTGTCTTCTTATTTCCTAATATAAGTAGTAGCTTTTCTTCATTTTGGAAGACTAGTTTTGGACATTGAAGATTCTACTCTAAATTTGTAGTTGCTAGCTATTGTAGTACTTAGTGAAATTCCCTTAAGGAATTAGTGGGTAATTAGGTGAACTCTCTTAATTGTTGGAAGACTTTTCTTGCTTAATTAATCGAAAGTTTCCCATTTGTGAAATCTCTTTAGTTCCTTGATTAATTGAGTTGGTTTAATTTCAAGTTAGTGGAGTCAATTAGGAGGTGAGGGTTCTAGCCCCCTGTTGCCCATAATTTCACTTTCTAGTTCTTAATTTCAGATATCTTTTCTTTCTTTCCTTCTTGTTTGTTTGATTTCCGTTATCACATACGAGGGACGTGAGGCTTTTACTACTAACCTTGTTTGTTGAGTTTTGTAGGTACCATGTCCCACCATGGTGCAAGTCCAATTGGGGAGAGCTTGGATAACCTCATGGAGGCTCTTAGCCACCTCTCTAAACAAGTGTCGGAAATGAGTAGGAAGTTAGGAGGTATGGAGGAAAGGTTGGTACAGATGGAAAATGAGAATAAAGGGAAGACACTTCAAGTCGAAAATGAGGAGATAAGGCGAGCATCGGTGCAATCCACTACCATTACTCTAGGGCAAGCTCACCAACTATGTTACCCTCCACAAAACCAAACCCGAAATTTCCAACAACCCATCTTCCAAACAAACAACCCCCCAAACTATCCAAGGAAACCAACACCACATCCGCATCCACAACCCTATCACCCTCCACAAAAGAACCATCCTTTTGTGACAAATCAAGTTCAATACCAAACTCCACTCGGAAATCCATCAAATGCATCCTTACATGAGTCATACATATCACCTCCGTGAAACACAACAAAAACACCCCACCCAAACCACCAATTCCAAAATCCTCTCTATGATGACATGAATGATGAGATCAACAATGATGAGTTTTGGGAGCATGGAGGTAGGGATGGCTATGAAGGGCCGAGGGAGGGAGTCTGGCCTCGGTACTTGGGGTGGGACCAAGGAATGGGAGGTCATGACTATGGGAATATAGGAGATATGATGGGGCCTAGAGGAGATAGGCATGAAAAATGGAATGATCAAGATAGGGGATTGAACACGATTAAGGTTACACTTCCAAAGTTCAAGGGAAGTAGTGACCCGGATGAATTTGTTGTATGGAAGTTACAAAGTGAGAATATTTTCCTCACCAATAACATCTCGAAATCATTGAAGGCGAAGTATTCCCTCACTAAATTTTAGGGATATCCTTCCACATGGTGAGAATCCAAGAGGATGGAATGAAAGAGTCATCACATTTATGAGTTGCCAACTTGGCAAGAGTTGGTTGGTCTAATGGAGTATAGATACTTGACTCCGTACTACTACCAAGAAGCTCTCAGGAAGGTGTACATGCTAAGGCGAGGTACCAAGAGTGTTGAAGAATACTATTATGAATTTGAGAACTTGAGAATGAAGTCTAAGCTTGAGGAGCATATGCAATATACGGTGATATGATTCATGGTGAATTTGAGGCCCGATGTTTAGAAACTTTGAGACTCAAACACTATGAGAATCTTGAAGTGGCTTTCCATGATGCCTCAAAAGTAGAAATGGATATGAAATAATAGAAGACGTACAATGCCAATAGTGTTCCAACTTCATCATGGACTAAAAGCAATGATAAGTGGAAGGCACAACTCCTCGAGAACCATATAAAGGTAGCGGTCAAGACGCTCAAGTCAAGTTTGATTACAAATCCAAAGGGAATGACAAACCAAAAGGAGGTAACTTTGAAAAACCTAACTTTCCTCGACCCTCTACCATTTAATGCTTTCGATGTCAAGGGAGAGGACATATTGCTAGTGACTGTCCTAATAGAAGGGCTATTGTTGGATTTCATGATGGGTATAAAACTGATGAATAAGATGAGAATGATGAAAGGAGTGAGGGAGATGGAGATAAAGGTGAAGGGGAGAGAGTAGCTTCAGGGGATGAGGAAGAAAGGTTGGATGAGAGGAGAATTATGGGAGCCCTTGCAAAAGAAGAACTTGACCAAAGGGAAATTATCTTTCATGCTAGGTGCAAGATCCAAGATAAGGTGTGTTCTTTGATTATTGATAGTGAGAGTTGCACTAATGTGGTGAGTAGTTCTTTGGTAGAGCGTATGAAAATTCCAACAAGAAGACATTCCAACCCTTACAAGCTACAATGGCTCAATGAGAGTGGAGAGATGAAGGTCCTCAAACAAGAAAGTATTCGATTTAGTGTGGGCAAGTAAAATGAGGAGTTGATTTGTGATGTGGTACCCATGTTGGCTTGTCATGTATTATTGGGGAGGCCTTGGAAATTTGATAGAGATGTTGTGCACTATGGAAGGACCAACAAGTATGCTTTTGTGATTGATGGTAAGAAATATGTACTTGCACCTCTCACCCCATACAAAGTGAGTGAGGACTATTGGGCTATGAAGGAGCTTCAGGAGAGAATAAGGGTGGAAGAAGGAAACAGTGAAGGTGAAAGTTCCACCATCGTTCCAAAAGAGGGAAGTGACTTGGATAAAAATAAGAAGAACATGTGTATGATAGCCAAGCCAAACAATTGTCTAAAGGGTGTGGATGAGGAACACTTTTTATTGTGCCTTGTCAACACCAATCTTCTATTGCATGCTAACCAAGATACTAGCATTTTGCCTAGTATTATTTCTTCTCTTTTGTAGGACAATGATGAACTATTTTCGGAAGAGATGCCCGAGGGACTACCACCCTTGAGGGTAATTGAGCACCAAATTGACTTCGTACTGGGGTAACAAATTCCCAACAGACCAGCCTATAGGTGTAATACGGAATAGACCAAGGAACTACAAAGGCAAGTGAAAGAACTCCTTAAAAGGGATTGATCAACGAAAGCCTAAGCCCGTGTGCCGTACCAGTTATCCTTGTTCCAAAAAAGGATGGTACTTGGAGAATGTGCATTGATTGCAGAGCCGTAAACAAGATTACAATCAAGTATAGGCATCAAATCCCTAGACTTGATGATATGTTGGATGAGCTATGTGGAGCAAGTATGTTCTCGAAGGTTGATCTTCGGATTGGGTACCACTAAATTCGCATGAAATTGGGTGATGAATAGAAGACAGCTTTCAAAACTAAATTTGGGTTGTACGAATGGCTTGTGATGCCGTTTGGTTTGACTAATGCCCCAAGCAGTTTCATGAATTTGATGAATCATGTTCTAAATCCCTTCATCAACAAGTTTGTGGTTGTGTATTTTGATGACATACTTGTGTATAGCAAGACAATTGAAGAGCATGTATTCCATTTGAAACAAGTGTTTGATGTTTTGCTACGAGAAAGGTTATTTACGAATCTCAAGAAGTGTTCTTCTTGTGTTGAAAAGGTAAAGTTCTTGGGCTTTGTGGGTAGTGAGAATGGTATAGAGGTTGATGATGAAAAGGTGGAGTCAATCAAGTCTTGGCCGACCCCATCCAATGCAACTGAGGTAAGATGTTTTCATGGGTTGGCAAGCTTTTACCGGAGATTTGTGAAGGGCTTTAGTTCAATTGCTTCTCCTTTGACCGAATTGATCAAGAAAGATGTACCTTTTGTGGAGGGTAAGAACAAAGAAGTCTTTTCAAGCATTGAAGTCTATGTTGAGTTTCTCACCATTACTCCAACTACCTAATTTTGATAAAGCTTTTGAGATAGAGTGTGATACTTCGGGTGTTTGTATAGGTGGTGTATTGATGCAAGATGGAAAACCATTGGCTTATATTAGTGAAAAACTAAAGGGAGCTACTCTTCGGTACTCAACTTATGACAAGGAATTATATGCACTTATGAGGGTATTGGCTCATTGGAAACACTACTTGTGGCACAAAGAGTTTGTGATAAGAACTGATCATTAGTTCTTGAAGCATCTTAAGGGGCAATCCAAGTTGAACAAGTGACATGCCAAATGAGTTGAATTCATTGAGACATTTCCATAGGTGATCAACTACAAGCAAGGCAAAGAGAATATAGTAGCAGATGCTCTATCAAGGAGGTTTGTATTGGTCAACACCTTGGCTTCTAAAATGATGGGATTTAAAAACTTGAAAGGATTATATTCTATGGATCCCTATTTCAATGAAACTTTTAATAGTATTAGTCAAGAGAAGCGGGTTGGTAGGTTTCAATTGGTTGATGGGTTCTTGTTCAAGAATAGGTGAGTTTGTGTGCCCATGAGTTCATGGAGAGGGTTCTTCATCAAGGAAGTTCATAGTGGCAGTTTGATGGGGCACTTTAGAGTACCCAAAACACATGACATCATTGTGGAACAATTCTATTAGCCAAAGATGAAGCATGATGTGGAGCGGACTTGTGGACAATGTCTCGAATGCAAGCAAGCCAAATCCATGACTTGGCCTTAAGGTAATTATACCCCTCTTCCGACTCCTAGTAGTCCATGGATGGACATTTCTATGGATTTTGTGTTAGGACTTCCTAGGACTAAAATAGAACATGATAGAATATTTGTGGTTGTGGATAGGTTTTCTAAAATGACTCATTTCATTCTATGCCATAAATGTGATGATGCATCCCATGTAGCATCCTTGTTTGTCATTCATGTTCTTAAATTGCATGGAGTCCCTCAAACCATTGTTAGTGATAGGGATTCAAAATTTCTTAGTCATTTTTGTAAGAGTCTATGGGGTACAGTACCAAACTCATGTTCTCTACTTCTTGTCATTCCCAAATGGATGGAAAAACTGAAGTAGTCAATCGGACTCTTGGAAGCATGCTTAGGTGTATGATTAGGGGAACCTACCACTTGGGAAGACCATTTACCCTTGATAGAATTTGCATATAACCGGTCTTTCCATTCGTCTATTGGAATGTCACCATTTGAAGCATGTTATGGCTTTAAGCCTTTGTTTCCATTAACTATGACTCCTTTGTCTAGCCATGTTATTGTGAGCCTAGATGCTAAATAAAGAGCAAAGGATATGATGAATATTCATTCCAAGGTAAAAGAGGCCATTGAAAAGAATAATTCAAAGGTGGTCAACTGAAAGAATCATGGAAGAAAGGAAGTGAACCTGAAAGATTGGGTATGGGTTCATTTCCAAAAGGAGAGGTCTCATAAGTTCAAAAAGGAAAGCTAATCCCAAGGGGAGACGGACCCTTTAAAGTGCTCAAGCGGATCAATGACAATGCTTACATGATTGACTTACCAAGTGAGTATAATGTTCAAAATGTTTTCAATGTTAGTGATCTTTCTCCTTCTGTTGTAGGTGAACCTTTGGATTCGAGGATGAATCCTTTTCAAGAAGGGTAGAATGATACTAGATTGGATAGCATGGATGGTACTAGCTTGGATGGCACGTATCCTTCAAGACCTTTCACACGGAGTCTAGCTAAAGAGCTCCAAGATCTTCAAGCAATGTTCATGAAAAGAGAAGCATTGGAAAAGCTTGAAGAATCCCAAAGGAAAGCATACAATATGTGGGTGGTTCAATAGAGAGAAGTGGAGGAATTTCAAGAACTTTCAAAAAGAAGAAAACCAAACAAGGCCCTTACTTCATTAAGGGCAAAATTATAATAAATAGTGTCTTCTTATTCCCTAGTATAAGTAGTAGCTTTTCTCCATTTTAGAAGACTAGTTTTGACATTGAAGATTGATACTCTAAATTTGTAGTTGCTAGCTATTGTAGTATTTAGTGAAATTCCCTTAAGGAATTAGTGGGTAATTAGGTGAACTCTCTTAATTGTTGGAAAGACTTCTCTTGCTTAATTAATCGAAGGTCTCCCATTTATGGAATTCCTTAGTTTTTTTGATTAATTAAGTTGGTTTAATTTCTAGTTAGTGGAGTCAATTGGGAGGTGAGGGTTCTAGCCCCTTGTTACCCATAATTTCACTTTCTAGTTCTTAAATCCACATATCTTTTCCTTCTTTTCTTCTTGTTTGTTTTATTTCTGTTATCATAATCGGAGTTGAAATGCATTGTGTTCAAAATTTGAATGTTCTTCATGTTCCTGGTGTTCTTTATACCTTGAAGACGAAGGATTTCAAATTTGGGTTTAATTGGGTTTTAATTGGTGGTAAAACATATTGGGATTTGTTGTTCTAGCCAAGGGGAGTTCAAATATCAAATTTGAAGAAAATCCGAGTTCAAAATCTTAAGATTCATATTTTAGGTTGTTCTTGGTGTTCTTGGTGTCTTGAAGAAAAAGAAGTGAAAAGGTGTGTTTAATCAAAAGAAGGAAGAAAAGAAAAGAGTACTTGTGTTAGTACAAAAGGAATTTATCAAAAAGGGCAAGTACTAGGAGAAAAGGTACAAGAAAAATCAGAAAAAGCTGAAAAATTGGAAGCTTCAGGTGTTCTGTTTTGGGCTGTGCGACGCGACGTGCGACCAGCACATTGCTTGGTTTATTTCGCACATTCTTCGCACCAAGCATAACTTTGTATCTGGATTGGTAGTGCAAAGTGAGGTGTGCCTAGTGCGTTTTGCACCAGCCTCCGCACCAACGAACAGTTGCAAATCCAATTTTCTCCAATAATTCTCAGGTTTTATCTTCTTAGTTTCTTTTCTTTGATTCTTCTTATCAAGTAGAACTCTTAAAGCTAATTATCAACAAGTAATTGATCTACTTTGTTGTGGTTAGTTCTTGAGTCTGTTTTCCTTTCATGCTTCTTATTTCAAAGATTTTATCATTTATAAACTCGTTGTATAACTTCTTCGCTCTATCCATATTTTGCTTTGAGTCGTCTTTCGTTGATTAAACAAGAATCTATTTTTCCACAAAGAATTAGTAATCCTTGTGAAGTGAAGGCGAAGCAAGTTTGAGAACAACTTTGGGAACAAGCCATAGAAGGTAAGGTGAGCGTCTACATATGAGAGGCCTGAGCAACTTTACTACTAACGTTGTTTGTTCATTTTGCAGGCTCAAATGTAAAAGGCCATTGAACATCCCCTAAAAGGGAAGGTTCAATATATCATGTGGAGTCCTATGCCAAATCGGCAAGGCAATTGGCGAAGATAAATGGGAGGATGGATGTTCATGATAATAGGATGGCTTATGGAAAGGCTAGAAGCCCGGAAGGTGCACCTCATACTACTTATGAATCAGGAGAAAATAGGAATCCAAATTCCTTGATGATGATCACTAGGAGTCAAGCACATGAGTCATGCTACCCCAAGCCACTCAAAATCCCACTCCACATATCCAACATTCCCATTTCCAAATGTCTAACTTCTGGAGTAATGTTAGACAAACCCCTCCGTACCCAAATCACCAACCAAATCACCTCCTACAAGTGAAACCTTCCTTTATAGCAACTCAAACCCAAACTCCACTACAAAATGCATCACATGCTTCCTTGCATGTACCACATTATCCAAACCAAGAGACTTACCAAGATAACCAATACCAAAACCCTCTCTACGAAGAGACATATGATGAGACACATGCTTAAATGGATGGGCCTCAATATATTAATCAACATGGTTATGGTGCACCAAGAGAAAGAGTGCAACCCTAAGGATATGGTCAAAACCAAGGTGCAAAATGGCAAGTGTATGGAGCTCGAGTTGATCACTATGATGATAGATATGATGGTCACTATGATGATCGTTATGGTGATCGATATGGTGATACATATGGTGATAAACATGATGATAGATATGGAGATCGATATAGTACTAGATATGATAATTATAATGGAGATTGTGAGGACCAAGATAGAGGATTGAATACCATCCAAGTGTGTCTTCCAAATTCAAAAGATAGTAGTCAAGCTACTCAAGCTCACTACAAGGCGAAATGGAAAGACCAAGCTAAAGGAGGTATTTGTGTTAATCCTAACTTCCCTTATCCTTCTACCATTCAATGTTCTAAATGTCAAGGTAGAGGGCACATTGCAAGTGAATGTCCTTATTGGAGGCCAATTGTTTCCATGTGTGATGAATTTTGTACTAGAAATGTGATAGAGTGTGAGGTGAAGGGTGACAATAGTGAGCCTAAGATTAGGCATGGGGAAGCAATTCCAAAAGGAGATGATGAGAAATTGGAGGAAGACTTGAACTTCTCTTGTTCCTTAAGACAAATCATGGAGGACCTTTCTAAAGAGAAACTTGACCAAAGTGTGAACCTATTTCATACTAGGTGTAAGATCTTAGGGAAGGTATGTTCCTTGGTTGTTAATAGTAGGAGTAGAGATAATTATGTAAGTAATGGGATGGTTGTCCGAATGAAGTTCCCTACACAAAGGCACCCTAATCCATATGAACTTCAATGGCTCAAAGAGAGTGGTAAAGTGAAGGTAACCGTGCAAGTAGTCATAAAGATTAGCATTGGAAATTATCAAGATAAAGTCCTATGTGATGTCATGCCCATATAATGCCCATGCTAACATGTAATGTATTGCTTGGAAGACCGTGGCAAGTTGATAGGGATGTCCAACATCACAAGGGTCTAACAAATACTCATTTGTATTTGGAGGATGAAAGCACAGTCTTGCACCTTTGACACCCTATCAAGTGAGTGAGGACTATAAAATCATGAGAGAACTTTGAGAAGTAATCCAAAGGGAAGAAATGGAGAAGCATGAGAAAGAAGTGTTGCCTACATATAAGGAAAAGAGTTTGGCTAATGAATAAGATGCCTTGCTTGTGAATATGGAGCCAAGCAAATATTTGGAAGGTGTGGATGAGGAACACTCCTTAGTGGGACTCATCAACATGGATCTTGTATTGCACACTAACCAAAGTACTAGCATTTTTCCAAGTACCAACTCTTCTCTTTTGCAGGTTCAAGAAGGAATACTTTCCAATGAGGTTCCTAAAGGATCACCTTACTAAGAAGGAATTGGAAGCCTAATGGAATCCAACTCTATGGATTCCAACTTGACAAATAAAAGGAAGGACTAATCCTATTGGTCCAAGATGATGCTTGAGATGGAAACACCTTGCGATCCATGGTTGGGACACAAGCATGCCAACTTGACATCACAACCCCAAGGTATATATCCATTCCCTCCTATTCTAAGTGACCCTTGGAGTTATGATGAAATTTTCCCTAAGGTAGGCCAATCCTTGAAATTATGTGACTTTATGTCCTACCTTGAGAGTGTCAATGTGTCACAAACCTCTTCATGGTTTGTTGATGCTATGCTTAAATTGTGTGAGCTCCGCAACCTGCTTTGGAAAGAGTCCATGGTACATACGTGATGCCCAACTTTTATTTCCTACTCTTTGTCACACTCATGTGGATGGACAAGTCGAAATGTTAGGATGGACTCTTAGGAGTATGATACGACTCATGAATAGGGAGAACCCAACTTTTTGGGAGGACTACTTCTTGAAGGAAAATGAGACTCATGGTTCCTTCAATCTCTATAGTGGCATAACTCCATGTGTTGATACATTCCCTTCGGGAGCATGTTTGAAAAAGGAAGAAGAATTGTACTTGAAATTCCTTATCTTCCCTTATTGTGTTCTAAATAGTGATGAACTTCTTGCTAGCATCCAAAGTTTGAAGTATGAACTTACAATTGAGAACACTTGGAATGAGTTTGGCGATCTTCAATCCTTTTTCTACTACTTGTTTGCATTTGATAAACCCTTGCTAGTGGGTCATATCATTCTTGTGATACCTAGGGAAAATGTGTCATTGCCTAATTTGGGTGTTAACTATATACTTGCATCCTTGTTTGAGACACTCGTGCTTAACTTGTGTGAGCCACAACTTGTGGATTCTATGTTTCTTACTTGTTTGTGGGAGAGTCCTTAGATGTTCAAGACTTCTTGTCACCTTCATAGGGTTGGACATTTTGAAGTGTCAAATGAGACTCTCGGGAGTATGCTTAGAGCAATAAATGAAAGGACCCCATCTTCTTGGGAAGACCATTCGATTGGGAGTGAATTGGGTTCTTATGGATTCCACATCATTCTTTATAGAATGACTCCATTGAAAGATACCCTCCCTTTGAGGAGTTGTTTGAAAAGAAAAGGTGACACTTATGTGATAAACCACAAGTTGATGTCATGTGTCCAAACATGTGAGAATGTGCTTGTTAGGATCCTTGTATCTAGTTGTAAACTTTCATATGAGGACACCATGATTGATACTAGTGATATTGTTCCATAAAGGAAGAAGAAGGCAAGACTAAGTCATTTAGTTGTTTTCTATTTCCAAGAAGCGGAGTGTCACCCCAACCAAACTAGACGCACGCAACAAGGCATTCTGCCAATGAGCGAAGGTGATCGCTCAAGAAAGGGGATTCAGCCCCGGCAAATGCGATGCAGTGAAAGACGCTGCAGACTATGTGGCCGGTGATGTAAAAGATATGCCGGCAGCTAGCCAACTCTGCTTTCTAACGAGGTTAAGGCGTGACCTAGAAAACGGAAACAACGAGACCTGGGGTCTTATCGAACGAGAAGTTCAAAGATGGAGACTAGGTTCGGCACGAAATCATAAAGGTTTGAGGGCCCGTTGGTCAAAGGAAAGGGAAGGTCCTGCTTTCGGGACGGAGCCGTATGATGCGAGAGTGTCACATACGGTTCCTTTGAGAAGGGTGTGATACCACCACCCATCAGGCCACCTTTATTTACTATCTTTTTGCATATGATGATATTAATGAGTGTGTTGAGTATACATATTATGTGAACTTGCATCATGTGAAAATAGAAGGTGAAGTATGTCCAAATGTTATCACTTCATCCTTAGGTGTTTCACCTTGTTACGGTTTGCTTGATATATTTCATGGGCTTGATGGTATTCTTGCATGTGGAAATACCTTGGATGAGACTAGAATGCTAAACACTTTTCTCTACAACCTCTTTGCATTCGATGATATCTATGTTTACCTTAAAGATGCATTAGAGAGGGGTAGGCTTGTTATTGGTACACACCCTTATTTGTGTGACAAAGATAAGTGGGTCTCATATCCATTGGACCCTGGCGACCCTTCATGGGTATGTGAGCTTTTAATACCACCCTTTGGATGGTCCTATCTTTTGGTTGAGTGGAATAACCAATTCCCTTGTACTCCATATGTTGACGCCATTATAATTACAATGGGGAATGTTTGGTTGTTCCCTAACGATGTGCCACTTTGGCCTACTATTTCTTATGCTAACCCTTGTGCTAACCCTCATACCATGAGAAATTTGTGGTTGTTTGTCCTTCCTATGTTTTTGCAAGGTTTGGATTCGAGGATGAATCCTTTTCAAGAAGGGGAGGATGATACGATATCACCCAACGACATTCATGCTAGACATATACTTCATGGTCTAGACAAAAGGATCTAAGCTACACTCACCCTTTGAGCACAAAAGGGATCTTGGAAGAGCCTCATTGAACTACAAGTGAAACAATTCCACATTTGGATGATTGCGTAGAGCAAAGAGGCTGCTAGTGAATCTGCCCGGTGGTGCGAAGCACATGCAACACACACATCATCTGGTCCAAATAGCACACCAAATCCTCACCTTAGATGCGACCAACACAATGGCTGGTGCGTTCAACACTTCAAACGCACCTCCAGCCGCACCAGACCCGTCATTGGACCATTTTTGAACTATAAATAGGGGTTCCCTTCCCTTTAGATCCTTAGTTGTTAAATGATTGAGATATGATATTTGGCAACTCATATTGTAGTTGTTAGCTTTTAGTGTAGCTAAGTCTATTAAGTGGATTTCTAATAGTTTAGATGAGTAATTAGGGGTGGATTCCCTTGGTTGTTTGATAACTTCTTTTTCTTGAATCTTACATGAGAATACTCATTTTTGGATTCATTTAGAGTACTTATGCCTTGTTGATTCAAGTTGGTTTATCATTGGGATATTGTAATCAATTGGGAGGTGAGGGTATAAAGTCCCTTGTTGCCCATAATTGTAATTTCTTAGTGTTAATCCGCATATGTTTTGTTTATTTCAATTCCACATTTGATTTTGATTAGTCTCCCTAATCGAGAACTTATCACCTTCTACATGCAAATTCAACACAGGCATGAACATCATCGAATATAGTGAGGTAGTAGAGAAAGGTATCTAGCACTCTAGTCTCATTGAAGGTATTTCCACATGCAAGAATGATATTAAGAACATGAATCGCATCAAGCAAAGCACAACAATAGGGAACACCTAAGGATAGAGTGATGACATTTGGGCATACATCACCTTCTCTAGTCACAAAATCCATGCCCACATAAGATGCATATTCACCACAAACACGAATATCATCATATGCAAAAAAATAGTAAAGAAAGGTAACAATATCAATATTATCAATCACGATATCCTCATATGAAAGCTTACATTTAGGAACAAGGATCCTATCAAGCATATTCTCACATGTTCGGATACATGGTAACAACTTTTGGTTCAACACATAAGTGTCACCCTTTCTTTTCATACAATACCTCAAAGGGAGCGTATCTTCCAAAATAGGCATGCTTGTGAAGGGAATGAGGGACCTGCTAACAACACATTCATTCAAATACATATGGTCCTCCCAAGAAGTTGGGTACCCTTCAATCAAGAATTCAAGCATGCTCTAAAGAGTCCAACCTAAAACATCAAGTTGTCTACCCATATGAAGGTAACAAGAAGTTGGCACCATGTTCTTGGCACTAAATGTAGCAGATGGACTCCTCAACAAACAACATATAGAATTGGCATCCCAAACTTGGGTGGCATGCAAATTAAGCACATTGGCATCAATAAAAGATGAAAGATGCAAGACATTAACATGTTCATGATAGGTCATATAAGCACCCATTCTCAAGAGTCTACCAACCATAACATAAATGTCATCATGTCTACAAGGGTCACTTGGAATCAAAGAGGATGGGTACATATCTTGGGTTGGAGAGGCCACCTTGACATGCTCATGTTCCAACCTTGGCTTGTAAGTCATTCCTATCTCAAGAATCATCTTGGACCAATAGGATTGGTCCTCTATTTCCTCTCTCAAGTTGGAATACTTAGAGTGGGATCCCATGATACTTGTCATTTCATCCTTGTGAGGTAAGCTTTGAGAAACCCCATTGGAAAGTAATCCTTTAGAAACCTGCAAAAGAGAAGAATTGGTACTAGGTAAAATGCTAGTTCCTTGGATAGCGTGCATTACAACCTCCATGGTGATGAGTCCCACTAAGGAGTGTTCCTCATCCATGTCTTTCAAGCATTTACTTGGCTCCATGTTTTCAAGCAAGTCATCTTCCTCATTAGCCAAGTCCACTTTTTTGTGCACAAGTAATACTTCTCTCTCATTCTTTTCAATTTCTTCCCTTTGAATCACTTCCCGAAGTTCTTTCATGATCTTATAATCCTCACTCACTTGATAGGGTGTCAAGGGTGCAAGTGTAAGCTTTTGTCTTCCAAATACAAATGAGTACTTGTTAGACCTCCCATGATGTTGAACATCCCTATCAAATTGTCATGGTCTATCAAGCAACATATTACATGCTAACATATGCATAATATCACATAGGGTCTCATCTTGATACTTGCCAATGCTAAACTTTATGGTTGCTTGCTTGGTCACCTTCATCTCACAATTGTAACTTGTAGGGGGAAGGATGCTTCTCACTAGGAAGTTCCATTCGTTCAACCAAAGTTTCACTCACAACATTTGTGCAACTCCCACTATCAATGATAAGAGCACATACCTTATCCATGATCTTGCAATGAGCATGGAAGAAGTTCTCTCTTTGATCAAGCTCTTCTTTATCAAGTACCCTTATGATTCATCTCATGAGGCATGATAAGTTCTCATACACTTGCAAAGGCTCACCATCAATTCCTGAGGCTTCATCATCTTGCCTAACCATAGGCTTACCATCTTCACAACCTAGAAGTTCCCCTCTTCTCAATATATGAGCAAAATTTACATTCTCCTCTAACTTCTCTTCATCACAAACCAAGGGTCCTTCTTCATTAAATTCATTGTTATTTCATTTTTCCTCACACTTCTCCTCATTATCCGTATAATATCCATCAAACAAGGCCACAATGGGTCTTCTATTAGGACACTCACTTGCAATATGTCCCCTACCTTGACATCTATAACATTGAATAGTAGAAGGACGAGGAATGTTAGGTTTCACAAACGTACCTCATTTAGCTTTGTCATCCCCTTTCACCTTGTAGTCGGCTTTAGCTTCAGTAGCTTGACCACTACCTTTGGAGTGCTCTTGGGGAGATGACAATTTCCACTTATCTTTATTCTTTCTCCATGAAGATGTTGAGGTAAACTTGGACTTGTATGCTCTCTCTTCTTTCAAGTCCTTCTCAATTGTGGAGGCATCATGAAAAGCTTCCTCTAAACTTGCATAGTGTTAAAGTCTCATGGGCTTTGAGATGTCTTGTCTCAAGTTGGTAACAAATCAGATCATCGTGTTTAATATAGGCTCATCAACTTTGGACCTCATTCTCAAGCTGTCGAACTCATCATAATATTCTTCAACACTTTTGGTATTTTGTCAAAGCATGTACACCTTCTTGATAACTTCTTCATCATAAGTAGGTGTACATACCTCGCTTCCATCAAATCTAGCAACTCTTTCCATGTAGGCAACTCACAAATGAGATCTGGGGCTCGTTCTCTCACTTTGGACTCCCACCATATGGATGTATATCCCTCAAATTTAGTGATGGCATATTTGGATCTCAAGGCATCCAAAATGTTATTGGTGAGGAAGATCCTTTTACTTTGTAATCTCCATTCAAGGAATTCTTCCGAATCACAACTACCTTTGAACGTGGGAAGAGTAACCTTGATGGTGTGCAATCCTCTATCGTCACCACGATCTCCTTGACGATAACCATATCTATTATCATAGTGACCACCATATCTGTCACCCCAATTACCATAATGATCACCATAGCGATCATCAAACCATTCACCTTGGTCTCCATTATCATTCTATCTCACACCTTGATTCCGACCATAACCTCCGGGTTGCACTCGATCTATTGGTGCACCATAACCTTGTTTTCCACCATGTTGAGGTCCATCATAGTGTCTAATAGCATTTGCTCCCATAAACTCTTCGTAGAGTTTGTGGTGGTTATCATGATAAGGCTCTTGGGTTTGGTTATGTGGGACATGCAAGTTAGCATGTGATGCATTTTGAAGTGGAGTTTGGTTTTGGTTTTCTACAAAATGACATTCCTCTTGTAGCGGGTAATTTGGATGAGTGGAGCTTTGTCTAACATTGTTCAGAAAGTTAGACATTGGGTAGGAGAGTTGTTGGTTTCGTGGGGTGGGGCTTGGATTATTTTGGGGTTTGCATAACTCACGTGCATGCCCCAGGGTAATAGTCATTGAGGAACTCGTGTTCCTATTCGCTCCCGACCCATGAGTGGTATGAGTTGAGTCCACTCGGTTAGGACTCTCAACATTCACCATCTTATTCTCCATACGATCCATTCTTTCATTTATATTAGCCATGCTCCCAGTCAGATGTGCTAATCTCCCATTCATATCCGCTATTTGCTTTGTGAATGAGGCAAATGCTGCCTCCATATTAAAGAAACTATCTCCTTCATAAGAACAATCAAGTGCTCTAGACATTGTACCTGCAAAATTCAACCCACGAGGTTAGTAGTAAAGTTCCTTACCCTCTCGTATGTGAACGCTCAACTTACCTCCTAGGCGTCTTCCAAGGATTGATAGTGAACTCCCTTTGCTCAACCAAGTCACAAGTCACCTATCCTTTGCGGAGGAATGAATTCTTATTTTTTGAAAGAAGGACGACTCAAAAATCAAATGGACGGAGCCAAGAAGGTTTCCAACGAATGATCAAACGATAAAAGCTCACAAGAAATTGGTACGAAATGAATTGGACACAAGAGATCTAATCACAACTAAGTGGATCAAATACTTGTTGTTGATTAGTCTTATGAATTCTATATGATAGAAAAATAAAAGAAATGAAACAAAGAAGATTAAACCTGAGATTTCTTAGAGCAAGTCGATTTTGGAACTGTCCGATGGTGTGCCCCGATGTGCAAAACACACTAGGTAAAGTGCCCAACGCACCCTACTTCGCATAACAAACTAGAAAGTAGTCCTTCCTGGTGCGAAGTGCTGGTGCGAAATGCACCAAGCAAAGTGCTGGTTGCACCTCACTTCGCACAGCACCCGGCAGAACACCTGAATCCTCTGCGTTTGTACTCGTTTTTCAGCTTTTTGTACCTTTTTCTTCTTAGTACTTGCCCTTCTTGGTAAATTTCCTTTGGTCCAAACACAAGTATCCTTTTCCTTACTCCTTCTTAGGATCAAACAACTTATTTCACCTTCTTCTTCAACAATCACCTTGAAGAACACCAAGAACACCTATGAATTTCAAATTTCCAACTCTCTTAATTCAACTCAGAATGACTCCAAAATTTAAACGTATTCTCCTCTCGATATAGAGAACAAAGTCCGATACAAATTAGAATCAAATCACTCCAAATTGAAGAGACCTATTTTGTGTTCTTCAAGTTCTTCAAAACCCAAAAATGGTGAACCCTTCAAACCTCAACCAAATTCTACCAAACTTGAGATTCAAGCTCCCTATGAATAGGAGATCAAAGCCCAATAGGTTTGAAGTCACAAATCAACTCAGATCTTGAACTTGTTCTTCAAGCTTTTTCACCCAACAATGGTGAAACCTTCAATTCAACTCCAAACAAGATCAAATCTCAGATCTAGACTCAATTGATATTAGATAACACAAATCTAATATCAAATTTCCAAACAAAATACTAGATCAATAATCTTTTTGTAGGATTTTTCTAAAAACGTTTTTCACACAATTTTTTTGAATCTTTTAGATTTATGAACCTAGGATTAAGAATTGTGGGAACAATCCTTTAGCCTAAGCTCTGATACCAAATGATAAGATCTTGATTAGGAAAACTAATCCAAATCCAAATATGGTAATTAAATAAACAAAAGATATGTGAATTAAAGCTAATTAATCAAGTTTATGGGCAACAAGGGACTTTATACACTCACCTCCCAATTGAACCTAATTAACAAACAATAATTCCTCAATCAAACAAAGAGACAAATAAATGAATCCACAAATGGATGACTCTATGATTAATCAAGCAAAGAAGTTAACAATCAATCAAAGGAATCCACCTCTAATCACTCAACTACACTATTAGGAATCCACCCAATAGTACTATTAGGAATCCACCCAATAGATTTCTATAAAACTAAGTTAACTAATTGGAAAATCCACTCAATGTCTACAAAATAGAGTATCAACTAGAAGCTTTCAAAGCAATTCAATATTCATCAAAATCTGATTAGCTAAGGAAAGGAAACTCATATTTATAGCTATTACATAAAGGCCCAAAAGTGATACGATCACGGTTAGCTTAGAGCATAATTATAGGGGCATCCACGTATGGATGATAGCTTGGAGCCTGGAGGAAGCCATGGAGCAACAAATACACAGGTCCAAGGGTGATAAAGATGCTATTTGGTCAATCAAGAAGGGCCTTTATGGATTATTTCCAAAATAGTCACTTTTGGGCTATTTTTGTAATAGGCTATTTGTGTAAAGGCAATAACTATAAATAGTTTTCTTAGCCATTTTCATACTTAGATTTTGATGATTAAATTATCTTGAATAGACTTGATATTTTAGTTACTCTACATTAGGGTAGTGATTGGGTTAAATTCCAATTGATAACTTAAATTGAATGATTAGGGTAGATTCCCGAATCGCTTGTGTTATCTTCTTTGCTTGATCGATCATCGAGTTATCATCTTGTGAATTTAATTTGGTTTCTCATGCATTTGATTGAGTTCTCTTCTCCCTTGGTTGATTGTGGATTCAATTAACCTTTCGTTCTTTTATCCTCATCTCAATTTCTTCTAATTCTCATTTTAATTTCTCTGCTATCTTTATTTTGTGTTATTGAATTTTGTGTTTTCGATATCGATTTTAGTCACTCGATTGAGATCTTATGATCTTGGTATCAGAGCTTAGGTTTTAAGAGTTGTTCCATCAATTCTTAAGTCATAGGTTCATAAATTTGAAAATTTCAAAAAAAATATTGAAAATCAGTCCAAAAAAAATCAAAAATTCATTTTGATTCGTGTTTGTTTGAGTTTCCAACACTAGATTCGTGTTTCTCTAGTGTTTAGGGGTCTAGATCTGAAATTTGGATTGATTTGGAGGAGTTTCAAAATTTCACCATTGTTGAGCTTGAAAAAAGCTTGAAGGTGAAATGGGTTTGTTTTTTGAGGCTAAATTGGAACTTGAAAGGTATTGGAGTTTGTTCTCTATAACAAGGGTAGCTTAAATCTCGAATTTCGTAGAATTTTGAGCTAAAATAAAGAAGTTATGAAGATTTGAAATTCACTTGTTCATGGTGCTCTTCATAGCTTGAAGATGGAGAAAATGGGTTTATTTTCAGCTTGGAATAGACGGCTAAAAATTATTGCGGTTTGTTCATGGTGTCGAAAGGAGCTCGTGTTTAAAATTTCTTGAAGATCGAAGTTAAATTGAGTGAGTTATGAATTTTTGAAGTTCATCAATGTTTATAGTGTTCTACATGAAATTCATATGTTGTTGAGGATTAATTTTCAAAAAAGTTGGTGTTTAATTCAAAAGAAAAGGAAGGAGAAAGTGTAAAGGTGTTTGTGGGTCCAAAAGAGTACAAAAAATTTGAAAATTGAAAATAAAGAGGAAATTTCCAGCAAAATTTGTGGACCATACAACATCTGCCAGCTGTGCACGCGTCCAACCAACCCTCGCCACATCAGCTCCAGCATGCACCTGAGCCACAGGACACACGGCTTTCGCATTGTGTAGCCGGCTCTGGTCTTCAGCGAGCGACTTCCGTGTTGGCGAGCCGACGGAAGATCAGCATTTGTGTCCAGCCATCAGCTCCAGCCTTCAGACATGGCTTCCATCCTCTAGCCAGCTCAAGCGACCCTAGCCACGGCTCCAGGCATTCCAGCCATGCTCCAGCGATGGCTCAGAGCTTCCAGCGATGGCTCAGAGTGATTTTTCATCTATTTTTCAAGTTTTTCTCCACTTTTTGAAGCTTTTCTCCACGGATTTCAACCAAATTTCTTCCCAAATGATTTTTCTAGTCAAAATCTTGGTAAATTAGTTTCTTTTTCATTAAATCTCCCTTCTTTTAGGTTCATAACTTGATTTTAATTAATAGATTACCCTACTAACTATTATCAAGTTTTTTAAGTCCATTTTTTTTCTTGTGTGTTTCTTTGTGTGCTTTTCTTATTTTATTTCATAGTTAATTTCTTGATTCACATCTTTTTTAGTTTTATTTGAGTCATCCTTCTTTCAAGAGTCACAAGGATCTATTCCTCCACAAAGAAGACAACCTTGAATTGATTGAGCGAAACTAGTAGTACTATCAATTTGGGAAAGAAGCCATAGAAGGTGAGTTGAGAGTTCACCCAAAGAGTCGCGTGAGAATTTTTATTACTAACTTGTTTGCTAGTTTTGTGGGTACAAAAGGAGCTATGAAAAGTATGTCATCCATAGCTTCTGATCCTTATGATGATGACATGGGAGACTACGCTTATAGCAATGGAGGTTATGAGTATGATGATGATGGGGATTGTGGAGGCTATGATAATAGCCATGATATTGAGCCATATGGTGATGAGAACTACTACTTCGGAGATGGATGTGAAATGAATGGGGCTTATGACTCTTATGGCTCTTATGATGAACATGAAGGAGTAGAAGTATCTTATGGTGAATCCAATAGTGAAGATGACTTGAGGTATAGTTCTTCCTCCCACATACTTTATGAGTCTTGTGATGAAAACACCCATGAAGTTAGAGAATATTCGTATGCTTTTTCTTGTGGTACTTATCCTAGTCGAAGTGGTGTGTGTGGGTATGTTGGTACAAGTGAAAGTCATCTAATGAGTAGGAGAAACTGTGCATTCCCTACTTGTAGAACTACTATGTCTCATGCTTCTTATCCTAATTTCAATGTGTCTTGTTCTCAATATAAAAATGGTGTGTGAGGTAGGATGGAAGGATCAACATGACATGAAAGTAGAGTGAAATAAAATGAGCCTCTTCCATTGAGAGATCTTGAATCTTTAAGAATTTAAGAATTAGGGGATGTCATACAAAGAGGAGTTGACAAGGTCATCCGATGGGTTGCCAATCTTAAGCCCGAGGAGTTACAAAAGATGTTGAAGAAAGCCACTCCTCGTGAAGATGAACCTAAGGAGTTACCTTTTACAATTAAAGGCCTAAAAGTGACCTTAGAAGAGTCTATACTCAGCCCATGATGGGTCATATGCAGAGGCTGATGCCAAATGCACAAGGGATTATGCTAAACACACATGTTGTGTGAAATTATTATGCAAAATGCACCAAAGGAAGTGTGTGTCACCTCACTGGTAGCACCCTTAAGCTGAATTATTGGCAGTCTCTTCTTCCCACGCGATCATCCATAAGTTGTAAATCCTTGATCGATGCTTCTCGATGGACTCCAAAGCCTCATTCTTCATGAATAGAGCTTTTAAGGGTTGGAGTTCTTTAGATTGGGTCCTAGTGAATGGCCTCATAGGGTTTGTGCCGGGCGATATCATATCATCCTCCTCTTCTTAAAAAGGATTCATCCTCAAATCCATAGTTTCACCTACAACACAAGAAGATAGATCACTTATATTGAAGACATTGTGAACATTATATTCACATGATAGATTGATCTTGAAGGCATTGTCATTGATCCTCGGACTCAACTTCCCTTTGCAAAGTTGTGGGAATCTTTCCTTCTGAAAATAAACGCAAAACCAATGGGTTGAAAGATCACTTTCTTTCTTCCATGATTTTTCCAGAGAGCTACCTTCGTGTTGTTCTTTTCTATGGCCTCCCTCACCTTTGTGTGAATCTTCACCATCTCCTTTGCCCTTTGCTTTGCATTTATGCTCACAACAATATCACTAGACAAAGGGGTTAAGGATAATAGAATCAATGGGTTGAACCCATAACACACTTCAAATGGAGTCATGCCAATAGAAGAGTGAAGAGACCAATTGTAAGCAAATACAATCAAAGGTAAACGGGCCTCCCAAGAAGTTGGCGATCTTATAATCGTGCAACGAAGCATGCTCCCAAGAGTCCTATTGACTACTTCAGTTTGACCATCCATTTGAGGATGATAAGAAGTAGAAAATATGAGTTTGGTACCAAGTGTACCCCATAGACTCTTCCAAAAATGGATAAGAAACTTGGAGTCTCTATCACTAACAATAGTGTGAGGTACTTCATGCAATTTAAGCACATGAATTACAAACAAAGATGCAACATGAGATACATTATCACATTTATGGCATGGAATAAAATGATACATTTTGGAGAATCTATCCACTACCAGAAATATATTATCATGCCCTCTTTTGGTTTTTGGAAGTCCCAACATAAAATCCATAGAAATGTCTATCCACGTACCAAGAGGGGTGTGAAGAGGTGTGTACATACCTTGGGGCCAAGCCTTAGACCTGGCTTGCTTGTATTCCAGGCATTGTCCATATAGCTTCTCCATATCATGCTTCATCCTTGGCCAATAGAATTTCTTCATGAGGATGTCAAGTGTTTTGTGGACATTAAAGTGTCCCATCACTCCACCACTATGAGCTTCTTTGAGGAAGAGCTCCCTCTACGAACTCATAGGCACACACACCTAGCCATCCTTGAACAAATAACCATCAATCATTTGAAAATGTTCCACATTCTTCCCTTGGCCAAATTCATCACAAACTACTTTTAAGTCGGAGTCCTTAGAGTAGAACTCCTTTAGGCTTTCAAATCCCATCATTCTAAAAGTCAAGGTGTTAACCTATACGAATATTCTAGAAAATATGGTCGCACTTCATGTGTGAAGTGTGGTGCGTTTCACACCATCCATTGTGCTGGTCGCACATGGCTTCACACAAATTCTAGTAGCAATCATATTCATGTTGTCTTCTCCCTCTTGCTTCCAAGTAATCATCCAAATGTGGAATTGCTTTATTTGACGCTCAATTAGGTCCTCCCAAGCTCCTCTTTATGCCATTATGGCTTGTATAGCTTGGTTCCTCTTAGATTGACCTTAAAGGATAGGTCTATCACCAATGGCATCGGGCGATATCATATCATCCTCCCCTTCTTGGAAAGGATCTGTCCTCGAATCAAAATCCTCCAAAATATTGAAGAGAATGAGTACAAGTCCTCTCCCAACCCAAACAAGGTAATCATCATAGGGTGCATGATAATACTTAAAGCAAGCATAGAATATACTCAACACTCCAAATTTCTCACTCTTATGATATAACCAAGTATCAAAATGATTTAGAAAGAGCAAGTACTCAAATAATTCAAGAGATACTAGGCAACTCAAGCAACCTCGACAAAAGGGTAAATCAAGGGAACTAATATATTTAGGCAAACGCATACACAAGTTCACATTAGTTCTATACTTCAAGAAGTACACCTCTTCCTTTAAGTTAATATACAAGTTATAATCCTCATAGCTAAGTATAATGTCATAAACTAGGTCAATCCAAGTTACGACTCCACCAAAAGCACTAGCCCACTTCAGTAATGGAATGAGTTCCACTTTATCACCGGGGTCAAATACAAAGGTATCCCCCAAACAAATGGGCAAACATATCACATTCAAGCCCATCAATTCAAGTAATAACACTATGTTAGAACCACATGAAAGATTAGAAGTGTCACTACTATACTCATCTCAAAAAGATCTTACCTCTATGGATTTAGAAAATCTGAGGATAAGCATATGCCATCCTTTGGCTTAGGAATTTTTAAGGCACCAAACCGGATTTGTGGCCAAGGTGGTTTGTTCCAATGATCCTCCTCCTCAAAACTCCTCCTTTGACAAGATTTCACAAACAAGTCAATCACATAACTAAGGCTATCAAGAGAGAGAGTTTTACCTTTAAGCTCATTGGTCCTACACCAAGCTTTAAGTAGAATCTTCTCACCCTTTAGGTTAGAAGCCTTGTCATAATCCACATCAAGGGAATGCTCTTTTACCTTCATGTTTCTCCCCTTATTTAAAGAGAATTATTCTTTGTGGAAAGTCTTTTCCCCACAAAAATTTAGTCCATCAAGTGGATCATGAATCCTTAAGAGAGACTTTCCATCATAGGGAAGGGTGCCCATATCTTGCTTGTCATCTTGACCAAGCTTCACCTCACAAGTAAGAGGTCCACAATCCCTCAAGAAGGAAGTTCCTTCATTGGGAAGGGTGTCATCATCCCATAGTGGATTACCAAACAACTTGTAGCCTCCAAGAGTAGCTACACTTTCAATATTACAAGAACTACCACTATGCATATTTACAATAGTCACATCATCAGCAAATAAGATGTTATCCTTAAAAACACATTCCACTACAAGAGTTCTTTGAGAGAAACAAGAAATGGAATCACTAATCAAGGAATCATTATCTAGATGCAAGGAATATACATAACTATCCATATGATTAACTACATCAAGACCATCACTAAATTGGGGCTCATTTAGCACATCACAAAATTCCTCATTTAGTAGGTCATCACCAAAACCAAGTCGACCATCACAACAATTAACACTAGTTGGTAGCATGTTAAGCTCACAAGAATCAAGCATATGATTATCACAATTAAGGCCAACTAGCATTTGATCACCTTTTTTCACATGATAATGAATTTTCATTCAAACCATAAGCATCATGGATAGTTTTGGAAAGGACATTATCAACACAGAAGAAAGATCCGCTAGGCTCACCACATGGTAAAGGCTCATTAAGCTTACACAGAGATAAGCTATCACTCATACTCAATGGGCCTAATAGCCACATAATGATCCTTCAAGTTCAAAAAAGGAGTGTAAGGATTAGTTTTTTTACCTTGTAGCTCATAAGAAGAATCACCTTCACCTTGGTTATCATCATTAGAGCAGATTTTCTTCTTTTGGAAGCTCTCAACTACCTAAAGTTATTTCATATTAAGAGGTTTATCATTGGGCTTGCTTCCAAGAATACCTACACAATCATCAACACAACTAAAGATAAAAGAAAAGTTACATGATTTTGGATTAGGTCGTGATAACCCTCTCACATCACTCTTCACAACCTCTCCTTTTTCCACTCTAGAGTTGTCACTTTTCACACCCTTACTCCTCTCAATCTTTTCTCTCTCACTTTCAAGGGAGTTGGGATAAGTTCCAAGTATTCCTTGAGAAGGGTTAGAAGATCCTTTTAACTCAAGTTTCCACTTGGGAGCACAAGGAGTAGATAATTTGACTTCTATGCTTGACTCCTTAGTGTCGACCTCATAATGAGTATCTTTCCTTACTTCTAAAAGGTAAACCCTTAGGTTCATCTTCACGAGGAGTGGATTTACTCATGATCTTTTATAGCTCCTCAGGCTTAAGATTGGCAAACCATTCATGGAGTTGTTCCCCTTCACTTTGTATTGAAGCCATTGATTTGTTAGTGCTTAAGAATTCATGATCCCTTATCAGAAGGAGCTCTTTTGATTTCACTTCTCTAGGAGGTGTTGGTGGAAGAGAAGTTTCCCATTATAGTCTATGATATACTTTGGAGCTAAAGGGAAGGGAACCCTTATTTATAGTTATTACATCAAGGCCCTAAAGTGACCTTGGAAGACTTCAAAATGGGCCTATGATGGGTCTGGTGTATCTGGAGGTGCGTTTGAAGTGCTGAACGCATAAGCCATTGTGCTGGTTGCACCTTGAGGTGAAAAGTTGATGTGCATTTCACACCAGCTGATGTGTATGTCACACATGGGTCACACCACCAGGTAGTTTCACTGGCAGCCTCTTCTTTGCTCCACATGATCATCTAAATGTGGAATTATTTCACTTGGAGTGTAATGAAGCTCTTCCAAGCTCCCTTTTGTTCTCTAAGGGTGAGTGCAACTTGGATCCTCTTGTGTAGACCTTGAAGTATAGGTCTAGTATGAGCGTCATCTTGAAAAGGATTCATCCTTAAATCCAAACTTTGCAAAAACATAGGAAGGACAAACAATCACAAATTCCTCATAGTATGAGGGTTAGCACATGGGTTAGCACAAGAAGTAGTATGCCAAAGCAGTACATTCTCAAGGAACAACCAAGCATTTCCCATTATAATGACAATGAAGTCAACATATGGAGTACACGGGAATTGGTTATTCCACTCAACACAAGGATAGGACCATCCAAATGGTGGTACCATTAAAAGCTCACATATCCATGAAGGGTCTCCGGGGTCAAATAGATATGATACCCACTCATTTTTGTCACAAAAACAAGGATGTGACCTCATAACAAGCCTGCCCCTCTCACATATAGATTCAAGGCAAACATGAACATCATTGAATGCAAAGAGGTAGTAGAGAAAGGTATTTAGCATTCTAGTCTCATCCAAGGTGCTTCCATATGCAAGAATACCATTACGTTCAAGAAATGTATAAAGCAACTCATAACAAGGTGGAATACCTATGGATGAAGTGATTAGATCTCGATTAAGGAGACTAATTGAAATCCAAATATGGAAATCTAATTAACGAAGTTTATAGGCAACAAGGGACTTTATACCCTCACCTCCCAATTGAACCTAATTAACAAACAATAATTCCTCAACTAAACAAAGAGATAAACAAATAAATCCACAAATGAATGACTCTATGATTAATCAAGCAAAGAAGTTAACAACCAATCAAAAGAATCCACCCTTAATCACTCAACTGCCTATTAGGAAACCACCTAATAGACTATTAGGAATCCACCCAATAGATTTCTACAACTAGAGTAACCAATTGGGAATCCACCTAATACTGCAAGCTAAATTAGCAACTACAAGCTTTCAAAGCAACATTCAATATTCATCAATATCTAAGGAATGTAAATGACTAAGGCATGTATTATAGCATTTTCCTTTTATAATTAAAGGCCCAAAAGTGACCTTATAAGAGTCTAAACTCAGCCTATGATGGGTCATATACAGAGGTTGATGCCAAATGCACAAGGGATTATCGTGAATGCATATGCTGTGTGAAATTGTTATGAAAAGTGCACTAAAGGAAGTGTGTGTTGCCCCACTAGTTGCACTTTTAAGTAGAATAGATGGCATTCTCTTCATCCCACGCGATCATCCATAAGTTGTAGGTCCTTGATCAACGCTCCTTGATGGTCTCCAAGGCCTATTTCTTTATGAATAGAGCTTGTAAGGCTTGGAGTTCTTTAGCTTGGCTCCTAGTGAATGGCCTCATAGGGGTTGTACTAGGTGATATCGTATCATCCTCTCCTTCTTGAAAAGGATTCATCCTCAAATCCATAGTTTCACCTACAACACAAGAAGATAGATCACTTATATTGAAGACATTGTGAATATTATATTCACATGATAGATTGAACTTGTAGGAATTTTTGTTGATCCTTTCAAGAACTTGGTATGGTCCATCATCCCTCGGACTCAACTTCCCTTTGTGGAGTTATGGGAATATTTGCTTCCGAAAATAAACCCAAACCCAATCCTTGGGTTAAACGATCACTTTCTTTCTTCCATGATTTTGTCGGAGAGCCACCTTGGTGTTGTTCTTTTCCATGGTCTCCCTTACCTTTGTGTGAATCTTTACCATCTCTTTTTCCCTTCGCTTTACATCTAAGCTCATAACAATATCACTAAACAAAGGGATTAAGGATAATGGAATCAAGGGGTTGAACCCATAACACACTTCAAATAAAGTCATACCAATAGAGGAGTGAAGAGACCCATTGTTAGCACTTTCATGAGGTTAATGAACAATGTGTTAAAGCCCTTAATCAATAAGTTTGTTGTCATTTATTTCGATGACATACTTGTCTATAGTAGGACCATTAAAGAGAATGTTGTCCGTTTGAGGCAAGTATTTGATGTCCTACTACATGAGAGGCTCTTTGCAAATCTCAAAAAGTATTTATTTTGTATGGAGAAGGTGGTATTTTTGGGGTTCGTGGTGAGTGTCAATGGTGTAGAGATGGATGAAGAAAAGGTTGAGTATATTAGATCTTGGCCAACTCCTACTAATGCACCCAAAGTGAGGAGTTTCCATGGGTTGGAAAGTTTCTATCGACGCTTTGTGAAAGGCTTTAGAACTATTGATTTCCCTCTAACCGAATTGATCAAAAAGGACACACCCTTTATTTAGGGAGATGTTCAAGAGAAAGCCTTTCAAGAGTTGAAGTCTATGTTGAGCACTTCTCTTTTGTTGCAATTGCCCGACTTTGATAAAGCCTTTGAAATTTAATATGATGCTTCGGGTGTTGGCATTGGTGGAGTATTGACGCAAGAAGGAAAGCCTTTGGCCTACTTTAGCGAAAATCTAAAAGGGGCCTCATTGAACTACACAATATATGATAAGGAGTTGTATGCACTTGTGTGGGTTTTGGCTTATTGGCAACACTATCTATGGCACAAAGAGTTTTTGATAAGGACGGATCATGAGTACTTTAAGCATCTAAAGAGCCAATCAAACTTGAACAAGTGCCATGCTAAGTGGGTTGAGTTTATTGAAACATTTCCTTATGTGATCCACTTTAAGCACGGAAAGGAAAATGTGGTGGTCGATGCTTTGTCTAGAAGGTTCGTATTGGTTAACACCTTGACTTATAAAATGATGGGTTTTGAAAGCTTAAAGGAGTTCTACTCTAAGGACTCTGACTTCAAGGAGGTTTGTGATGCACTTGGCCAAGGGAAGCGTGTGGAACATTTCTGATTGATTGATGGTTATTTGTTCAAGGATGGAAAAGTGTGTTCCTATGAGTTCATAGAGGGAGCTCTTCCAAAAAAAGCTCATAGTGGTGGAATGATGGGACACTTTGGTGTCAACAAAACACTTGACATTCTTATGAAGCAATTCTATTGGCCAAAGATGAGGCACGATGTGGAGAAGCTATATGGACAATGCGTCGAATGCAAGCAAGCCAAGTCCAACACTTGGCCCCAAGGTATGTACACACCTCTCCCTACCCCTCTTGGTCCTTGGATGAACATTTCTATGGATTTTGTGTTGGGACTTCCAAGAACCAAAAGAGGGCATGATAGTATCTTTGTGGTAGTGGATAGATTTTCTAAAATGTCTCATTTTATTCCATGCCATAAATGTGATGATGGTCATGTTGCATCTTTGTTTGTGATTCATGTGCTTAAATTGCATGGAGTGCCTTGAACTATCATTAGTGATAGGGACTCCAAGTTTCTTAGTCATTTTTGGAAGAGTCTATGGGGTACACTTAGTATCAAGCTCTTGTTTTCTACTTCTTGTCATCCTCAAATGGATGGTCAAACTGAAGTAGTCAATAGGACCCTTAGGAGCATGATTCATTGTATGATTAGAGGATCCCCAACTTCTTAGGAAGACCATTTGTCTTTGATTGAATTTGCTTATAATCGGTCTCTTCACTCCACTATTGGCATGACTCCGTTTGAAGTGTGTTATGGGTTCAACCCAATGGTCCCATTATCTTTAACTCCTTTGTCTAGTGATGTTGTTGTGAGCTTAGATGCAAATCAAAGGGTGTCAGAGATGGTGAAGATTCACACAAAGGTAAGGGAGACCATGGAAAAGAACAACTCAAAGGTGTCTCTCCAACAAAATCATGGGAGGAAGAAAGTAATCTTTCAACCCAATGATTGGGTTTGGGTACACTTTCGAAAGGAAAGGTTTCCACAACTTTGCAAAGGGAAGTTGAGTCCAAGGGGTGATGGCCCATACCAAATGCTTTAAATGATCAATGACAATGCCTACAAGATCGATCTACTATATGAGTATAATGTTCACAATATTATCAATGTGAGTGATCTATCTTCTTGTGTTATAGGTGAAGCTATGAATTCGAGGATGAATCCTTTTCAAGAAGGGGAGGATGATACGATATCGCCTGGCATAACCCCTACGAGGCCATTCGCTAGGAGCCAATCCAAAGAACTCCAAGCCTTACAAGATCTATTCATGAAGAATGAGGTATTGGAGACCATTGAAGAGCGTAGATCAAGAATCTACAACTTATGGATGATCGCATGGGAAGACGAGGCTGCCAATGGACTATTTTGAAGGTGCGACCTGCACTTCATGAAGTTCTAAACAAATACCCCATCACACAAAGATGTAGAGGAGATTCTGATTTATGGTGCAAAGTCTGGTGCGACCAACACTCCTTGTGGTGCGAAATGCACACCTCAAACGCACCTCAAGTGTGTTGGACCCATGTTGGGCTAGCTTTAAAGGTCACTTTTAGGCCTTTATATAATAGCTATAAATAGGAGTTCCCTTCTCTGAACTAATTAGATTTTGATGAATATTGAATTCCTTTGAAAGCTTCTAGTTGATACTTTAGTTTGTAGCCATTGGGTGGATTTCGCAATTAGTTAAATTAGCTTTGTAGAAATCTATTGGGTGGATTTCTAATAGTCTATTGGGTGGATTCCTAATTGGTAGTTGAGTGATTAAGGGTGCATTACTTTGATTGCTTGTTAACTTCTTTACTTGATTAATCATATAGTTATCTATTTGTGGATTCATTTGTTTGTCTCTTTGTTTGATTGAGGAATTATTGTTTGTTAATTAGGTTCAATTGGGAGGTGAGGGTATGATACTAGCATGAATGGCATGGTTGACACAAACATGGATGGTATGGATAACACATACGATGTTCGTGAAAAGGGAAGCTTAGGAGTCCGTGGAAGTGATGTGGATGAAGAAAAGAGGCCATTTGTGCAAGTGGCTAGGCTTTAAATTTAAGAATCCACAAAGAAGACAACCAAACAAGGCCCTTGCCTCATTAAGGGCAATATCGTAAAAAGCCAATGTCTTCTTATTTTCTTTAGTAGAAATAGGATATTTCTTTATTTTGCAAGAAGTTTTTGATGAATATTGAATATTGAGCTTTGAAGCTTGTAGTTTCTATGTATTTAGCTTGTAGTTTCAAGGTGAAGCCTACCATTAGTTGGTAATTTTAGTACTGTGGATCTTGGAATTGTTGGTGAACTTCTTGGTTTGGTTAATCGAAGGTTGCTCATTTGTGGTTTCTTGAGTTTCTTTGATTTTTCTCAAACTAGGGTTTGTGTTTGAATTATTAAATTCAATTGGGAGGTGAGGGTATCAAGTCCTTTGTTACCCATATTCAAGAGTTTGAATATTAACTCACATATCCTTCTTTTATTTTCTTTCCTTCTTGTTTTTCCCTCTTTCTCCGTTATCATTTGGTATCAGAGCTTGGTTTAGGTTTGTTCCCACAAATCTAAGTCTTGGAAATTTGATATCTTCAAAATCCAAAAAAAAATAAAAATCCAAAAAATTTTCTTGTTTGATTTCTTATTTTTCGACACTAGATTCTTGTTCCCTAGTATTTTTTGAGTCTAGATTTCAAATTTCATTCAATTTGGAATTGTAGAAGTGAAGTTGTCATTGAAGGACTTTGAAGCTTTGAAAACTTGCAAACTTGAAAAGTGAGTCGCTTGATTGGGGAAAAATTGGAGCTTAAAAACTATTCTTTATTTCCTAAGTCGAGGGGAAGCTAATCCTAAAGTTTAAGTCAATTCCGAGTTGATTTAAAGGTGTTGGTGTTTAGTGTGTGTTCTTGGTGTTCTAGGTGTTTTTTATATTCTCCAAAAACATCTTGAAGAAGAAGAAGCCAAAAGATACATTTGATCCAATTTTTCCCAAGTCAAAGTGGTCAAAGATGTTTGTTGGGTCCACAAGTGGAATTTAAAAAAAAAAAAATCGAAATTCGAAATTTGAATTTTTTTTAAAATTATTTTCCACGTGGACCTGCCACGTCCGCAGTAAACCCCCACTCTCAGCTAGGAGAGTGACTACAACTTTAGATAGCAAGGTTTCCAACACTTAGAAAAATTTTGGGGTCCCAAATTGTAAGCGTTTTCTGTCCAAGTTTGCAAAGTCAATTTCAGCCCCCCAAACTTATTTTTAAGTGTCAAATTTGGTCCTTCAGAACTTTTTGACTGTCGGATTGGGTCCTTCAAAACTTTTCTGATTGTCAATTTGGTCCATCTCTTCTTTTACACTCATTTTTCTTCCATTTATCTACTAATTAACATATTTAATTACTTGTTACTTAGTTTTTAAACATCAAATCATCTCTTTGATTCTACAAATTAAGCAACAAGTAGTTTCTCCTACTTCGTATTACTTAATTCTCGAGTCCGAATTCTTTCGTGCTTCTTCCTTCTTCATTTCTTGTCTTATTTCATTAATTAACTTCTTGATTCTAGTCCTTTTACCTTCAATCGAGTCATCCATCTTTCAAAAGTCACACGAATCCACTCCACCACAAAGGATATGTGATCTTGAATTGATCAAGCAAAGCTAGTTCACTATCAAATTTGAGATGACACTTTAGGAGGTGAGTTGAGATTACATACGAGTGATGTGAGGCTTTTTCTACTAATATTGTTTGTTGAATTTTGTAAGTACAATGTCTAATCATTTTCCTTATAACCATGGAGGAAGGAGCTCGGTGAACAACATAGGGACAAATTCCAATGTGTCAAGGAGAGTGACCAATATGAATGAAAGGGTGGTTGAAACAAATGGGAGATTTTGAGGTATGGAGGAAAGGGTGAAAAGGATGGATAGTATGATTGAAAGGAGGTTCCCTATGACATGTCAAAGTAAAGAAACAAGAAGGACCATGTGTCAAGAATCCTATCTATACTACCCCCAATCAAATTGGGATCAAACCTACCCTCAAACTATATTCCGAATGAACCCGAGCTATGTTAGACAAGTCACCCCACGTCCAAATACACAACCATATCATCCACCACAAAGGAGTCCTTCTTTTATGGAAAACCAAGATAGAAGCCGAGCACCTCCATGAAATATATCACATGCATTCTTGCATGTACCTTATGTTCTAACCCAACAACACTACCCACAAGTACCCTACCAAGATATCTATTATCAAAACCCTTTTTATGATGAAATGTGTGAAGAGGTTAACCCGAATGAATGGTGGGAAGGATCCGAAGGTTTTGGTATGAACCAAGACATGAGATGTCAAGGGAAATGGGATAATGGAGATAGGTATAGGGATGAAGGAGGAAGGTGTAAAGACCAAAGTGATCAATATAGTGGTCAAGGTGTTCCAAATCACGGGATGGGTGACAACATGGCGAGTCATACAATGTTCCAAGATGGTAGTCAAGCTATTCAAGATAACTACACACAAAAAGGGAAGACCAAGCCTATGGAGGTAATCATGATATACCTCAATCTTCTTCTCCTTCTACTATTCGATGTTATAAATGTCAAGGTGAAGGACATATTGCTACAAAGTGTCCACAAAAGAGGTCAAATGTTATCTTGTGTGATGGACCTTGTGCTAAAAATGTGATAGAGTATGAGGTTGGGAATGGTTGTGATGAGCCTAAGGTTAGGCATGATGAAGCAACCTCAAATGTTGATGATGAGCAATTGAAGGAGGATTTGAACTCTTCTTGTGATCTAAAGAGAATTATGGGGGATCTTTCTAAAGAGGAACTTGATTAAAGTGTGAACCTATTTCATGCAAGGTTCAAGATGATGGATTGGGTATGTTCCTTGGTCATTGATGGTAGGAGTAGTACTAATGTGGTGAGTTGCACTATTGTTGATAGAATGAAGCTTCCTACACAAAAACACCCCAAGCGATACACACTTCAAGGGCTTATTGAGAATGATGAAGTAGAGGTAACCAAGCAAGTGGTCATGAATTTTAGCATTGACAAGTATCGAGATAAGGTGTTATGTGATGTTTTGCCCATTTAATCTTGTAATATGTTGTTTGGTATACCTTGGCTAGCCGGTAGGGATGTTTGATATCAAGTGGAGTCCAACAAATACTCATTTGTGTTTGAAGGACGAAGGCACACTCTTGTACCTTTAACACCCTATCAAGTAAGTGAGGACTACAAGATAATGAGGGAGCTTCGGAAAGTAATTAAGAGATATGAACTTGAAAAGGAGAAGAAAGAATTGGATCAAGAAGGGAAGTTGTATGAGATTGATGAGCCAAGAAGTGACTTGAAAGAGGTGCACAAGGAGAACTTAATTGTGGGACTTGCCAATACCAATCCCTTATTGCCTACTAACCATGGTGCTAGCATTTTGCCTAGTACCATCCCTTCTCTTTTATAGGTTCATGGACAAATATTTCTAAAGGAGTATCTGAACAAAGTCCCTCATGAACAAAGGATTGAAGGCCTAATAATGAAGATATCTAGCAACTCAACTCCTAAGAAGAAACACAAGGACCAAGTCTATGGGTCAAAAATGATGCATTGGAGGGAAAGCTTTGGGAAACCAAGTGTGGTGGACAATATTGCACACTCAAAGGCCCATCTTCGAGGTATGTACCCTTCTCCTCTTATTCCAAGCAATCCTTGGAGTCATGATGACATTTTTCCTATGGTAGGTAGGTTCTGGAAATTATATGACCTCATACCCTACCATGAGAGTGATGATATAGCTCCAATATATTAATGGTTGGTTTTGGATATGCTTAAGTTATGTGAGTTTCATGTTTTGAGTGCCAACCATAGTTATTATTTAGGCAAGAATTCGTGGTGCATCCGTGATTTTCAATCTATGTACTCTTCTCCTTGTCACACTTATGTGGTTAGACAAGTTGAGGTGTTAGGATGGATTCTTAGGAGTATGTAAGATTAGTGAACATAGGAAGTGCATCCTATAGTTCCTTCAATCTCTGAAGAAGCATGACTCCACTTGTTTATCCACTCCTTGTGGGAGTTTGTTTGAGGAATAACAATGAATTGTACTTGAAATGCTTAATCTCTTTCTCTTGTGTTCCAAATTGTGAATGCCATCTTGTTAACATTCTTTCCTTAAAGTGTATATTTGTAATTGAGAACCCTCGAGTGGATGCTAAGTTGCTTATTTCTTTTTAAGTGACAAATTGAAGTTTCAAATAAAACTCTTGGAAGCATGCTTGATTCTATGTTAGGAGGGACCCCAACTCCTTGGGATTATTATTTGGCATGGAGTGATTTGACTTCTAATAGATTCCTCGACTATTCTAGTAGCATGGCTTTATTGGTGCACTTCCTTTCTTTGGAAAGTTTCTTGATATAGAGGTTATTTTATGCTTAAAATGTCTCTTCCTATCTACCGGTGTCCTTATTTTTTAATGCCCTAGATGAGAATAGTGAGCTTAACACCTTTCTCTACTACCTCTTTGCTTATGATGATACCCATGGTGGTGTGAAATTTATTTTGTATGGAGGTAAAGATATATGAGTCTTTTACTTCTTTGACCCGAATGAACCCTTATGGGTGATTGCACCACTTTTGGTATGGCCTTTTTACGAGACAATGAAACAATTGTGTCTTATGGCTCCAAAGTTTAATATGATACCATCTTTTGGAATTCTTGATGCCACAAAGACCTTTGTGTTTGCCTTATCTCTTGGTGTTTATCATAGCCAAAACCTTTGCACTTTGTATGATGAGTTGCTTTTATTTGAAGCAAAGGATATTTGGTTGTATCTCAAATTTGTGCCTCCTTGGCATGGTGATATTGTTGCTAACCCTTGTACTAACCCTTATATTTTGAGGATGTTTTGGTTGTTGTCATTTTCACGTGTTTAAACGTTTGGATTCGAGGACGAATCATTTTTAAGAAGGGGAGGATAATACTAGCATGGATGGAATGGTTGACATGAACATGGATAGCATGGATAACACATATGATGTTTGTGAAAAGGGAAGCTTAGGAGTCCGTGGAAGTGATGTGGATGAATAAAACAGGCCATTTGTGCAAGTGGCTAGGCTTTAAATTCAAGAATCCACAAAGAAGACAACCAAACAAGGCCCTTGCCTCATTAAGGGCAATATTGTAAAAAGCCAATATCTTTTTATTTCCTTTAGTATAAATAGGATATTTCATTATTTTGCAAGGAGTTTTTGATGAATATTGAATATTGAGTTTTGAAGCTTGTAGTTTCTAGGTATTTAGCTTGTAGTTTCTAGGTGAAGCCTAGCATTAGTTGGTAATTTTAGTAGTGTGGATCTTGGAATTATTGGTGAACTTATTGGTTTGGTTAATCGAAGGTTGCTCATTTGTGGTTTCTTGAGTTTCTTTGATTTTTCTCAAACTAGGGTTTGTGTTTGAATTATTTAATTCAATTGGGAGGTGAGGGTATTAAGTCCCTTGTTACCCATAAATTCAACAGTTTGAATGTTAACTCACATATCCTTCTTTTGTTTTCTTTCCTTCTTGTTCTTCCCTCTTTGTCCATTATCAGGGTATAAAGTCCCTTGTTGCCCATAAACTTGATAAATTAACTCTAATTTATATATCTTTTGCTTATTTAATTTCTGCATTTGGATTTTGATTAGTCTCCCTAATCGAGATCTTATCACTGAGCCTGGCTGGAGTGCTCTCATGGTTGGCCTGATGGGCCATCGTGCCTAGCACAGCCCATCGCACATGCCCGTGAAGCATGAAAACTTTAGAAAAAACTAAATTCTTTCTAGGTTTTTGAGGTTCTAATGCAAGTTCAAATTCTGGGGTGTTACAGATATAGTAGCCAATGGAATACCAGTAATCCATTTGAGTATAGAATATGTTGATATTAAGAGGTGATACTCATGTAGTAATATAATAAACCAAGTTCTATTATTGGTTAGTCCAACCTTGAATATATGTCTTTTATATTAATATAGTAGTCAAAGGAACAACGATAATCCATCCGAGTATGGAATACATTGATATTAGAAGGTGATACTCATATAGTAATATAGCTAACCAAGTTCTATTATTAGTGTATCCAACCTTAAATGTATGTCTTGTATTGTGATATAATAGTTAAAGGAATACTGATAATCCATATGAGTACGGAATACATTGATATTAGAAGGTGATACTCGTGCATGAATGTAACAAACCAACTTCAATTATTGCTCCATCAAACCTTGAATATATGTCTATTATAGTCATATAGTAGTCAAAGGAACACCGCTAATATATCCAAGTATGGAATACATTGATATTAAAAGGTGATATTTGTGTATTAATGTAACTAACAAAGTTCCATTATTGGCCCATCCAACCTTGAATGTATATCTTGTATAGTGAATAATAGTCAAAGGACAACGATAATCCATCGAGTATGAAATACGTTGATATTAGAAGGTCCTACTCATGTAGTAATAAAACTAACTAAGTTCTATTATTGGTGCATCCAACCTTGAATGTATGTTTGTATAGTGATATAGTAGTCAAAGGAATACCTATAATCCATCTGAGTATAGAATACATTGATATTAGGAGGTGATACTCAGTAGTAATGTAACAAACAAAGTTCTATTATTGGTCTATCCAACATTGACTATATGTCTTGTGTAGGTATATAGTAGTCAAAGTAACACCAATAATCTAGCTGAGTATGGAATACGTTGATTTTAGGAGGTGATTCTTGTGTAGTAATGTAATAAACCAAGTTCTATTTTTGGTCCATCTGACCTTGAATATATGTCTTGTATAGTGATATAGTTGTCAAAGAAACACCGATAATCCATCAGAGTATGGAATATATTGATATTAAGAGGTCATATTTGTGTGATAATGTATCTAACAAAGTTCTATTATTGGTCCATCCAACCTTGAATGTATATCTTGTGTAGTGATATAGTATTCAAACGAACAACGATAATCCATCCTAGATGGAATACATTGACATTAGGAAGTGATACTCATGTAGTAATGTAATAAACCAAGTTCTATTATTAGTCTCTATACATCCTTAAATATATGTCTTGTATAGTGATATAGTAGTTAAAAAGAATACCGATAATCCATCTGAGTATAAAATACATTGATTATATGAGGTAATACTCGTTTAGTCATGTAACAAACCAAGTTTTATCATTGGTCCATCCAACCTTGAATGCATGTCTTATGTAGTGATGTAGTAGTTAAAGGAACACCGATAATCTATCTGAGTATGGAATAAGTTGATATTAGGAGGTGATACTCGTATAGTAATGTAACATACCAAGTTCTATTATTGATCCATCCAACCTTGAATGTATGTCTTGTGTAGTGATGTAGTAGTCAAAGAAACACCGATAATCCAGTCGAGTATGGAATACATTCATATTAGGAGGTGATACTCGTGTAGTAATGTAACAAACTAAGTTCTATTATTGATCTATCAAAACTTGAATATATTTTTGTATTCACATAGTAGTCAATGGAACAACGATAATCCATCTGAGTATGGAATACATTGATATTCAGAGGTGATACTCGTGTAGTAATGTAACAAACCATATTCTATTATTGGTCTTTCCTAACTTGAATATATGTCTTGTATAGTGATATAGTTTTCAAAGGAATACAAATATTCCATCTGAGTACGGAATATATTGATATTAGGAGGTCATACTCATTTAGTAATGTAACTAACTAAGTTCTATTACTTGTCCGTCCAACCTTGAATATATGTCTTTTGTAGTTATATAGTAGTCAAACAAACATGGATAATCCATCTGAGTATAGAATACGTTGATATAAGAAGGTGATACTCGTGTAGTAATGTAACAAACCAAGTTCTATTATTGGTCTGTCCAACCTTCAATGTATGTCTTGTGTAGTAATATATTTACCAATGGAACACCGATAATCCATCCGAGTATGGAATACATTAATATTAAGAGGTGATACTCGTGTAGTAATGTAACTAACAAAGTTCTAGTATCGGTCCATCCAACTTTGAATGTATGTCCTGTATAGTGATATAGTAGTCAAAGGAACAATGATAATCCATATGAGTATAGAATATGTTATTATTAGGAGGTGATACTTGTGTAATAATGTAACAAACCAAGTTCTATTGTTGGTCCATCCAACCTTGAATGTATGTCTTGAATAGTGATATAGTAGCCAATGGAATTCTGATAATCCATCTGAGCATAAAATACATTGATATTAGGAGGTGATAATCATGTAGTAATGTAACAAACCAAGTTCTATTATTAGTCTATCCAACCTTGAATATATATCTTGTGTAGTCATATAGTAGTCAAAGGAACACCAATAATCCATCCAAGTATGGAATATATTGATATTAGAAGGTAATACACGTGTAGTAATGTAACAAAATAAGTTCTATTATTTGTCCATCCAACCTTAAATGTATGTCTTGTATTTGTGATTTACTAGGCAAAAGAACATCAATAATCTATCCGAGTATGGAATACGTTGATATTAGGAGGTGATACTCGTGAAGTAATATAACAAATTAAGTTCTGCTATTGGTCTGTCCAAACTTGAATATATGTCTTGTGTATTCACATAGTAGTTAATGGAACACTGATAATCCATCCATGTATGGAATATATTGATATTAGGAAGTACTACTCGTGTAGTACTGAAACAAATCAAGTGCTATTATTGGTCCTTCCAACCTTAAATATATGTCTTGTGTAGTGATATGTAGTAAAAAAATACCGATAATCCATCCGAGTATGGAATACATTGATATTCAAAGGTTATAGACTTGTAGTAATGTAACAAACCAAGTTCTATTATTGGTCCATCCAACATTGAATATATGTCTTGTACAGTGATATATTAGTCAAAGGAACGCCAATAATCCATCTGAGTATGGAAATTGTTGATATTAGGAGGTGATACTCGTATAGTAATATAACAAAACAAGTTATATTTTTCGTCCATCCAACCTTAAATGTATGTCTTGTATAGTGATTTAGTAGTCAAAAGAACAGTGATAATCCATCCGAGTATGGAATACGTTGATATTAGGAGGTGATACACGTGTAGTACTGTAATGAACCAAGTCCTACTATTAGTCTATCCAACCTTATATGTATGTCTTGTATATTGATATAATAGTCAAAGGAACACCAATAATCAATCCGAGTATGGAGTACATTGATATTAAGAGGTGATACTAGTATAGTAATGTAACAAACCAAGTTTTAACATGGGTCCATCATACCTTGAATGTATGTCCTGTGTAGTGATAAGTAGTCAAAGGAACAACGATAATCCATTCGCGTATGGAATACATTGATATTAGGAGGTGATACTCATGTAGTTCTGTAACAAACCAAGTCCTATTATTGGTCTGTCCATCTTTGAATGTGTGTCTTGTGTAGTGATATAGTAGTCAAAGGAATACCAATAATTAATCCGAGTATAAAATACATTGATATTAAGAGGTGATACTCGTGTAGTAATGTAACAAACCAAGTTCTATCATTAGTCTATCCAACCTTGAATGTCTGTCTTGTGTAGTGATAAGTAGTCAAAGGAACAACGATAATCCATCCGAGTATGGAATATGTTGACATTAGGAGGTGATACTTGTGTAGTAATGTAACAAACTAAGTTTTATCATTGGTCCATCCAAACTTTAATATATGTCTAATGTATTCACATAGTAGTTAATGGAACACTGATAATCCATCCAAGTACGGAATACATTGATATTATGAGGTAATACTCATTTAGTACTGTAACAAACCAAGTTCTATCATTGGTCCATCCAACCTTTAATGTATGTCTTGTGTAGTGATAAGTAGTCAAAGGAAAAACGATAACCCATTTGAGTATGGAATACATTGATATTAGGAGGTGATACACATGTAGTAATGTAACACACTAAGTTCTATCATTGGTCCATCAAAACTTTACTATATGTCTTGTGTATTCACATAGTAGTCAATGGAACACTGATAATCCATCCGAGTATGTAATACATTGATATTAAGAGATGATACTTATGTAGTATTGTAACAAACCAAGTTCTATTATTGGTTCATCCAACCTTGAATGTATGTCTTATATAGTGTGATATAATAGTCAAAGGAACCCCGATAATCCATCTGAGTATGGAATGCATTGATATTAAGAGGTGATACTCATGTAGTAATGTAAAAAACTAATTTCTATTATTGGTCTGTCAAACCTATGATAAGATCCCAATCGGGGGTACCAATTGAAATCTTTCAAATACGCAGAAATTAAAGATAAATGAGAAATAGAAGATGAAAAATGAAGAAATAAAGGCTTAATTAAATCCACAACTAAACCAAGGTGGAGAGAACTTGAATTCAATAGAAATGAGAGACTCTAATGAATCCACAAATTAGCAATCTCAAGTGAAAATTAAGGTAAATGAGTTTTAGATCAACAATAGGAATCCACCCATTACTAATCTACACTAAGCTAAACTGTAGAGAATCCACCCTCTACAAGCTACACTCTCAAAGATTTCTTCAAATCTCAATTCAACAAAATCTAAGGAATGAAAATAGCTAAGACATCTATTTATAGAATACCTTTTACAAACTTAGCCCAAAAGTGGCTATTTAAATAAGACCCAAAAGTGACCTTTGAAGACTCCAACTTCAGCCCATAAATGGTGGCCTATGTGGGGATGTGCTAAACGCACCCTACATTGTGTTGGTTGCACACTATGTGCGAAGTGAGGTGCTAAATGCACCTTGCAATGTGCGGGTCACACATGGCTTTGCCTATCTCTGGCAGCAACCATCTTCATGTTTTCTTCTCCCTGTTGCTTCCAAGAAATCATCCAAATATGGAATTGCTTCATTTGGAGTGTAATGAGGCTCTTCTAAGCTCCCTTTTGTGCTCCAAGGATGAGTGCAACTTAGATCCTCTTGTGTAGACCTTGAAGTGTAAGTCTAGCATAAATGTTGCCGGGTAATATCATATCATCCTCTCCATCTTGGAAAGGATTCATCCTCGAATCCAAACCTTGAAAAATATAGGAAGCAAAAACAACCACAAATTCCTCATAGTATGAGAGTTAGCACATGGGTTAGCACAAGTAGTAGTGTGCCAAGGAGGCACCCTTGGAGGGTCTCCGAGGTCAAAGGGATATAAGACTCACTTAACTTGGTCAAAAACACAATTGGACCAATCAAAAGAATCCCTACCTATATAAGAAACAAATCCAATACAAAACATGGAGATCATCATATGCAAAAAGGTAGTAAACAAAGGTGCTAAGGATACTAACCACATCTAAGGTGTTCTCACAAGTAAGACTATAAGAAGATGAGATAAGATGTTTCAAGCATATTATGCCTCTCATTCTTAAGCAACTTCCCAAGGGAAGTAAGATCATAAATGGAGTCATGCTACTAGAGGGATTGAGGACTCTATTACAAATCAATTCAATCAACAACAAATAGTCCTTCCAAGAAGTTGGGTTCCCTCCAATCATGAACCTAAGCATCCTCCTACGAGTCCAAGTCACCACTTCAAGTTGTCTATCCCCATGAGGGTGGCAAGAAGTTGACCATATGAGCTTGGTACCACGTGTATCCCATGGACTCTCTTGACTTGGAATTCAAAAGTTATAGCTCACACAACTGAAGCACAAGTGTGTCAAACAAGAATACAAGTAGATAAGTGGCACCCACAATAGGCAATGACACATTTGCATTCTAGTCCATAAGAGTTACTAGCATGAGATCACACACTAGCAAAGGATCTACGGGGTTAAAAGGATAGGAGACCCATATGTCTTGCTTGCTCAAACAATCACACACTCCAAGTAGTTTCTACCTCTGCACAATGTATTTTGAACACAAGTATGAACATCATCAAGTGTAAGGAGGTAGTAAAGAAAGGTGTCCCACAAAATAACCTCATCTATAGTGTCATTGCTTGTAAGCTCACTATTGGATTCAAGAACACAATCAAGCATACTAATATGGTTAATACAATCCAAGAGACAAGTATCAAACTTTAAACAATTGTCACCATCCTCTTCCAAATAAGAATTCCCAAATCGACCTACACCACTACTAGGATCAAAGAGACAAGAATTAAAGTCATCACATGAATTAATTAGCTCATCCTCATATTTATCAGACAAGGGTGGGGTGTCATATAAGGGATCACATTTATCACCAATTTCATAAGGATAATCACTAATTGGATTTTTCAAATAGTCAAGCAAATCAATGTTATCACCTAAAGGATCATTCCTTTTTACATAGTCCTTTCCACTAGATGTACCTCATATTCCAAGAAGATATTTCCATCTTTGGAAATTCTTTTGTCACACCAAAGTGGGTTATCCTATAAGATATAGCCCTCAAGAGGAGCTACCTAAATATCAAGATTCATACCACTAGGTTCTTCATTAAGAGTGACCTCCTCATTCACAAACAAGACACTATCCTCATACAAGATAGGGCTTGTAAGATCAACACATGGTAAAGACTCATTAAACTCATGCTCATCTACCTTAATAAAAGTGTTGAGATTAGCTTTATTACCTTGTAGCTGATATGAAGAATCATCTCCACCATGGTCATAATCATAGGAGCTATCACGACCCAAACCATCATGAGTCATACCCACCCAAAATACCCAGATGAGTGAACCAATAATGACCCAACATTTAGCAATTCTAACAACTTAAAATCAGTTTCCATTAAAATAAACTAACATTTACCATGAAAACACTAGTAAAACAAGATCCTACGGAAATCCATTAGAAACTAAAAGTCACCGTACCAAAACATCTACCAAAATTCTAGATCAGGGATGCAATCCTAATAAAACAAGAGTTTAAGCTAGAAATAAATGGGCTACAACTAAATGGGATGAAGACAAGGTAGGCCGGAAGAAGCAGCTCACCCTTGTAATCTGGAATCACCAAGACTAGATCTGAGGTTGTGTAGGAGCCTCCCAAAGATATCCTGTACTCATAGAAAGAAAACCAAGTGCAGAATCAGTACACAACCATCGTGTACTGGTAGGATCATCGATCAGCTCCACCAAATAATATAAATACAATAAACCAAAATGGGGTAAAGTAGCACAAACATGTAGCAACAACTAGTAACATAATGCCAGGCTCTCACCCTACCCTCTAACTAATCAACCACATGAAACAGATTCACAATCACTTAACAATGTACAATAATCAAGACATTTACCCTTGTTACATTTTCGGAACAACTACGGATCCCTAGACCAATACCTAGTGTTAACATGCAATGCTCGATCCATGCCAGGACCAACCACATATTCAAGTGTAACAACCCAGCCTCTCAAGGACCAATATAATCAAATACAGATTTGATACTCAACCCAGTCCACTCATCGAACCATTCAACAAATACAATCAATAATGCAATTTAAATGTGTACCAGGCATGGTACCCGAGCAAATCGATATAGAACCTGTACCAGGCATGGTACCCGAGCTAACAAATATAGAACCTGTACCAGGTATGGTACCGAAGCAACCCTTAGTATCCCATACCAGACGTGGTACCCGATCCAACCAAATATCACATAAAACCAACAATCAACAATTAATTAACAAAAATTACACTTGTAAGCCAACAAGCAATATAAAATTCATTTCACATGCTTAACACCCCAAATTCTTGGTCATTCATAATTCCTTTCCTAAGAACAAAAGAACGTATAATACTAAGTTATAGTTACATGTATATACATTGCATTTGGTAAGACATTAATCATTACCTACCTAGAATTGCTTTTAAAAATTTTACTAGACTAGAGCCTTCCCATTTTCTGTAGCTTTAGCTTACTCTTGGTCTAAACACAATTACAAGTAACTATAATCAATTTACTAGCCCAAAATACCCATATTACCAAAATTTCAATCCCCAGGCCAAAACTATAATCATTCTACCCATTCTTGGGCTTTCCCACAACTAATTTGACCTAAACTACCATTTTTATGGTTACATTTAGTGACTTATGGTGAATATATCATAACCCAATAATAATATTCACGACCCAAGAACTTAACACCCTAGAATCCCCCTTTTTTCTAGGATTCCACATTTTTAGGTTAACCCAAACCTTCTCCTAAACACTCAGTTAACTATTCTACTATGTAGAAAATATAGTACTAAGCTAGGGAAGAAAAATCCTTACCTTTGCGAGGAAAAAGGGTGAAAAACAGAGTTGAAATCGCCCAAATAGCCCTTGACCTTCTCCAAAATATTCTTGAGGAAAAACTAAATGTTTTGGGAAAGTTTCTTTATTAAAACCCAAATTATTATGCTATAGCAGCCTGTACACCACTATAGCAGCGCTATCATAGCAAAACCAACCGCTATGGTGGTGCTAACCATCATTGACTTCCACTATAGCGGGAATTTCTCTGCTATAGCAGAGGTCGCGGCAATGCTATGTCAATGCTATAGTGCTTGGCATGGGATAGAACCTCGGAAAATCCCATAAAAGTGCGTATTTAGCAACACACCTTAAATACTGATATTTCGGAATGACTCCTTCATGTCAACCTTGATACCGAGAGTTCTACTTACTCGAATTTGTTTCCGAAAAGTCCCCCAAACTCCTTAACATCTTAGCTGATGGAAAAAATATATCAATATCAGATATGTTACCCAATTCCCACCCTGATTTCCCTAGACTATACCTCACTCAGAAACCGTCTAAGACTAGCCTAGCCCAAGAATTCCAACTCCGAAACTCAGATGTTTTCTAACCCAAAACTTGGCATGAAATATTTACCAGTAATGACGACCTCAATCATTACAACAGATACTAATTTACCCATCGTTCATCCACAAATAATCAAACTCAAAAAGATGAAATAAAAGAGGGAACGTGTAGTACCTGAATCCTCAAACAAGTGGGGGTACTTGTCCCACATGTCCTTCTCAGTTTCCCAAGTAGCTTCTTCAACCGGATGATGCATCCATTGAACTTTTACCAATTTGATCTTCTTTGTCCTTAATTTTCAAACATCTCGATCAAGAATCGCAACTGGTTTCTCTTCAAATCGAAGATCCTTGTCTATCAAATTGTATCCTACTTAATGATGTATTCCCCATGATATGATATCAAGTGAAAATAAAGGTAAAGGGCTTTTAGATCAACAATGGAAATCTACCCATCACTAACCTAAGCTACACTAAGCTTAACTATAGGGAATCCACCCTCTAACAAGCTACACTCAAAAGAGTTCTTTCAATTCTCAATTCAACATAATCTAAGGAATGAAAATAGATAAGGCATGTATTTATAGTATGCCTCTTACAAACATAGCCCAAAAGTGGCTATTTAAAATAAGGCCCAAAAGTGACCTTGGAAGACTACATAGGTCGCACATCATGTGCGAAGCTTGTATGTTTCGCACATCCATTCTGCCCTTCGCACATGGCTTCGCACAGCCCTGGCAGCAACCTTTCTTCGTGTTATCTTCTCCCTCTTGCTTCCAAGCAATCATCCAAATATGGAATTGCTTCATTTGATGCTTAATGAGGTCCTCCCAAGCTCCTCTTTGTGCCAGCATGGCTTGTATAGCTTGGTTCCTCTTGGGTTGACCTTGAAGGATAGGTCTATCATGAATGGCACTGGGCGATATTGTATCAAACTATGTCCCTTTTCATCCTAGGCAACCAATAAAGTTGCCTCAAGTCCCAGTACATTTTGGTTATGCCTGAATGAATTTAATACCGTGAACCACGAGCCTTTCCAACACTTTCAGAATTATGTCATCAACTTGAGGAACACAAGTCCTCCCCTTGAAGCTCATCACCCTATCAACGCCAAACATGGCATCCCCGGACTCTTTAGATACTACCTTGCTCCGAAGCTTGTTCAGCTGGGCATCCTGAAACTGCTTGGCCTTTATTTCTCCTTTGAATGTGGATTTGACCTCAATACAGGCCAACAACCCACCCTGTTCTGAGATTCCCAATTGCTTGAACTTAGATTTTAGAGCCCAGATCTCCTTAACTAGTGGTTGTTTAGACACCCCTAAACAAGCCAAACTGACCATGCTAACTGTCTTCCAACTCAATGCAGCTGCCACCATATTAGCCTGGCCTGGATGATACAAGATGGTCACATCATAGTCTTTCAACAACTCCATCAACCTCCTCTTTCTCAGATTCAAGTCTTTTGGAGTAAACACATGTTGCAGGATGTGCTGGACCGTGAATACTTCATACTTGACACCATAGAGGTAGTGCCTCCAAATCTTGAGTGCAAAGACCACTGCTGCAAACTCCAAGTCATGTGTTAGGTAATTCTTCTCATGAGGCTTCAACTGTTAACTATTATACTATGTAGAAAATATAGTACTAAGCTAGGGAAGAAAAATCCTTACCTTTGCGAGGAGAAATGGTGAAAAACAGAGTTGAAATCGCCCAAATAGCCCTTGACCTTCTCCAAAATATTATTGAGGAAAAACTAAATGTTTTGGGAAAGTTTCTTTATTAAAACCCAAATTATTCTGCTATAGCGGTTTGTACACCACTATAGCAGCGCTATCGTAGCAAAACCAACCGCTATGGTGGTGCTAACCATCATTGACTTCCACTATAGCGGGATTTTCTCTACTATAGCAGAGGTCGCGGCAATGCTATGTCAATGCTATAGTGCTTGGCATGGTATAGAACCTCGGAAAATCCCATAAAAGTGCGTATTTAGCAACACACCTTAAATACTGATATTTCGGAATGACTCCTTCATGTCAACCTTGATACCGAGAGTTCTACTTACTCAAATTTGTTTCCGAAAAGTCCCCCAAACTCCTTAACATCTTAGCTGATGGAAAAAATATATCAATATCAGATATATTACCCAATTCCCACCCTGATTTCCCTAGACTATACCTCACTCAGAAACCGTCTAAGACTAGCCTAGCCCAAGAATTCCAACTCCCAAACTCAGATGTTTTCTAACCCAAAACTTGGCATGAAATATTTACCAGTAATGACGACCTCAATCATTACAACATATACTAATTTACCCATCGTTCATCCATAAATAATCAAACTCAAAAAGATGAAATAAAAGAGGGAACGTGTAGTACCTGAATCCTCAAACAAGTGGGGGTACTTGTCCCGCATGTCCTTCTCAGTTTCCCAAGTAGCTTCTTCAACCGGACGATGCATCCATTCAACTTTTACCAATTTGATCTTCTTTGTCCTTAATTTTTGAACATCTCGATCAAGAATCGCAACTGGTTTCTCTTCAAATCGAAGATCCTTGTCTATCAAATTGTATCCTACTTAATGATGTATTCCCCATGATATGATATCAAGTGAAAATAAAGGTAAAGGGCTTTTAGATCAACAATGGAAATCTACCCATCACTAACCTAAGCTACACTAAGCTTAACTATAGGGAATCCACCCTCTAACAAGCTACACTCAAAAGAGTTCTTTCAATTCTCAATTCAACATAATCTAAGGAATGAAAATAGATAAGGCATGTATTTATAGTATGCCTCTTACAAACATAGCCCAAAAGTGGCTATTTAAAATAAGGCCCAAAAGTGACCTTGGAAGACTACATAGGTCGCACATCATGTGCAAAGCTTGTACGTTTCGCACATCCATTCTGCCCTTCGCACATGGCTTCGCACAGCCCTGGCAGCAACCTTTCTTCTTGTTATCTTCTTCCTCTTGCTTCCAAGCAATCATCCAAATGTGGAATTGCTTCATTTGATGCTTAATGAGGTCCTCCCAAGCTCATCTTTGTGCCAGCATGGCTTGTATAGCTTGGTTCCTCTTGGGTTGACCTTGAATGATAGGTCTATCATGAATGGCACCGGGCGATATTGTATCAAACTATGTCCCTTTTCATCCTAGGCCACCAATAAAGTTGCCTCAAGTCCCAGTACATTTTGGTTATGCCCGAATGAATTTAATACCGCGAACCACGAGCCTTTCCAACACTTTCAGAATTATGTCATCAACTTGAGGAACACAAGTCCTCCCCTTGAAGCTCATCACCCTATCAACGCCAAACATGGCATCCCCGGACTCTTTAGATACTACCTTGCTCCGAAGCTTGTTCAGCTGGGCATCCTGAAACTGCTTGGCCTTTATTTCTCCTTTGAATGTGGATTTGACCTCAATACAGGCCAACAACCCACCCTGTTCTGAGATTCCCAATTGCATGAACTTAGATTTTAGAGCCCAGATCTCCTTAACTAGTGGTTGTTTAGACACCCCTAAACAAGCCAAACTGACCATGCTAACTGTCTTCCAACTCAATGCAACTGCCACCATATTAGCCTGGCCTGGATGATACAAGATGGTCACATCATAGTCTTTCAACAACTCCATCAACCTCCTCTTTCTCAGATTCAAGTCTTTTGGAGTAAACACATGTTGCAGGATGTGCTGGACCGTGAATACTTCATACTTGACACCATAGAGGTAGTGCCTCTAAATCTTGAGTGCAAAGACCACTGCTGCAAACTCCAAGTCATGGTGTTAGGTAATTCTTCTCATGAGGCTTCAACTACCTTGAAGAATATGCTATAACATTCCTATCCTGCATCAACACAACACCCAAAACCCGAATGTGAAGCATCATAATACACAATGAAATCCTTACCTTCAACCAGCAGTGTTAGGATGAAGCTGTGGTAAGAAGTGTCTTGAGCTTTTAAAAGCTCTCCTCATACTTTTTCGACCACACAAATGGTACCTCTTTCTGAGTCAACCTCATCAAGTGACTAGAGATAGACGCAAAGTCCTTGACAAATCTGCAATAGTACCCTGAAAGGCCCACAAAACTCCTAACCTCAGCTACAGAGCTAGGTCAGACCTAACTTTTAACTGCCTCAATCGTTTAGGGATCTACCATCACCCCCTTTTCTAACACCATATGCCCTAAGAAAGTGACTGAAGTCATCCAGAATTCACACTTGGAAAACATGGCATATAGTTTCTGGTGCCTCAAAATATCCAACACAATACAGAAATGCTCAGCATGCTCCTCCCTACTCTTGGAGTAAATCAGAATGTCATCTATAAAAACAATAACAAACAAATCCAGATAAGATTTGAACACCCCATTAATCAAACTCATGAATGCCATCGGCGCATTGGTTTACCCAAACGACATCACTAGGAACTCGTAATGCCCATATCAAGTCCAAAATGTCATCTTAGGGATGTCCTCGAGCCTAATTTTTAGCTGATAGTACCCTGATCTTAAGTCAATTTTCTAAAATATACGCACCCTGCAACTAGTCAAATAGGTCATCTATGCGGGGTAAAGGATACTTGTTTCGGATAGTGACCTTATTCAGTTGCTTGTAATCTATGCACATCCTCATACTAGTATCTTTCTTTTTCATAAATAAAACTGGAGCACCCCATGGTGAAGCACTAGGACAAATAAAGCCTTTATCTAGGAGTTCCTGAAGCTGAGTCTTAAGTTCCCTTAACTCTACCGGAGCCATGCAATAAGGAGGAATGGAAATAGAAAAAGAAAAGTCGGCCTTTTCTTTTCCACACTTTTTTATATTTCAGTTCAGATACGTTGCTCGACTTGCGCCTTTGCACGCTCGACCTCTCCCCCATCCCACCTGGACTATTTTAGCGCTAGCAGGGAATAACCTCAATCTGTAAAACTGAATCCTCAAGGGCAAAGTGATTATTCCAGTGATCAAGATATCAACCACATAAATAGGTGGTAAAATGGTTATGGGCTTCAATCCTTACTCTTTATCCCCATCTTCGCCCAGGCTTAATGTGGCATTAATTATTCAGGAGGGAGAGTGGAGCCTCAAAAAAGCATTATTAAAAGGAAGATCATTGGCCCCTCTTCATTCTCTACAGGTTTCCAAACCTTTCTTCAACATAGGTGACAACGAGCCAGTGAAAGACAATGGAAAGGCTACTTGTAAGTGTGATCCTTTATCCTCTCTCTTTCTATCATTAGAGAATCAATCTCATAGCCTAGCTACTACGCAGGCTCAGAGCCTTTTGATGGAGGAAGAATTGTGTCTATGGAATCTGCTGCTCTGGCCCCTTGCGAGTGCCCGTCTGTAAGTCTATACAAAAGTGAATGTCTCTATTCGGAGGGATGCCAGGAAAATCCACCGAAAACACCTCCTAAAACTCTGCAACTACCAAAACTGAGACCGACATGTTACCCTGCTCAAGAGATAGAAACTCATCCATTTTATGATCCCTCAAAGTGCATGGCACATACTTCTCTAAGAAAAGGGCATGAAACTCCACCCAAATCAGCGGATGAAAAGTTGATGGCTGATACTTTACGTGAAACCTCCACAGCTGTTTAGCATCACCCTGAAGCTGAAAAGTGACAAACTATACCCCATGTTGTTGCACAATTCCCAGCTTATGCAGTCTCTCATAATAATCCAGGATAAACACATAAGCATCCTCTTTCTCAGTACCTTGAAACATAGGAGGTTTCAGTTTCAAGAACTTAGTCAGCATCTCATGCTCATTCCTAGTTATAACTGGACCTAGTATCGGATGAAAGAAGTCATCAGTACCTGATACCGCATCTATCCTAGGAGCTATTGCAACTGCTGGTTGGGTGCTCAGAACCTGATTTGCAGTATCCGTGGGGGTGGCTCCAGTACTAACCAGTCTAATCAGTAAAGTCCATACCTGCTGAAATGCCTCAGGTGATATAGGGGGAAGGCTTGCACCTCCATCCGGTGCCGCCTCTGCCTGTTCTGCACCCTCCTAAATAACAACCTCAACTTTCTCCTCAATTGGATCATGGGGTTGGGGAGGGGTCACCGCCTTTGCACCTACATTTGCCTGAGCTCCACCCCTGGTAGGTGTTACCCTGTCTCAGCCCCTACCCCTACCTCTTCCTCTCCCTCTTATCACTGGGCCCACTGCTAGGACTGCTGTTCTCGCTCCATTATTTCTCGTGTTAACCATCTACAGACAAAAGAGTGAAAAGAGTTAGATACTAATTGGAATCGAGTTATAACACGGAGGAAGAAAGAACTGATAGTTTCCTAAAGTCCTATAGCTTCTCGAAGAAAAGTACAAATGTCTCTGTACCATTCCGCAAGACTCTACTAGACCTATTTTTGTATGATGAGATCAATGAACCTAGGGCTCTGATACCATCTTTGTCATGACCCAAACCATCGTGAGTGGAACCTACTCAAAACCCCCGGATGAGCGAACCAACATTGACCCAACACTTAGCAATTTGAACAGCTCAAAACCAGTTTGCATTAAAATAAACTAACATTCACCATCAAAATACTAGTAAAACAAGATCCTGTAGAAATCTCCTAGAAACTAAAAGTTACCGTACCAAAACATCTATCAAAAGTTTAGATCAGGGATGCAATCCCAATAAAATAAGATTTTAAGCCTGAAACAAATGGGCTACAACTAAATGGGATGAAGACAAGGTATCCCAGATGAAGCAGCTCACCCTTACAATCTGGAATCACTGGGACTAGATCTGAGGTCGCGTATGATACAATATTGCCCAGCGACAATCATGCTAGACCTATACTTCAAGGTCTAGACTAGTGAATCCGAGCCACACCCATCCTTGGAGCATAAAAGGGAGCTTGGAGGAGCCTTAATACACCCCAAATTAAGCAAGTCAAAGAGTTCCAAGCCTTACAAGCTCTATTCATGAAGAAAGAGGCTTTGGAGACCATTGAAGAGCATAGATCAAAGATATACAACTTATGGATGATCGAATGGGGAGATGAGGCTGCCAACGATTATGTTTGATGGTACGATCAAGGGGAAACACGCACATAGCATGGTGCATTTCGCACAAGCTTCGCACAAGGCTGCAAAACTACTTCTGTTTAGGAGGTGCAACGTGCTGATGCTTTGGGCACTCCTGAATGTGCAGATCGCACAACCCATGAGTTGGGCCCATGTTGGTCTATCTTTCAAGGTCACTTTTGGGCCTTTATGTAATAGCTATAAATATGGGTTCCCTTCTCTTAGATAATCAGATTTTGATGAATATTGAATGTTTCTTTGAAAGCTTGTAGTTTCTAATTTAGCTTGTAGTCTTGGGTGGATTCCCAATCTAGTTCTCTAGTTATAGAAATCTATTAGGTGGATTCCTAATAGTCTATAAGGTGGATTCCTAATAGGTAGTTGAGTGATTAGGGGTGGATTCCTTTGATTGCTTGTTAACTTCTTTGCTTGATTAATCATAGAGTCATCCATTTGTGGATTCATTTGTTTGATTGACGAATTATTTTTTGTTAATTAGGTTCAATTGGGAGGTGAGGGTATAAAGTCCCTTGTTGCCCATAAACTTGATTAATTAGCTTTAATTCACATATCTTTTGCTTATTTAATTTTCGCATTTGGATTTTGATTAGTCTCTCTAGTCGAGATCTTATCATTTGATATCAGAGGTTAGGCTTTAGGATTGTTCCTACAATTCTTAATTAGCTTCATAAATCCAAAAATTTCAAAAAATTGTTTATCTAGTGTTTGTTTTGAAAATCTGATGTTAGATTTGTGATCTCTAATATCAATTGAGTTTAGATCTGAGATATGAGCTTGTTTAGAGTTGAATTGAAGATTTCACCATTGTTGGGTGAAGAAGCTTGAAGAACAAGTTCAAGATCTGGGTTGATTTGAAACTTCAAACCTATTGGGCTTTGATCTCCTATTGATAAGGATCTTGAATCTCAAGTTTGGTTGAATTTGGTTGAGGTTTGAAGGATCTACCATTTTTGAAGTTTGAAGAACTTGAAGAACACAAATTGGGTCTCTTCAATTTGAAGTGAATTGGTTCTAATTTGTATCGGGCTTTGTTCTCTATATCGAGGAGAAGTTACGTTTCAAATTTGGAGTCAATCCGAGTTAAATTGAGAGAGTTGCAAATTTTAAATTCATAAGGTGTTCTTGGTGTTCTTCACGATGTTGTTGAGGAAGATGGTGAAATAAAGGAGTTGAATCCAAAGGAAAAGCAAAAGGAAAGAGTATTTGTGTTTGTACAAAAGAAAATTTACCAAAAAGGGCAAGTACTAAGAAGAAAAGTACAAAAAAGCTGAAAAATGAGTACAAGGCGGAAGCTACAACATTCTTACTGGGCAAGTGCGAAGTGAGGTGCCACCAGCACTTTTCTTAGTTCGAAATGCACCAGCACTTTGCCCCAGGCAGATCAACATTATATTTTGCGGTGCGAAGGGCACTTTCCCTTGTACGAAAAGCATCAGTCTCGGCACGAGCGGAAAGTTGGAGAACCAATTTTCTCCATCAAATCTCAGGTTTAATATTCTTAGTTTCATTTCTTTGATTCTTATATCATCTAGAAATCCTAATACTAGTTAACAACAAGTATTTAATCTACTTAGTTGTGATTAGATCTTTTGTGTCCGTTTCATTTCGTACCAATTTGTTGTGAGCTTTTATCATTTGATTATTCATTGGAAACCTTCTTGGCTCAGTCCGTTTGATTTTGAGCCGTCCTTATTTTGAGAAAAAGATTCCATTCCTCCACAAAGGATAGGTGACTTGTGACTTGGTTGAGCAAAGGGAGTTCATTATCAATCCTTGGAAGACGCTTAGGAGGTAAGTTGAGCATTCATATACGAGAGGGTGAGGAACTTTACTACTAACCTCGTGTGTTGAATTTTGCAGGTACAATGTCAAGGGCACTTGATTGTACTTATGAAGGAGAGAGTTCCTTTAATATTGAGGCAGCCTTTGCCTCATTCACAAAGCAAATAGCGGATATGAATGGGAGCTTAGAACATCAAAATGGGAGCATGGCTAATATAAATAAAAGGATGGATCGTATGGAGAATAGGATGGTGAATGTTGAGAGTCCTAATCGGGTGGACTCCACTCTTACCACTCATGGGTCGGGAGCAAATAGGAACACGAGTTCCTCAATGACTATTAACCCAGGGCATGCACGTGAGTTATGCAACCCCTGAAACAACCAAAGCCCCACCCCACAAATCCAACAACCCTCCTACCCAATGTCTAACTTTCCGAACAATGTTAGACAAAGTTCCACCCATCCAAATTACCCGCTACAAAAGGAATGTCCTTTTGTAGCAAACCAAAACCGAACCCCACTTCGAAATGCATCACATGCTAACTTGCATGTACTACATAACCAAACCCAAGAGCCTTACCATGATAACCACCACAATCCACTCTTTGAAGAGTTTGAGGGTGCAAATGCTAGTAGACACTATGATGGACCTCAACATGGTGGAAGACAAGGTTATGGTGCACTTAGAGATCAAGTGCAACCCGAAGGTTATGGTCGGAATCAAGGTGCAAGGTGGCAAGGTAATGGAGATAGAGGTGATTGGTATGATGGTCGCCATGATGCTTATTATGGTAATCGTGGTGATAGATATGGTGGTCACTATGACGAGAGGTATATTTATCTTCAAGAAGATCATGGTGACCATGATAGAGGATTGCACACGATAAAGGTTAATCTTCTAACATTCAAAGGTAGTAGTGATCCAAAAGAATTCCTTGAATGGAGGTTACAAAGTGAAAGGATCTTCCTCACCAATAACATTTCGGATGCCTTGAAAGCCAAATATGCCATCACTCAATTTGAGGGGTATGCATCCACATGGTGGGAGTCCAAATTGAGAGAATGAGCTCGAGATCTCGTTTATGAGTTGCCTACATGGCAAGAGTTGATAGCTTTGATGGAAGCGAGGTGTGTTACACCTACTTATCATCAAAAAGGTGTACATGCTTTGACAAGATGCCAAAAGTGTTGAAGAATATTTTGATGAGTTCGAGAGCTTGATAATGTGGTCCAAGGTTGAGGAGCCTATACTAAACACGGTGATCTAGTTTGTTGCCAACTTGAGACAAGACATCTCAAAGCCCATGATATTTCAACACTATGCAAGTCTAGAGGAGGCATTACATGATGCCTCTACAATTTAAAAGGACTTGAAGGAATAGAAAGCATACAAGTCCAAGTTTACCTCAACTTCATCATGGAGCAAGGATGAAGATAAGTGGAAGTCGTCGTCTCTCCAAGAGAACTCCAAAGGTAGTGTCCAAGCTACTCAAGCGAAAGATGACTACAAGGTGAAAGGGGACGACAAAGCTAAAGGAGGTACGTTTGTCAAACCTAACATTCCTCGTCCTTCTATCATTCAATGTTTTAGATTCCAAGGTAGGGCACATATTGCAAGTGAGTGTCCTAATAGAAGACCCATTGTGGCATTGTTTGATAGCTATTATATGGATAATGAGGAGGAGTGTGAGGAGTAGAAAAAGAATGATGGGCTTAATGAAAAACAACCATTAGCTTGTGATGAAGAGAAGTTAGAGGAAAATGTAATTTTTGCTCATCTCTTCAGAAGAGGAGAACTTCTAGAATGTGAAGATGGTAAGCCTATGGTTAGGCAAGAGGATGAACCCTCGGAAATTGATGGTGAGCCTTTGCAAGTGAATGAGAACTTATCATGTGTCATGAGATGAATCATGGGGGTACTTGATAAATAAAAGCTTGATCAAAGAGAGAACTTGTTCCATGCTTATTTCAAGATCATGGATAAGGTATGTGCTCTTATCATTGATAGTGGGAGTTGCACAAATATTGTGTGTAAAATTTTGGTTGAACGAAAGCAACTTTCTAGTGAGAAGCATCCTCCCCCCTACAAGTTACAATGGCTCAATGACAATGGTGAGATGAAGGTGACCAAGCAAGCAACCATTCAGTTTGGCATTGGCAAGTATCAAGATGACACTTTATGTGATATTGTGCCTATGTGAGTGCCGATATTTTACGGCACATTTGACGCCTTTAACTAAGAATACTCGCAAGTTTTTAAGCAACCTTTGTGGTTTTTGATGTTTTTATGTTGTATTTGCAGGAAATGGAGACAAGGATAAAAAGGGAGTGAAAAATACTCAAGCTAAGTAACACTGGTTAGGCATGACGGAGGGCCGGATGGCTCGTCACACATGTGACTGACAATTAGGGGAGCCACCAAGCCTGGCAGCAGCTAGAGGAGGAACTGGATATTGGTGACGGTTGGATTGACGGGCCATCACACCTGTGACTGACCATCAACCAAGCCGTCAGGATGAGACAGCCAGGCACTGAATCACTGGATAGTGGCGACGGTTTAAGCGACGGTCCGTCAATAGGCTGACTAACCATCAAGGAAGCCGTCAAGTTAGAGATAATGGAGATCATGCACTGGATAGTGGCGACGGTTGGAGTGACGGCCAGTCACATGTATGACAGTCCGTCAGACGACCCGTCAAGGCGAAGCGGGATTCCAAAATTTCTATTTTTGGACTTTATTTCCTGGACTGCTATAAATACCCAGTGTTAGGGTTATTTTAATTATTCATTAACTAATATTTTGTGAGAGGTTTTGGATGAGTTTGGGAGGAGAAAATACGACACAAACACGTTTTCTTCTTCTTCTTCTTCGATTGTTCTTGAGATTTTGGCTTATTGTTCTTGGAAAGCTTGAAGCTTGTGTTCATCTATTTTGTAAGAACCTTTTCTTATTATTATGAATACTATTACTTCATTCTTTCGTTTTGCAAGCATGAGTGGCTAAAACTCCCACAACTAGGGTTGTGGGGGCCATGGCAAAAGTAGCAATATAGATTTCGGGTAGCATTGGGTTCAATCTATATGTTGTCACGTTGTTAATCATTCGTTATTAACGTTTTCTAGTGGTTTCAAACATTAGGACATGCCTAGGTTTAATTTGATTGAACAAAGAGATTAAAACCATGAATTTTGATTAACTACGAGGATTCGAGACTACCAACTCTCGTCTTATGATTAATGTTGTAACTAGATTAATCTACTTGATGTTTAGGATTGAAATAAGAAATTTCACCTTTTCAAGTTTGGGAGAATTGAAAAGGAAATTCGTCTATTTGGTTGAAAAATGTTTAGATGATACTATTAATTCAATCACATCGTGATATACATATAGAAAGAATTTGGTTAAACTTTGAGTCGAAATTGTTTCGACGCCATGGTGAACTCTTCCCTAGTTCATTCTCGCATTGATTATAAACTCTTGAAAATTTGTTGCTTGTTAGTTACCTTGTGTGAATTTGACATTTAAACCCCCCCAAATTACCGGAAACTATCGATTACTAGTCAACTAAATTACTAACGACTTAATTTATACTTTATTCCCTATGGGATCGACCCCAACCTTGGTTGGGTTCTATATTTGACGACGACCGCTTGCGCTTCTTAATTGAAGTGTAATTTGGGCGTATTAAATTTTGGCGCCGTTGCCGGGGAATACGGTCGTTCATAAAGTTCGGTGTGTTTGGTTGACTCTTAGTCATACTTTCCCGACTTACTTTTATTTGTTGTTTTTGTTTTATATTTTTTTTTACAGGGTACATTGTTGTGCATGCCAAGTACCTGGTGCTCGGGTGAATCAACATTACCTTATGATCTCGAGCTTGCCAGAATATTAAGGCAAACCATGAATGCACAACAACAAGAGGCAGTAAGACTTGCTGCAGCTCAGCGAGCCCAACAACATTTGAATGCTGATGATATTGAGGATGATGTTGGGTTGGATGATGAGACTTTAGTGGGTGAGGGTATACCGGTGGATATTGTTAACAATAATGCTCCAGCCGATCAGAGGCCACAACAGCGAGGTAGAGGTCGACAACAACCAAGGCAGTATGCTTTGGATGATGATGAGGATATCGACTTGGATGGAGTTGGTGCTACGGGAGCCATTGTTCTCCCTCCGCTATCGCCTTGAGCTAAGTTCAACATTACTAGCACGATGATTCAGCTGTTGAACTTAAAGGGATTGTTCCATGGTGTTGCTGGTGATGATCCAAACCGACACTTGATGAATTTTGTGGGTATCTATAAGTCATTCGAATTGCCTAGAGTAAGTCAGACAACGATCAGGCTTAGGTTATTTCCATTGTCTCTGTCTGATGAGGCAGCATTATGGTTGACAGAGCTAACCCCCGACTCTATCACAATCTGGGGAGAGTTGAAAGGAGCTTTCCTAGAAAGGTTCTTTCCTCTCTCTAGGATGATAAAGTTGAGGGATGAAATTAGCAACTTCAGACAACAACCTCATGAGGCTTTACATGAGACTTGGTTGCGGTTAAAGAAGAAACTGACACAATGCTCGAACCATCAGTTGACCGACAATTTCCTAATGCAAACATTCTACAGGGCACTGAATTCGGCTACTAAGCCGACACTGGATAATGCAGCAGGTGGAGCATTTATGGGTCTTACCTTTATCGATGCCACAACTATTTAGGACCGACTCACTAAAACCAACAGGGCCTAGCATACACGGGATGCAGAGGTAGCTTCTAGCACTTATGAAGTCGGTATGACAGTGGAACAACGCAGGAAAGAGGAAGAGCAGGACCAAGATATGGCCCATCTGAAAACGCAAATGGACCTACTGACAAAACATTTGTTGTCAGGAGGTATGGAGAAAGTGAAAGCTGTGGGTTCCGAGGGTAGAGCAGCAGAATATGAATCTGATGAGGAGGCTAATTATTTAGGGGGTTTCCAGGCCAATGGCCAGGGAAACCAAGGTCGGAACTGTTAGAAGAGCAACTACTATGAAAAAGCTGGCTACAAAGATCGTGATTAGGGGAACTGGAAAAATAAAACTGATAGAGGTGGGTTGTACATACCACCTGGTAATCGAGAAAGAGCTAGCAATGAGATAGGAACGCCCAAATTGGAGAATATGATGGCGAAGATGTTGTTGAAGGTGGAATCTACTGACTCCAGAGTTAAGGAAATGAAATCTGAATTATCATAAATGAGTCAGTTTGTGGATTCTCATTCCACCTCAATCAAGCAGCTAGAGCAACAAATGAGTCAAGTCTCGGCGTCTCTAAATCAAAGGAAAGCTGGTACATTGCCGAGTGACACCATTCAAAACTCGAGAAATGACGGGAATTATATGGCAATCACCACCAGAAGCGGTAAGACATTACCGGAATCACATCCGATAATTCAAAAGTAGAAAGATGATGTTATTGACGAAGATGAGCTCATTGATGATGAAAAGGTGAGTGATGAGGGTGTGGGTGTTCAGGTTGAAAAACCCACTTTGGTAGATGATGATTCTAAATTGCTCACGGAGAAGAGCAAGGAAGTTGAAAAACTTCCAAAACAAATGCCAAAGCCTCCTCCTCCTTTCCCTCAGAGGATCAGAAAGAAGGTGGAAGATGGGAAATTCAACAAGTTTATCACCATGCTCAAGCAGATCTCTGTGAATATCCCTCTGGTGGATGCGCTTGAACAAATGCCCTGTTATGCCAAGTTCATGAAGGAGTTGATCACAAAGAAGAGGTCGGTCTCCACCATTGTAGCGCCATTTCATCAAGGTCGCTAGTCCAAAAGAAAGAAGACTCGGGTGCGTTAACTATTCCTTGCACCATCGGGGAGTTTAATTTTGCAAAAGCTCTTTGTGACTTGGGGGATAGCATAAACTTGATGCCGTTAGCTATCTACCGGCAGTTGGTCTTAGGATCCCCCAAACCAACGACTATGAGATTGTTGATGGCTGATAGATCGGTTAAACGGTCGGTGGGTATTTTTTACGATGTGCTTGTGAAGGTGGGAAAGTTCATCTTTCCGGCAGACTTCGTGATTTTGGACTGCGAAGTGGACTTTGAAGTCCCTATTATTTTGGGACGACCCTTCTTGGCAATCGGAAGAGTATTAGTAGATATGGAGAGCAACGATTTGACTTTCAGGTTGAACAATGAAATAGTGATGTTAATGTGTGCAAGTCAATGAGGCAACCGAGGGACATGAATGTAGTCTCGGTTATTGATGTTGTTGCCGAATCTGATGTGATTGTTTCTATTGAAGAGAGATTTCCTATAGAGACATTGGCAGCGGTTATGATGAACTTCGATGATGATGACATCAAAGATTATGAAGAAATTGTAAATGCTGTGGTTGGAATGGGGTCATATTTTTACGCCCCAAAGAAATTGGATCTTGACTTGAAGAATAGGCCAACACCTCCTGCAAAGCCTTCTATTGAGGAGGCGCCGGTGTTAGAGTTGAAAGAGTTGCCAGGCCAGCTGAGGTATGCATTTTTAGGTGATAAAGATACCTTACCTATGATCATTACGACAGACATTATGGAAACACAAGTTGAAGCTTTACTGTCCATACTGAGGAGACACAAGAGAGCAATCAGCTGGACCATTGCGGATATTATTGGCATCCCGCCAGGTATTTGTACTCATAAGATAAAATTAGAAGAAGATTGCACTCCCACAATCGAGCACCAGCGGAGACTGAATCCGCCAATGCAAGAGGTGGTGAGGAAAGAAATCATCAAATAGCTCGATGCTGGAGTGGTTTACCCATTTTCTGATAGAAAATAGGTAAGCCGAGTGCAATGTGTTCCTAAGAAGGGAGGAATGACTGTGGTAGCTAATGAAAAATATGAGCTGATTCCATTTAGACCTATCACGGGGTGGCGAGTCTGTATGGATTACCGGAAGCTCTACCCCTGGACTCTCCGTGATCATTTCCCCATGCCCTTTATGGATCAGATGCTGGATAGATTAGCTAGCAGGGGTTGGTACTGCTTTTTGGATGGATATTCGGGGTACAACCAAATTTCTATCGCCCCAGAAGATCAGGATAAAACCACTTTCACCTGCCCCTACGGTACTGATAACGCTCAAAGTACCACTCCAATTAAGAAGCGTAAGCGATCGTTGTCAAATATAGAACCCAACAAAGGTTGGGGTCGATCCCACAGGGAATATGGTGAAAGTTAAGTCTTTAGTGAATTAGATGACTAATGGTCGATAGTTTCCGGTAAATAAAGTTTTGTGTGAACGAAGTGTTAAAGCATAAACGGAACAATTATAATGTTATTTTAGTGAAAGATCAATCATGAGAGAATCTAGGGAAGTGTACACACATGGGCGATGGTTACAGCATGTGCGATCGAAGCTGTACCGGGTTTCTGCTTCTAATCGATGTTGTGGTCACAATGTGATTGAATTAATAGTATCCATTAATGTTCTCAACCAATAGACGAATTTATCTTTCAAATTCTCTCGAACTGAAAAAGGTATCTATATTTCAATCCTAAACATCAAGTAGATTATCAGTTAACGCATTATCATAAGACGAGAGTTGTAGTCTCGAATCCTCTCGTTAAGTCAAAGGTTTTTCCCGGTTTTAATCTCTTTACTCAACCAAACTTTAAACCTATGCTGTTCAAATGTTTTTCAACCACAAAAACGTGAAGTAATGTAATGATCTAACATGTGACACAAATATATTAATCAACGGCTACCTGGGCCCCCAACGCGGAATCTAATATTGCTACTTTTGCATGGCTCCCAAACCCTTGAGTTCGTTGGAGTTTAGTTAATCATG